>OZ035993.1:12337376-12940558 GCA_964035005.1 Erebia palarica | reverse complement strand
TATGTCAAGTTCTTTTCTTTTTTTCTTGACATGAGCTCTCCAGCGTAGCTTCACGTCAAGGTCATCCCACGATATTTTGCTGTATACACGTAGGGAATTTTTTGTCCATTGATGAAAACAGCGTGGTATTTTTTTGTTTTATTTGTAAAGTCAATATGAATTGACTTTGTTTCATTTAGCTTGATTCTCCATTTTTTAGTCCAGTCACTTTATTTAGCGCTGTTTGTACTTTACCCACTGCCTCTTCGTGTGTTCCTCCTACAGCCATAATGGCTGTATCATCAGCAAAAGTGGCAATGGTGTTACTTTCGAGTTCTAGAATGTCGCAGGTATATAATAGGTAAAGGACCGGACCTAAAACACTCCCTTGTGGAACTCCAGCTTTTATAAATTTAAGCTCTGAGTAAGCATCTTCTTGTCTTACTTTAAATGCTCTGTTAGTAATATATGATACCAGGATATCTGCGTATGCTTTGGGTAGCAGTTTTCTAATTTTATAAATGAGACCTTCATGCCAGACTTTATCAAAAGCTTTTTCAATGTCTAGGAACACTGTAGAGCACACTTTCTTTTCTTCAATTGTTTTTTCTATGGTAGTGACGATTCTATGTACTTGATCAAAAGTTGAATGTTTCTCTCTGAATCCAAACTGATGATCTGGTATGAGATGTTTGCTTTCTAATATTGGTTTCATCCTCTTGCTTTTCAAATAATTTTGACACAATAGGCAACAAAGAAATAGGCCTATATGATGTCGCTTTGTGGGGAGGTTTTCCTGGATTTGCTATCATTATGACATCAGATATTTTCCACAGATTAGGCACATACTTAAGCCTAAAGCTACGCATTTATTAATGTGGTGAGCTTAATTATGGCTTTTCTCGGAAGGTTTAATAAAATTTCTTTTAACTTTTTCTTAGGACCTAACTTAAATTTAATTTCACTGAGCACTTCTTTGGATGTTATGACATCTAAATCTTCTTGTATTTCTCTAATGGTTTCGAAATCAATTACTTGTCCAACGGGTTAGTTAGAGATGAAAATTGCCATTAAGGTTAATAGTAAATGTATAAATCATGCCAGCTTGGAATGGTGGCTAGGCTGATGGCTGCATTGCCGCGCTTGACAGCCAGGCTAATCCTTTGCGCAAAATATGAGCCAGCCTTAATGTTACCAGTAGGGCTCTATTTGTCAGTATCTCTATTTGTCTACCGAAGCCAACATGCTTACACACATATATTCGCAAGATAAAGACTCGAAACAGAGATGAGAACAGACAAGAAAATAATACTATTAGAAAATTTCAACGATCTAATGGAAAATAAAAACGATAGGGAAATATTTTTAGAATACTGTAAAAAGATAGCGAGGAAAGTGTTGGGATATTTTAATTTATAAGAAAAAATATTAGTAAAGAGAAAAACTTGGACGTCCTGTTTGAGATATATATTTGAAAGTAAGAGAAAATCATCAAACGTAAAAAAAACAATAGATTTAAAAAAAAGAATAAGAATATATTTAAATATAAACAATTTAGTTTACGGCCAGTTCCAACATCCCCTTTTAAACTAAATTGTCTTACAAAAAAAAATATTAACATAACGTATTTAACATAACCTAGTTGCGATAGGTCCAAGTGGTTTGGTAAGAATATCTGCGGGTGTATCACAACTTTTCATATAGTCTAAAATAATTGTATTATTACTAACTTTTTCTCGTATAAAATGAAAACGAGTGTCAATATGCTTCGTCCTGCTATGGTGCACAGGATTGTGAGCTAAGTTTAGAGCACTCTGACTATCTGACAATATCTTAATTGTATATATCTTACCGGTAATATACTCTATAAATTTACGTAAGTAACAGGCTTCTTTAGTTGCTGCAGTAAGAGCCATGTACTCAGCTTCATTGAATGACAGAGCAACAGTTGGTTGTTTCTTTGATTCCCAAGACACTGGTCCACCAGCTAACTTAAAGACATAGCCCGTGTAAGACTTTCTGTTAATTGAACAATTTGCCCAATCAGCATCTGCATACCCTGTTAACGGCTTTCCAGTTTTCCTGTATATTAAGGAATACTCTAGTGTACCCTTTAGGTATTGAAGAATCCTTTTTGCTGCTTTCCAATATTCCGTTGAAAAACACGTATTAAATTGGCTTAAGTAGCTCGTTGCAAATGCTATATCAGGACGTGTACCTATTGACTGCCAAGAACATAAGGCATCCTATTAGATTTCTGTAAGGTAGAAGCAATGACTCACCACTAAAGTTTCGTTCTAATTTGCTGTGAGCTAAAGGAGTACTAGCCGACTTACATTCAATCATATTAAATTCGTCCAATATGGACAATATATAATTCGATTGAAATTTTTTATGTAATCTTGATTTCTATCTATTTGTAATCCTAAATATGACTTCAAATTGAAAAGATCTTTCAAACTAAAATATTTTGACAAATCATTTTTAACAATGTCAAACGTCACGTCAGAATTATAAAAGACAAATAAGTCATCCACGTAGACACCCAAAATAACAAGTTCATCACCAAAAAGTTTTGTATATACACAAGGCTCAGAAGAAGTTCCTATAAAACCTATTTTTGAAACGACTTCATTCAATTTTTTGTTCCAAGCACGAGGTGCCTGTTTGACACCATATAGAGATTTTCGAAGTCTGCAAACCCTGTATTCTTGGCCTTTCACTGAAAAACCAAGAGGTTGTTCCATAAATACTTCTTCTTCCAAATCTCCATAAAGAAATGCTGTGTCAGATGTCTGTCAACATCCAGATGTCTCATTTTGAGATCTTCTTCTGCTGCCAATGCAAACAAAGTACGCAGGGAAGAATGACGAATCACAGGCGCAAACGTCTCATGATAATGTATATCTCTTGTTTGATGAAACCCTTTGACCACTAGCCTTGCCTTATACTTGGTTATATTACCATAAGCATCCTTCTTATGCTTATAAACCCATTTACAGGGAATAACTTTTTTATTTGATCTGTCTACTAACTCCCAGGTATTTAACTTCATTAGTGAATTGTATTCATCAGTCATTGCTAAAACCCATTTTTTACCATCTTCTGAATGTATAGCTTCAGAATAGTTTGTTGGTTCACCTGAATCAACATCAGTAGAGGCCTGATAAGTTAAATATTCAGGTGGCTTTCTATTTCTAGATGGGTATCTGGGTTCATTACTTACTTGCGTTTGTTCAGTACAAGAAGACTCTTTATCCATGTTCACAGGAACAGATGATTCTCCTTCTGGACTACAACAATCAACACAATCATAAAATTGATCATCACCAGTATCAATATGTTCTTCGAATAGTACTGCAAAATACTGACTCCATATTTTGAACTATAGGCTCTGATGCATTTTCCTTTAAAGGTGTAGAACAATTCTCAAAAAAACTTGCATCTCTTGACTTAATAATACGTCTTGGATTTGCAGGATCCCGAAAAACATAACTTGCATCTCTTGACTTAATAATACGTCTTGGATTTGCAGGATCCCGAAAAACATAAGTATTAGGATCTTCTGAGTAACTTACGAAAATTGCTTCCTCTGCTTTTAAATCTAGTTTCCTTCTTTGACATGAAGGTACATTAACTAGAGCTCTACATCCAAATACCCTTAAGTGACTTAGATCACTTTTCCGACCACTCCACTTATCATAAGGTATTTTGATTAGATGAGGGGACCTATTTTTCAAATAAACTGCGACTTGGAAAGCATCTTGCCTGTATGATTTAGGTAGTGAGCTTTCGGTCAACATTGATCTCGCCTTCTCTGTTATTGTACGATTAGTACGTTCAGCAACTCCATTTTGCTGTGGGCTATAAGGCGTTGTTACTTGGTGCTCAATTCCATTCGAATAAAGATAATCAGAAAACTCTTTATTTACATATTCTTTTCCTCCATCGGTTCTAAGAGCCTTTATTTGAAAACCTAATTGTTTTTCAACTAGAGCTCGAAATAATAAAAATTTATTCTTTACCACAGTTTTAGAAGATATAAAATAAGCAAAAATCTTGCGAGTATAATCATCTACAAAAGTTAAAACATAAACGTTTCCTTGAAAAGATGTCGTGGACATTGGTCCGCATAAATCACTATGGATTAGTTCTAAAGGTGATGACGCCTTATTATACGCTACATTTTTAAACGCTTTTCTAGCTTGTTTACCTTTTACACAAGCGATGCAACTATTTTTATCAACCTTAGTAAAATCTACTCCTACCTGATGATTCTTCAATTGATTCATGCCTATGCGACATAATTAGTGTCCTAACCGTTTATGCCAGAGCTGATACTTGCTCAGACAGTCAGAGTGCACCTCGTACGCAATATTTTCACTATTTATCTCAGGTGGAATATTAATAGTACCATCAACTATGTACAGTCGACCACAGGGCAAAGCATGAAGAACAGAATCACCTGAAACACAAAAGGTATCATTTTTATAAAAACTACATCCGCTTTTGTCAAAAACACATACAAAACCTTTATCAATAACTTTCTGTACTGATAGTAAATTAGCCTTTAAATCTGGTACTAGGGCAACATCACTTATTGTTTTTACTACATCACCAGGTGTCTTAATAGAAATATTTCCTATTCCACAACATTTAACGCTCTCACCATTTGCAACAGTTATATTTCCAGTATTTATTGACCTAAAGTCCCGAAACCAATCTTCTCTGAAAGTCATATGTTTTGTAGCCCCAGAATCTACGTACCAAACATCCTTATTGGAACAGTTAGCAGTAAGGGCTGTGACCGAAGCTGTGACCTCATTTGCTACATTTACTATGCCTTTATTACGTCGTTGAGGGCAATCCGGGCGTTTATGCCCTGGCACGTTACATTCGTAGCAAATAATCATTTTATTTGGTTTGGATTTCATTCATTCCTTTGGCCTGGAAAACTGCATTTGTTGGTGTGATGTCATTTTTAGACATTTCATTTAATAGTTTTGTCTTAACCAAATCGGAAGTGATTTCTATATTGCAGTTTTCCAATGCCATGATCAATGGTTCATATTTAGTTGTTAGCCCTCCCAGTAATATAGCTGCAATTGATTTATCTTCGATAACTTTTCCTATGTCGGCTAGGTCTTGTGACGTAGACAGAACTGCATCTACATATTGTTCAATATTTTCAAAGTCTGAAAGACTTAATCTATAAAGCTTTCGCTCCAAGGCTAGCCTTCGGCCCAAAACTTTATCTTCAAAAGCTGTCTTCAGGGCCTCCCAGGCTTCGGCTGCAGTTTTTGCAGTCTAACATGTGTAATTGCTACACCGTCTAGTGTTAAGCATATTTTTGCCAGAGCCTTAGCGTCATTCTTTACCTTAATAGATGCAGTGGTCGTATCTCCTTCTGGATATCCATCAATAGGAAACCATAGGTCCTCATGTTGCAAATAATTTCGCATTTTAAATTTCCAAGTAGGATATCCTTCTCTATTTTTGAGACTTGAAGGAGGAACTGACGACGAATGTGACATCTTATTACCACTTATATCTCCGCTTGCTTGCGACATTTTTGAAGGAAAAAAAATATCAAAAGAAAATAAATTTTCTTATTCGCAACAAATAAAGCAACAATGGACAATTAACACCACTTTTCACTTATATTTTTCCCAAGAGCCCTTCGTGCTGATAACGTGTTGGGATATTTTAATTTATAAGAAAAAATATCAGTAAAGAGAAAAACTTGGACGTCCTGTTTGAGATATATATTTGAAAGTAAGAGAAAGTCATCAAACGTAAAAAAAACAATAGATTAAAAAAAAAAGAATAAGAATATATTTAAATATAAACAATTTAGTTTACGGCCAGTTCCAACAGAAAGTCATAAGGAGAAATAAATAATTAGTATAAAATAAGTATATTGCTTAAGGTAATATGGACTTTGGGTATTTTGTATATTAAAAGGATATACTAACTTACAGAAGTAAAGATGACAGTATGGAATGTACATAGATTATTCAAAAAATTTAATTACTACCGAAAAAAGGATAATAAATACATAACGTTTCAAAATATTAAATGATAAACAAGAGCTCCGTCCTCCGTCGGAGATAAAAAGTATAAAAAAAACCATGCTTACACATATGACTTGTCTCATTACGTTAAAAGTAAAGATAAAATATATGGATAACGTATATGGAAACTAGCCAAGCCAAAGGCTTAGTCTTCAACATTTTATAATAAGTTATAAGAAGAAATGATATTTTAAGTTGTTATAAAATATTATATGTTGTTATAAATAAATTTCAGGACTGACCATTGAACTTGGCACCCATTTAGATCTCACTTCTTTTGTCGCTGAAGTCAACAACCAAGGCATATATATCACAATTTTGAATTTGGCTCTCATTTCACATTTATGTTTTTGAGGGGATAAATAAATTGCAGGACTGACCATTGAACTTGGCACCCATTTAGATCTCACTTCTTTTATCGCTGAAGTCAACAACCAAGGCATATATATCACAATTTTGAACTTGGCTCTCATTTTACATTTATGTTTTTGATGGGATATCATTACTTTTTGTACAGAAATTATTGAACTCAATCTCAAACTCAAAACATATTTATTCAAAATATGTACCTACAAAGTACACCTTCTGAACGTCATACTTACAGAGCATAAGACGTGATGGTGTTAATTAACTACGGTATCTTAAAACTAAAGCTACGAGGGTTCCAAACGTGCCCCTGGTCTGAGAAGAGCCCGCAATAAACTCCGCTTTTTTTTATTATCACCATCTCACAAATATTTGAAATTATATATAAGTATGTACTTATAATATAACATTACATAATCAGCCGCTGTAACAATTCATATCCATGCCTTGCTATCATTCAAATAACCCTTTTACACTGTAATAGGACTTTTCTATTAGTTTAGCTTACGTTTTACATTAGTAGGTACTTATTATTCGGTGTAAGGTCAGTGTGTCACCCACCAGTAATTCTATTGTACGACTCATTGTACAAGATATTAGATAGATATTGGTGCCAATTCTCTGTGCGTTTCTCTAAATTTAAAATCTCTTATATTAGACTTAGACACGTCTGCTATTCTGACAACACACCTAATTGACAGTTCTAACCTAAAATTATGCCTGACAGTTCTAACTATTCAATTTAGCGATAAATTTAGCGAAATGCTATTCTGGTCGACGTTCTAAACGTCAAAAATAAGAAACGTCAAACTAAAATTAGATAATTTTCTCTAATTTTAGACAGGACCTCGGAGGGTGGTCGCTAAGTTTAGAGAAGCGGAATAAAGCAAAATAAATACGAATTTTCACAAAAAGTTATTTGCGTTAATAGTTCAAGTGTAACTTCTATGCATTATTAGGTGCATTTGTGTTCGAATTTAGTGTTAAATGTTAAAACAACTAGAAAAACAGAGTGCTGTGGTAGGTTTAACTAGAATACATAAAGAGAAACTAAATTGATGACAAATGGAGACCAAATTACATAAAAGTTAATAACAAACCAATAGAATATGTGTAGTTGAGGCAAGTTATCTCTCCTCACAATCAAATGACTAAAAATGTCAACCAAAGAATAATTCGCATGGAAACGATAGTTGTCTTTAAAGGAAATTATGAAAAGTGAAGAATTTCCAGTAAGTGCAAAGCAAAAAGTATTTGATGCTTACGGATGCCAAACTTGGTTACTTACGAAAGCATACGCACTGAAACTAGAAACTTGTCAATATAGTATTGAGAGAAGTATGATAAACATAAAAAAGAAAGACAGAAAAAAACTATAAGAAAACGCAGCAAAGTGAAGGATGTAACAGAGCATATAAGAAGGTTAAAATGGCATTGGACGGGACTCATGATGAGAGACAGTGGTGGAAAATGGACTAAGGAAGTGACCGAGTGGCATCCTAGGGGTGGCAAAAGGTGTAAAGGAAGGCAAAGGAAAAGATGGGAGGATGATTTAAGAGTGGTGGCTCGTGCTATATGGCACAGAACAACACGGGAAAGGAAGATCTGGAAGGCTCTAGAGGAGGCCTATGTAGCAGTACAAGCTTGTGTTCACTATAAAATTTTGTAAAAAGAAAAACATCTTGTAAAAATATTTATTCAGCAATGAAGGCTATGATTATTACGTGTTTAAAATTATAACAGCTATTAAAATGGAACAATACATAGTTGAAGCTCTGGTTATTATCGAAAGGTAAATTTTGTAATCTTAGGTAGTATTCATAGGGAAAATAAGTAAAATATGCAAATTGTGACCAGACTGACATAGTTGCACCATATCGGTTGCTTTCCTACCCTTTAGGTACGCACACACCCAATGGTCTGTAGCTCTGGAGTTTCCTTAGAAAACCGAAATAAACTAACGCCATACTAATCAGCTAATCAGCTCATGCTGTTGGCATTTTCTGTGGTAGGTACTAGGTAGTTAGAACCCATACAATAGAAAAGAATACAGTCATAAGCTAATTCCTTTCTATTAGGTACATAGCTATACCTAACTAGTTAAGGAACATCTACTTTAGTAAAGGTTAGGCAGAAGATAAATTTTTAAAATTATTTAGATTGCCTAAACCACTGCAACATAATATTATAAAATATGTTAAGTAGGTATATTTCAGTAGGTAGCACATAGTATTTCAGTTATATCTAAAGAACAAGTGCAAATTCATTCAAGTAGACTTGGAGACTGCTTTGCTCTGTCAAATATGCATGTTTTCACTAAACTGTCAAAATTTACAAGTTGCAGTTTTTTCAAGTAACGTTTACCTTCCTTAAAATATCAAATACAAAATTTCAGTGCATTTTGCAGATAGTGCTGATGAACACTTTAATTCACCAAGCAAATTAACCCAAGACTGGGCAAGTATCGGTTGAACATACATGTATTCAATCTCAAGCTCCAGAACACAGCTGCAAAGGATCTGCTGAGGCGGCAGAAACAAATTTTCACATCATCTGTTACTAGTGCCCTGCGCTAATGCTTATGCAAGAATAATAAGACAAGGATTTATTATTAGATACTTTAATTAATAAAAAGAAAATTAATTAAAACCTTTTATTTTTGTTTTATTCTTTTATAACAATCTTATAGGTACCTAAATAAAAATGAATAAATATCAATATATAATTAACATTAGTTACATAAAAATGTTATATATACATAAGTCTTTCATTTCAAATCAACATATTTGTATAATAAGATGTTTGTGAACCCTTTTAAACTGATGCTCCAAGATAAATAGTAGTAATATTACATTTCCAGGATGTAAGCCTACCTACCTATGTACTAAATTTGATCAAAATTGTTTAATTCGAAGGTCCTATCATACAGACATACTTAATACTTATGCTGAGATCTATAGAGCGTACTTTGACTAGGCTCAGACTTTACTCAGAGTTAAAACGAGGTGGATTTATGTGAGTAACATCTTGTTTATAGTGATATCTTGTTTTAACCATGTCTTAAGTCTAAGCAAAGTCAAAGTTCGCTCTATAGATCTCACACTTATCTCATCCCGTAAAACCTAAACATGAACTATAATATAGCCATTACATGTAATGTAATGTTACTATGCGAAAGTTTGGATGGATGGATGTTTGTAGGTCAATCATGGTCGAACGGCTGAACGGATCTATATGAAATTTGGCACAGATATAGATTACTTATAGTCTGGAATAACACAAGGGCTACTTTTTATCCCGGAAAATTAAGGAGTTCCCGCAGGAACCAAAAAACCTCAATCCATGCGGACATAGTCGCGGGCGTCAGCTAGTTATTTATAATTATTGTAACAGAGTGTCTAGGTTGACTAATTCAATTCATTTATTCAATTTAGGTACACATATTGACGTCCATTACTTACATATAAAACATGATGGTGATAATTAGTTATGCTATCTTAAAACTAAAGCTACAAATACTAGACTTCAAGCACTTTGTTGCACATTCCTGTGTGAACACAGGATTTACCTACTTTAACGGGTCCTAGTCTATGCAGGGGTGTTTCAAATAAAACGAATGATTCTAAGCAGCACAGATAGTTTATTACGTTAGCCTTACGTGCCACTTACGGTAATAAAAGGATCTTAAACTAAACGACACAGATTCGCGCAGATTGTAGGTTATGTAGGTACCCTAACTATTTCGGTAAATCTACTTTTATATTCACGACAATTAATCTGACTGGCCTAGACTTGAAGAAATTCAGGCGCCAGTTAGGATATTATACGGTCACAAACACAGGACTTCACTTTGTATTTCGGAATCAGAACGGAAGATAGCCGAAAGCCGGTGATCCAACTCCCTGGAAGTCTGTCGTTGCAGCCATAGTTTCCGATGCAGTTACTACCAATTGCTTGCTTTAGTAGCCTTTTACTTTCATACGCTTGTCGCCAAGTAATTCACCAGGATGGCCGGGGACGTCCATGGGACTTGTTGTTCTATGCCTAGGTTATAACTTAATTTTTAGGGTGGAATTTCTCTACTAGAAGTTACATTTCCTTTTTATTCGCTCTTTTACGGGCTTGGGGATTCATTCAAAGATTTTGAAAACTCGTAACTCGAAAATCGAAATGAAAACAAACCACCAAACAACCAACAACAAAGATATGTACCAAAGACGACGGTCCGCGATCGACAAGTGACAACTTACAGCGATAGAGGTAGAAAAAAAAATTCTAGTATGTAGTAGCATCATGGAACTAGGAATCTGTTTATGTAGGATCATCAAAATGTCTCTTTTTGGCAGTTTAATACGTAGCTGGTGTAAGGAACATCAATTTTATTATATCAAAGTAATTTTTCTTCGTTTAAAAAGTCATTTCATGCGATTTTAGTCACAAAAAGTTTTATGACGATTTTGTGCAAAAAACAAAGACAAAATCGTGCAATTTTTGTTTCTGTATATGGTAACACTCGCAATTCAAATTAGACTTCAGCTTAGAGAGAATTTTAGACATTTTAAATTTAGTTGAAGGCATTTACAGAATAGCATATGGAGATAGAAAAACTAAATTAGCGATTTTAAAATTTAGTTTAGTTTAGAGATTTTAAATTACAGAATCGCTACCATTGTAAAGACGAGAATTATTTACCAAGAAAAATATATAGTGTACCTAGAGTTACACTGACACTGGTGCCGATTCTGTAATGTAACATCTCTAAACTAAACTAAATTTTAAAATCGCTAATTTAGTTTCTCTATCTCCATATGCTATTCTGTAAATGCCTTCAACTAAATTTAAAATGTCTAAAATTGTCTCTAAGCTGAAGTCTAAGTTGAATTGCGAGTGTTACCATATACAGAAACAAAAATTGCACGAATTTGTCTTTGTTTTTTGCACAATAATCGTCATAAAACTTTTTGTGACTAAAATCGCATTTAAATGACTTTTTAAACGAAAAAAAATTACTTTGCTATAATAAAATTGATGTTCCTTACACCAGCTACGTAATAAACTGCCAAAAAGAGACATTTTGATGATCCTACATAAACAGATTCCTAGTTCCATGATGCTACTACATAGTACCTCTATGGCTGTCACTTGTCGATCGTGGACCGTCGTCTTTGGTACATATCTTTGTTTATGTTTGTTTTCATTTCGATTTTCGAGTTACGAGTTTTCAAAATCTTTGAATGAATCCCCAAGCCCGTAAAAGATCGAAGAAAAAGCAAATGTAACTTCTAGTAGAGAAATTCCACCCTAAAAATGAAGTTATAACCTAGGCATAGAACAACAAGTCCCATGGGCGTCCCCGGCCACTCTGGTGAATTACGTGGTGGCAAGCGGATGAAAGTAAAAGGCTACTAAAAGAAGCAATTGGTAGTACTGCATCGAAAGCTATGGCTGCTGCAACGACAAACATCCAGGGAGTTGGATCACCGGCTTTCGTCTATCTTCCGTTCTGATTCCGAAATACAAAGTGAAGTCCTGTGTTTGTGACCGTATAATATCCTAACTGGTGCCTGAATTTCTTCAAGTCTAGGCCAGTCAGATTAATTGTCGTGAATGTAAAAGTAGATTTACCGAAATAGACAGGGTACCTACATAACCTACAATCTGCGCGAATCTGTGTCGTTTAGATTAAGATCCTTTTATCACCGTAAGTGGCACGTAAGGCTAACGTAATAAACTATCTGTGCGGCTTAGAATCATTCGTTTTATTTAAAACACCCCTGCATAGACTAGGACCCGTTAAGTAGGTAAATCCTGTGTTCACACAGGAATGTGCAACGAAGTGCTTGAAGTCTAGTAGTTGTAGCTTTAGTTTAAAGATAGCAATAACTAATGATCACCATCATGTTTTATATGTAAGTAATGGACGTCAATATGTGAATCCTATAGTGTACCTAAATTGAATGAATGAATTGAATTAGTCAACCTAGACACTCTGTTACAATAATTATAAATAACTAGCAGACGCCCGCGACTATGTCGGACATAGTATGTGCGGACAGTCCGCATGGATTGAGGTTTTTTGGTTCCTGTGGGAACTCCTTAATTTTCCTATTATGTATGATGTACCTTTAAGTGTGAGATCTATAGAGCGAACTTTGACTTTGTTAGACTTAAGACATGGTTAACACAAGATATGACTATAAACAAGATGTTACTCACATAAATCCACCTTGTTTTAACTCTGAGCCTAGGCAAAGTACGCTCTATAGATCTCAGCATAAGTATGTCTGTATGATAGGACCTTCGAATTAAACAATTTTGATCAAATTTAGTAATTTAATTAGATTTGATAATTAAATTTAATTTAGTACATAGGTACGTAGACTTACATCCTGGAAATGTAAAATTACTACTATTTACCTTGGAGCATCAGTTTTCAAGGGTTCACAAGCTCATCTTATTATACAAATATGTTGATTTGAAATGAAAGACCTATGTATATATAACATTTTTATGTAACTAATGTTAATTATATATTGATATTTATTCATTTTTATTTAGGTACCTATTAGATTGTTATAAAAGAATAAAACAAAAATAAAAGGTTTTAATTAATTTCTTTTTATAATTAAAGTATCTAATAATAAATCCTTGTCTTATTATTCATGCTTATGCATTTACTAGTAACAGATGATGTGAAACTTTTTTTCTGCCGCCTCAGCAGATCCTCTGCAGCTGTGTTCTGGAGCTTGAGATTGAATACATGTCTGTTCAACCGATACTTGCACAGTCTTGGGTAAATTTGCTTGGTGAATTAAAGTGTTCATCAGCACTATCTGCAAAATGCACTGAAATTTTGTATTTGATATTTTAAGGAAGGTAAAGGTTACTTGAAAAAACTGCAACTTGTAAATTTTGACAGTTTAGTGAAAACATGCATATTTGACAGAGCAAAGCAGTCTCCAAGTCTACTTGAGTGAATTTGCACTTGTTCTTTAGATATAACTGAAATACTATGTGCTACCTACTGAAATATACCTACTTATCATATTTTATAATATCATGTTGCAGTGGTTTAGGCAATCTAAATAATTTTAAAAATTTATCTTCTGCCTTACCTTTACTAAAGTAGATGTTCCTAAACTAGTTAGATACATCTACCACTTTGGTATAGGTTTGAGTAAATATAGGTATAGATAAGAAAAAAAAAAAAATTACCTAATACAAAGGAATTAGCTTATGACTGTATTCTTTTCTATTGTATGGGTTCTAACTACCCAGTACCTACCACAGAAAATCCAAAAAGCATGAGCTGATTCTCTGTATGGCGTTAGTTTATTTCGGTTTTCTAAGGAAACTCCAGAGCTACAGACCATTGGGTGTGTGCGTACCTAAAGGGTAGGAAAGCAACTGATATGGTGCAACTATGTCCGTCTGGTCACAATTTGCACATTTTACTTATTTTCCCTATGAATACTACCTAAGATTACAAAATTTACCTTTCTCTCGATAATAACCAGAGCTTCAACTATGTATTGTTGCATTTTAATAGCTGTTATGAGGAGAGATAAATAATCTCAGGTACACCATCTCCAACATATTCTATTGGTTTGTTATTAACTTTTATGTAATTTGGTCTCCATTTGTCATCAATTTAGTTTCTCTGTAGGTATTCATAGTTAGACCTACCACAGCACTCTATTTTTCTAGTTGTTTTAACATTTAACACTAAATTCGAACAAAAATGCACCTACTAATGCATAGAAATTACACTTGAACTATTAACGCAAATAACTTTTTGTGAAAATTCGTATTTATTTTGCTTTATTCCGCTTCTCTAAACTTAGCGACCACCCTCCGAGGTCCTGTCTAAAATTAGAGAAAATTGTTTAATTTTAGTTTGACGTTTCTTAATTTTAGCGTTTAGAACGACGACCAGAATAGCATTTCGCTATTTTATCGCTAAATTGAATAGTTAGAACTGTCAGGCATAATTTTAGGTTAGAACTGTCAATTAGGTGTGTTGTCAGAATAGCAGACGTCTCTAAGTCTAATATAAGAGATTTTAAATTTAGAGAAACGCACTCTGAATCGGCACCATTGCCAGATTACATCTATGGTCAGACTACCTCTACAGCACATTTCTACATCTCATCAATTTTGATTGCAAAAGTTCAAAATCAAAAGTTTTTAGTGAAATATTGAAAACAAGCACGGTAAACAGTCGGTATCACTAAAACCACTTTAAACAATGAATACAAATCACAATGACTGACAGCTTGAACTGACGACTTCAAATACGTTTCTTCTTCTTTTCTGTCAATGACGTTTCGTTGCATAAAATGCATGAATACGAAGGTAAGGTTTTAATGTAACTATATTATTATTGGCTCAGCTATAGTATACTGGCCGCGGAGTTGGACATTCATATTTTTTTTACAGAAAGACCTTGATTTGATAAGCCTTGCACTAAAATATTTAACTCCGAATTCTAATACTTTTCGAGAAATATTTTTTTGAAAATTCGCAAATGTTCACCACTTTTCACTATTTCTTTCGACATTTGTCATAGATTACAGACTCATTGACGTTTAATGGCGTACTAAAGTTTCGTTTTACGTAATAAAATCCGTTCCAAACTTAGAAAGTATCACAAAATGCTAATAATCGTATTCAAACCATAAACAATGTCTATATCGATATTCGATTATTGGAAAAACGGAACGCGTGCGTTGGCGCCAAAGTGTCCAAATGACATTATTGAATTCAAATTTTTTAGTCATCGATTTACGCCCTTTTCAGTTGAGAATATTAAATTTTTATTTTTTGTACTACGCAAGAGCAAGCGAAGCGAGCTCGGGACTGGGGGCACTCCGACTCGGATAGGTTAGGTGACGAAGAGACCCCGCCATCCTCTTCGTGGTTATTTCCTTTTTATACCACCCAGAATAAGGAGCCCCGCGAAGCGGGGCTCCGTCGACCGGGCTTTGGAGGGGGTGAGTGGGAGAGGGTGAAGTCTAAGGAGTTTTACTAGCGTCGCCACTTCCTCCCCATCTAAAGTAGGTACTTATGTATGTTAGCCATTAACACGATAAAAGTAACTTCATAATTTCAAAACTTTAAAAAATTATTTCTCGAAAACTATTGAGTTTCGCAATTTTTCCCTTGGAGGGGGGGTTCGCCACCACCATCCCCCTCCTCGCCCTCCCACTGTAACCAGCTAAAGGAAACCTGAACCAATTTTGAGAACCTAACCTCAAAATTTTAAAAAATTAATATCTCGGAAACTAATAAAATTCGGAACGTCTTACTTGCAGGGGGGTTATATCCCCTCCCCCCCTCCCTTTACCCCCCTCCCCACCCCCCTCCGTCGCGGCCAGTATACTAGCCGAGCCTTATTATTCATTATTATTTACATTAAAATAATAATTAAGTGTCATTTTCAATAGTTAACGAGTTACTACCACCGCTTAAAGCAGTATTGTTTCAAAATAACGGTTGAATGTCACGTACTTTGACGTCCTTAAAATAATGATTATAACACTACAACATAAACGTCAACAATACTAAAATAATACGGCTTTAAGCAATGGTAGTATGCCCCGTGTCAGAGTTTTGATCTATACCTAGGTAGAGCATAAAAATGACGATTTTTGTACGTTTATATCTAAATAACCATTTGAGGTGTGCTTATGAAATTTGGAGCACATATGTATCTCACGGGTCTCAATATATGCGAATAGATGTCCGTGTGGAAAAGAGGTCGATAAATTTGGAATTCACGGACTCTCTTGCCAAAGGAGCGCTGGTAGGCTTTTTCGGCATGGCTCTCTCAATGATACGATCAAAAGGGCTCTTGCCACCATAGATATTCCTGCGCTCATTGAGCCGGCAGGGATTAGTCGGGATGATGGCAAGAGACCTGATGGATTGACGCTGGTTCCCTGGGAACGGGGACGGGCGCTAATGTGGGACGCAACATGCGTAGACACATTGGCCCCGTGTCATATCAGGGAGACAGCATCAAGGCCGGGAGCCGCAGCAGAAAAGGCTGAAACCGGCAAGCGGCGGAAGTATGCCTCTCTCATAGAGAGTTACATATTTGTTCCGTTTGCCGTGGAGACCCTTGGGCCGTGGAGTCTTAGTGCCAAAAATTTTTTGCGAGATATTTCACCGCGGTTAATTGCCTCATCTGGTGACAGAAGGGCTGGCTCATTTTTTACGCAAAGGATCAGCCTGGCTGTCCAGCGCGGAAATGCAGCCAGCATTCTTGCCACCATTCCACGTGGGCATGATTTATATAGTAATTAGGTTAGGCTAGCTACCATTCAGTTCTATTGTATTATTTTCAATTATAAAAAAAAAAAAAAAAAAATATATGCGCCAAATTTGACATATTTATGTGAAATAGTTTTTGAGTTATGAGGGGGTCAAAAGTGGCTCCAAATGGTTCGTGTAATATTACACACGGTGCTGCTCGCCAGTTTTTTTGAACTTTGGCTGGACACGCTTCCGCGTGTCTTGAAATGGTGGTACGATAGGTAGAGTCTATTCAATACCTATGTCAGTTTACATAGAAATTTTAGAGAAAATTTGGAATCGCTTTCTGATGACACCAATCTCTGTTGTTGCTGTTTCTCACATTTGTTTGAGTCGTCGATAATTCTTTCACGGCGTTGCTTTTCGCTATTTGTTCAATCATCTTGTAATTTACCCATGTAAACTGACTTATTGAAAAGACTCTAGGCCAAAATAATGGCATTCATTTATTCATAGTTCCGTCCATGACTTTTCTTATAATCAAGGTTTCCACCGAAAACCAGCGCTGCAGTCTGCTGCGCTAGTTTTCAGGTCACTTATCACTATTTCTACTTACTATTAATTATAATTAGTCTAAAACTACTTGTAGTGATCAAATATAAAAAACATTTTATAAATACAACAGTAAATATGGTAGATATTATTGCATGCTAATACTAATATTAGTAAGTCTAATCTTATTAGTCCCCAATTTTGTAAACTACATAGATATACTTAAACATTAATTAACATTGTTCTGGGGAAAGGGCCGTGTCTTGAAACAGATTCATGCATAACTCAAGCACAAGTCCCACCGCTATAAATTGCTGTTTAGTATAAGAATAACTATTGCAAATTTTGTCACTGGGAAAATAAATGAATTGATTGATTGATTTTCTTTCTTTCTTTCAAAATATTTATACCCCTTTGGTCACTCTAACAATTACAATGAATAATTTGTTTTCAGAAACAACGGCATCCGACCAACGATATGTTCATACCGTGACAACAATCTCTTGGTGTGCTGCAACGATAACAGCAACATTTTCAACACACCCACCTATCAGTAAGTGTTTTCAGAATTCCGAACTTAGTAATATGTGTTACTAGCGGTCGCCCGCGAATTCGTCCGCGTACAATTTTTGATTTCCTATGAGATTTTCCCGCTGCAAAGGCCTACTTATAGTAGCTATATAGCATCGGCAGGTTTTTATTATTTAAAACTTAATGGTCCTTTGCTTGGTCTTAAAGGTCCTTAATGCTGACTTCAAAAACTTTTATGCCGAGCTTCCAACCCCCATTTCACCCCCTTTGGTATGAATTTTCTTAAAATTGCTCATACAGGTTATTATTATTTAAAACTAATAACCGAAATCCCGATTTTCAAGTCTCTAACTTCAAAAACACAGGACTTTCATACAAAGTTATAACCCCCATTTCAACCTCTGTGGGGTAGATTTTCGTAATTTGGCTTATACAGGTTTGCATTATTTATAACTAATAACTTAATTGGCAATTTTCATGTATCTAACTTCAAAAACAATTATTTTCATATAAATATCCAACCCCCATTTCAACGCTTTAGGGGTGAATTTTCTCAAAACCGTTTCTTAGCGGATATCTACACCATAGAAGGAACCTACCTTCCAAATTTCAAGTTTGTATTCATTATAGGCCCTGAGATATCGTGATGAATCAGTGACCTTTCGCTTTAACATAATATATAGATAAATGATGTATCCCATTCTTTCATTAATTGTTTAACACAAGGTTATGGTTAAAATTCATAAAAATTATGGCAAACTGTTACCACAGAATAGGTAATAGTCCAATGCTGTTACCCTTGCTTTTATACGGTGTGTCGAATTTTAGCTTATGTAAAAACGATAACAATCATCTAAAGTAATTCTTATATATAAATGTTTATTTTATTATTTCATTTTAGACATAATTATATTTATTACTAGATGATGCCCGCGATTTCGTCCGCGCGGATTAAGATTTTTAGATTCCCGCGGGACCTCTTTAATTTTCCGGGATAAAAAGTAGCCTATGTCCTTCTCCAAGATACAACCCATCCCTTTACCAAATTTTATCAAAATCGGTTGAGCAGATGGGCCGTGAAAGCGTAGCAGACAGACAGACACACTTTCGCATTTATAAGGTTAGTATGGATCATTATACATTAATACACTAAAATTTAAATATTTAACTAACTAAGTATATAATAAAATAATTACATTATATAATAATAATAATATTTGCAGTTACCTCGACCAACATATTTATTTTGGCTATTCAGCGGGGTAACGCAGCCAGTGTTCTGGGCATTATTATAATATTTATATTAATATTTACATATTTAAACTTTAATTTGTTAAGAGTCATTATTTTTACCTACCTAAATGGAAATGAATTTTATTATAAAAAGTCACAAATAAAATAATTTTAAAATAAATCCTTAAATATACCCACTCACAAAAAAAAACCCTAATCAAATAGACCACCCCTGGTTGCCCCTGGGGCCAAAGCTCATCAAGCTTTCAGCATTGCCACGCTGAATGGCGATAAATATATAGCATAATAAATGTATTAAAATGGTAATAAGTTTTTAATATTTTTTTAAAACAAGCTTTTATCGTCCGCCATATTGAATTTAGTGTGACGTCATTTTATTTTTCCTATTCTTCTTGGCAAACCCTTTTTATTGAACATGGGGGTGTATATAAAAACGCTTTGTCTAAGTATTGACATTGCAAATTCGATTGATCGTAGTCGAGATTTCGATCACATTAGCGTCAAAGTAAAATTAGCTTTAACCGTGTTGATTTAGAGCTTAATTTCGTGTATGCATGAACTTATGCACTTACGTTCTTAGCCGTGCCTATTGAATTGCTATTAATTTGTTACAGGCGCCCAACTCAACCGGTTTTGGACAACGCTAACACGAATAGCGTAAGACTTAGCGAGAGAAGTAGGTGGACATCCTTTTTTTATCCACGACTAGCTAATGCGCGAGACTTCGTCCACGTGAAATGAGGTTTTTTGGTTCCCACGGGAACCCTTCAATTTTCCGGGATAAAAAGTAGTCGATGTGTTATGCCAGACTATAATCCATCTCTGTGCCAAATTTCATCTGGAGGTTATTCAATTGTCTAAGCAAATCGTATTCATTTGAGACAGCTTAAAACGTATTTATTACTCGATCTGTTTAAGGAGTTCATATATGCTTTTTGACGTGCAGGCATCTATGATCTCCTTAAACATGTCGTATTATCCGTTTGACAAACGATTAGGATTACAATTTCCTTACTCAATCGGTGAGCAGATCCGTACAACCGTTCTGGCGTGATTGAGTTACAAACATCCATCCATCCATCCAAACTTTCGAATTTGTAATATTAGTCTAGACCATAGAGTTAAAACTTGCCTGCGAACTCACCTGATGTTAAGACAAAAAATCAGCAATCTGCATGAAAAATTAACAATAATTTGTAAGACATACTGCTGTACCTATGTAACAGCAGTCCTGCACTGGCTGCCTCGTCGGTCTAGTGGTGAGCATGCCTCACTGCAGCCGACGAGGTCCCGGGTTCGAGTCCCGGATCGGGCCATAATTAAGTATTAGGTTTTCTAACTAGAAATTCTCAGCACTAACCCGGAGTTTAGTTTAAACTGTAGTGGTTTACTTACTCAGTGGTATAATATTGTTTCAGAGTGTGAGGAATACGGCCGCCACGTGACCCAAACAGTGGCATTCATCACCCTAGATACGGAACCCGAAAAGATGACCATTTCGGCGCCAAAATGCGATTACAACGGCGTCGAGCTAATAGTAGGGGGGGAGAACGCTAATCAGGGCGAGTTCCCTCACATGGTGAGTGATCATCGACATAATTTTAAGTTTAATATGGTCTTTTTTTTATCCACTACAAGTTAGCCCTTGACTGCTATTTAGGAACTATTTCACACCCGTCCTTCTGAAAGCACGCAAAACTGTTGCTAGAACGCACCTGTCTTTGCGCACACATTTGTGCACTATAATTCACAATAGAGAAAGTCACGTTTCGGTTATTATTATTTATTTATTTAATACTTTATTGTACACAAATACAGGAGATATTTTACAAAGTAAAATAAAAAACACAAAGTTTTGACGGTCTTATCACATAAAGCGTATTAATTACTAAGAAAACTAAATGTCTTTATTTTCTGACTACCCGCAGGCCGCCATCGGCTGGGTGGACGTGACAGATAACTACGTGTTCCAATGCGGCGGCAGTCTCATCAGTTCCCGCTTCGTTCTTACCGCGGGTCACTGCACAAAGACACCGAGCAAGTTACTGAAGGACCCCGAACCCAAGATAGTGAGGCTTGGAGACCAGAACCTGAACCCTAGCGTGAGGGACAACGCCAGTCCTATTGACGTAAGTTTAATGATCTAATACGCTAGACATTGCAATAACCAAGTGAGTCGATATAAGTCGAAATATTGGATAGAAGCAGGCTTTATTTTGCGGAAGTGTAACGAGAAGTTTAATTCGCATTCGTTTGTGGTACAGCATTGACTTGCGATATTCACCACCCAAACGTTACGCTACGTTCTAAACATCTAATAAATATTTTATATTCCAGGTGCCGATCAAATTTATCCACAAACATCCGGGATACCACTCCCCTAGTAAATACAACGACATCGCCCTGTTAGAGTTGAACGCTGACGTGGACTTCGAGACAGACATCCGACCCGCGTGTCTGTGGACCAAGCCTGACTTCCCGGGGTACACCAAGGCTATAGCCACAGGATGGGGAGTCGTTGATCCAAGTACGTAGTGTTATTAATAATAAATTTTGTCACGTCACGACTCAACCACCGGTTTGGCGAATAAAATTCTACTGAGAAGAGCCAACAAGAAACTCAGCAGTTGCTCTTTTGTCAAAAATAAGTTTTTTACAATAACTAATAAGTAAATAATACAACACATACGCTACGTTACAAGTATTACACTGACTTGTGGGCTACTGGAGGCGAGCCCGGTGGCTTCCATGCCACCTTGGCATTAAGAAAATCATCGATAGTATAATAACCTCGACTTAATTACATCCGTGTTTCTTTATTACTAATATTATAAATACGAACGTTTAGATTGATGTATGGATGTATGGATGTTTGTTACTCAGTCACGCCCCAACGGCTGAACGGATCTGGCTGAAATTTGGCACAGAGATAGGTATATAGTCAGGAATAGCACATAGGCTACTTTTTATCCCTGACAATTAAAGATTTCCCGCGGCAACCAAAAAACCACGCAGACGAAGTCGCGGGCATTCGCTAGTATGTCATTATAGTGGAAAGGGTCACGACCCTCAGTAATGAGGAATACGACACAAAAGAAAAGAGACCGGATGTCTCTTTTCTTTTGTGTCGTATTCCTCATTACTAATTGTATGTTTAATTATTAACTGCCTCTATCACTCACGTCACGTCTCACTCACGGCACTCGTTATCAGTCGAGTATTGCGCGCGAACCGAAGTTATACCACAGTAAACTGTATCTGTTTACTGTGGTATTATCTACACAACGCGCCAGATATGTTTGTGGGACTATATGCATATTAAATAGGTCAATCCTCTTCCAGGACAACCGACGAAGACATCGGATGAGCTGAAGAAGGTGTCACTGACTTTGTTGGAGAACGACTTCTGTAATAGCACGCTGCGGGACGCCTTTTTCCGACACTGGATGGGCTTTAGCGACGACCAGCTGTGCGCTGGAGAGCTGCGCGGGGGACAGGATACGTGCCAGGTAAAGCAGGAGACAGACAGACAGAAAGACAGACAGACAGACAGACAGGGGACAGAAATTAACTTTAAAACGCGATCCAATATTTAAGTAATCTCCCCCTGAAGTTTTGACGACATGGCGCTTAATCCCGGGTTCGATCCCCGGCAGGATCAATTTGGGAATTTGTAATTTCTATATTTTTGCTGGTCTGGCCTGGTGGGAGGCATCGGCCGTGGCTAGTAACCACGATCCCAGTTGTTAGGTTTCACAGGTTTAGGTTACACTTCAATAATTAATGTAATAGATATTATGATAATGTCATGAAAATTCTTGTAAGAACATTGATATTTAAATCTGTTTAAATATTACTCGCGGCGTGAAATAAGTTTTTTAAATTCCCACGTGAGCTCCCTAATTTTTCGGGGTAATATATAGCCTATGACACTCACAAATAATGTGGCTTTCGATTGGTACCAGAATTCCTTCAAAATCGGTTTAGTATATCCAGAGATCCCTACAGCCTCACAAACTTTACCGCTTTATTGTCTGCGTGGTTTGAGGTTTTTTGGTTCCCACGGGAACTATTTAATTTTCCGGGATAAAAAGTAGCCTATGTGCTATTCCAGACTATGATCTATCTCTGTGCCAAATTTCAGCCAGAGCCGTTGGGGCGTGATTTAGTAACAAACATCCATACATCCATGCATCCATACATCCAGACATCCATACATCCATCCAAACTTTCGCATTTATAATATTAGTATAGATGCAAAAAATCTCCCATCTAGGCCTGCTGTTTACTACTAGGTACTGTTGCTTCTGTAGTCTGTTTCATGCCTGACCTCAATTCCTTTTCCTGTCCAGGGTGACTCAGGGTCGCCGCTGCAAGTGGCGTCACGCGCGAACAAGTGTATCTTCCATGTGATCGGAGTGACGTCATTCGGACGAGCCTGCGCCCGCTCCGGGAAACCAGCTATCTACACACGTGTGTCCAGCTACCTGGACTGGATCGAGGCCATAGTGTGGCCCGGCGAGCAATAAATGCGTTTCTTTAAACTTTTTAAATGTTTTTTAATTCTTGCCCCTTATCACTTGTCATACCTAATATTGTCTTGCCTTTTTCAAGCCTTACTAATTTTCCGGATTTCTTGTGTCTTTTCATACGGTTAATTTTTTATGCGTTTTTCATACCTTATATTTATATTCATTTGTACTATTTCTTGTCACCATGTATAATTCATAATAATTATTGTGTACAATATTTTCAATAAAATACAATATTTATCATACACTCACTTTATTATATTACAATTAATAATTTGCTCGTTAAAAGTCCTTTTACTACACCGCTATCAAAACTAGTATATAAAGTAGACTTACCTCTCTAGGCTATCTATTCGAGATGGAGTAGGTAGTGTAGGTAGGTACCAGTCTGTCTTTGTTTACGTAATTAATACCACTTAATAAATACGTATCAACTGTCAATCCTTATCTAATTCGTTATTTTAGAAGCACACTTCCTCATGGTCGGCCATCTTATGAGACACTTTTCTGTAAGTATGCATCCTATTTTTTTTAGGTAGGGCGCCTCTATGACGTATCCTTCCTATACATCCAATTTCATATGTAAGGACCTACCCATGAGGTCCTTGCATATGAAATTGGCGTTTTGTCGTACTGGCCACTTTGATCCCAAATATCTCCTCTTTAAATTAATTTTTTTCCTTATAATATTTACTGAGACCTCGCGGTATCCATAAGATAGTTTTAACTTTATATTGTAATAGTTAACTTTTAACATTAGACGCAAAAGAGCTAAAGAGTTATTGGAGAAACGAATATTTTTTTACAGAGCGCCATCTATTGGCATCCTTGTGAAGTTCTGTTAAAAATACTGAAGCTCATTAAAAATTAAATTTCGTTTCCTTAATATTTATCTAATTTTAATATTTGTTGTTCAAGTACAGGATATAATTCAAATAATAATTGATCAAGTGTCAGGCTCAGCCTTTCAGAAAATTGAGAGTTCTGAGGTCAACTTTGGACGTCAGAAAATCTCCACTTTGAAAGTCATTTCGTCAATTTTAGGGGGAAAATTAAAAAAAAATATTTTTGGACTCTATTCCTAATTATCTTTCAAATGATATACCGCAACCATATGTAACTATTAGAGCCCCCCTGAAATAAAGATTTTTATAACTTATTAAGCCATATTCGGCTGGAGGCCATAGGTTTACATATTATATTTAAATTTGAAGTAATTGCGTTCAGTAATTCAGAAGTTATAAGGCTCTGACAGACGGACAGATAGGGTTGCCAATTTTCTTTGGCAACCCTAGGACGGACAAGTGCAAATTCACTCAAGTAGACTCAGAGACCTTCGCTTCGCTCGGTCAACAATTACATAAATAGCCGCTGGAACAATTCGTACATAACCATTCTTATCTATCATTTAAATAAACCCTTTACCCTGTATTAGGATTTTTCAATTACTTTACGTTTTACAAAAATTTTGAACTTGTTGAGACACATCTCCATTATGTCTTTTCGGAGTTTATTATAACTTATACTCTTATGTTTCAGAATTTTTGGAAATACTATGTGTTAAAGAAATGGTTGTGTTTTCTTTCCAGTGGGAGCCGTATGCAGTTACAGAAATGCAAGGGGATGGTTCCCTAACACTTGTACCTAAGTGTTTATGTTATTAGTTTTTAATATAAAGGACTTGACCGGTGGAACTATGGCAGCTTGCCTAGGTGTCAAAAATCAATGTTCAGCAATGATTTCTTTATTATTGTAATTGTAATATTTCACTGTTTTCAGATAAAAAAGTCTCAGGAGTCTGAAGGCTCGGAAAACTGCGAAAATGAACAAAAAAAGTTTCACCAAAAGATTGCTTTCCCACACTAGATGGCGCTATTTATTGTGTTGAGCGAGTCTAAAAAAATATTTTCAAGTATTATTTCTTTATTATTGTAATTGTTATATTTTATAGTTTTCAGATAAAAAAGTTTCAGGAGTCTGAAGGCTCTGAAAACTGAGAAAATAAATAAAAAAAGATTCACCAAAAACTGCTTTCCCACACTAGATGGCGCTATGTATTGTGGTGAGTCTAGAAAATATTTTTAAGTATTGCTCACTACATTTGTTAACAAGTTCAACTATTCGACCACAGATGGCAGCGTATGCAATGTGAAAGGGCGTTCCAGTTCAACTATTCGACCACAGATGGCGGCATATGCAATGTGAAAGGGCGTTCCTTTAAACGCAGTATTTCAAAATGCTTTGTTCGATCTATTAGTTTGAGACTTGTCAAAAAATAAAAATAATTATAAACAAAACATACATTTCCTTTTCATTACTATTTAATTGATCAAAAATAAATCATTCATAATATAATGACTAAGGTACTTAAATGGTATTCATGTAGGGTTACAAGATTATTAATAGGCATGGATATAATGGAACGTCAAAATGGAGTAGTGCTTAAAGAGGAAAGCGGACGCTCAAGATTTAAACAATAAACGTACTGTTTTTTTTGTCATTTGAACCCTGACCTTATTTGGAATAATAAATCCATAATAATTTCGTTTTGAATTTTTAAACCTTACTGTAAAAACGGAAATCCTGTGCATTGTCCCGAATCTGAGGGCAATTACTGGTCATGTCCTTTTTTTATGCCACAGCAATTTAGCCCTTGACTGCAATCATGGTATAGTTCGCGCGCGAGTTGAATGCAGAGCTTATGTATGGGTTCACAGCATACACCATAAACCTTTCTCTTGTGAATTTTGTGAGTTTAAGTTTAGGACCAAATGCGCGTTAAACTCTCACACTAGGAATCACTTTGAAGAAAAGCCCAAACCTTTTTCTTGTTACACTTATCATTAGAAATTTACAGGAAGAACTGCTTTAACTTCTCATATGAGGACTCACACTGGTGAGAAACCATTTCTTGCGATAATTGCCCCTTTAAAACCGCACATGAAGGGCGTTTAGTAACACTGGTGAGAAACCGTTTTCACGTGAATTTTGTGAGGTTAAATTTATAACAGGAAGCACTTTTAAAAATCACATGAGAAGACACACTGGTGAGAAACCTTACTATTGCACCGTTTGTAGTGCGAATCTTGTAGATACAGAGGCTTTAAAATTGCACAAAAGAACTCACATTGCGAAGTGATTTTAGACTCATCCTGGTGATAAACTCTTTTCATATATATGTCACCGTAAGATTGTAAAAACCGTTAGATAATCTAGATAATCTAGCTCGCGAAATTTTAAACTGTCGAAAGATTACAATTTAATGCATTATTTTCCGGTAGATTGTAATCTGATAGGTATTTAAACCCGATAAAACCTAAGTGCTACACTACTTGATTATTTATGTCGAACCCTAACCTAACCTACAAGAAAGAGACAAGAAAACGTAAATAAAATCAATATTTCATAAATTGACACTCAGAACATTGAACAGTTTACAATCTTTCGATAGTTTAGAATTTCGCGAGTTAGATTATAATCTAACGGTTTTTACAAGCTTACGATGACATATACATTGCCATTATAAATGGCAAACCAAAGCTAAATTAAATAAACATATAAAAGTACATACTGGAGAAAAACCGTATTCCTGCGATATTTGTGCATTTAAAACTGCCCATAAAGAACGCATACTATGATTTACATGGGTTATAAACCTTTCTCTTGCAAGCATTGTGAGCGCAAATTTAGAACCAATAGCGCTTTAAAATGTCATTTTAAAACTCACACTGGTAAAAAACTCTTTTCTTGTTAAGTTTGTGAGTTTAAAATTTCGGAAAGAAAAGTCTTAGCGCTCACTTGAGGTCACACAAAACACTTTTAAGTTGCAAGCTTTATCAGGTCATCTGTAAGAGCACACCCACCTTAAAATATCACCTCAAGAAACACACTGATGAAGAAACGCTTTATGAATGTGACATTTCAGTTAAAAAATATGGACTTAAACAAAGTTTAACTTAACACTTGATGACTACTCACACTGACGAAAAACCTTATTGTTGTAACGTTTGTGATAAAGAATGTGTTATGAAAAGTAGTTTAACTAACCACATGATGGCTCACACTGACGAGAAACCGTTTTCTTGCGGTACATGTCAAAGTGCATTTTCACGACAGACGTTTTTGAACAGACATATGATGACTCACACTGGTGAAACCCCGTATTTTTGTGCGCACTGTGATCATAAATGTTCGAGCAAAGGTGGTCTGATATCTCATATGAGTCACGCGGGTGATAAACCCTGTTCTTGCGACATTTGCCCATTTACAACTGCACATAGTTGTCGCTTGGTAACTCACAAGAGAATTTACACCGGCGATAAAACTTACCCGTGTGAGTATTGCCGGTTTAAAATGAGGACCCTCAGCACTTTAAGGAACCACCTGAGAATTCACACTGGTGAGAAACCATATTATTGCAACATTTGTAGTCGCATATGAGAACTCACACTTGTGACAAACCGTTCTATTGTGACATGTGCCCATTTACAACCATACACAAAGGGCGCTTAGTAACACACATTATGACTCACACTGGTGAGAAAACATTCACTTGCAAGCATTGTAACCTTAAATTTAGAACCGACAGCAGTTTAAAATCTCACAGTAGAATTGACGCTCCGCGGTTGGTACGAGTTAAGAAATCACAACGATGATCATTAATCAGAGTAAAATGAACCTAAAATTCCCAAGGCCCAAATTAGTGGTGATAGCCTACTGTCGTTTGTGTTTTCGTTCCCCGGGCTTTCTAACTTTTCGAATGAGGTTAAAAGTTTTTCTAATTAATTAATTAGTTTTACGAATTGATTATTCCTAATTAAGTACCTACATAATTACATAGTTAATAAAAAAAAAAATAGTTTTAGTGATGTGATAAGACATGGTGTTAATAAGAATTACTCGACTGAGTCTTTTTTGTGAAACTCTGCTCATACCAGGGTGCGTTTGGAACCCTCATAGCTTTCAAAATACTAGATGATGACTTCGACTTCAACAAACACGTCCGTCTTCGGGATGCAAGCTATCTCTATACTAAATCGATTCAACGGATCAGCTGTGAATATACTGTAACATACATAAGTAAATTTGCTTATTTGCTTTAAACCAATTTACTGCCTCGTTGGTCTAGTGGTTAGCATGTTTGACTGCGGCCGACGAGGTCTCGGGTTCGAGTCCCGGGTCGGGCCATAATTAAGTATCGGGTTTTTCGCATTAGAAATTCCCAGTACTAGCCCGGAGTTAGGAAGTTGGCGGTGTTTCACCCCAGTGCCTCGGAGAGCACGTTAAGCCGTCGGTCCCGGTTATTATCACTAACATGATAATAGTCGTTAAAGCCCGCCAACCCGCATTGGAGCAGCGTGGTGGGTCTAAGCTCTAATTCCCTCTCTCCTATGAGAGTGGGGGCCTATGCCCAGCAGTGGGACGTTAATGGACTGTAGTGATAGTGATGAACCAACTTTCACGTTGGTTTAAAGAGATTTATTTTTCTCAAAGAATAAGGAAAGGTTCACATATATGAGAACTTACAATAATTAATCTATGCTTAAACATCAATCAATGCTTAGAGAGTGAAAGGTGACCTTATATAGAAATTACTCACTACAAATTAACCTTATTATTAAGCTTCACTTTGAAAATGCTTGAGTAATTTTTTCTTGAATTTAACAAAAGATTTTTCATTAAAAATTTCCTTTGGTAAGCCATTGTACAGTACCAGTAGCGCTTCCTCTAACTGTATAGTTTTCGAACCATAAACCTGTAAGCGTACCTAATCCTGACCTAAGACAGGTACTATATCTATCCGATAAATAATCATTTTATCGTCCGAGGGTAATAAAAGTGTAAGTGTAATACATTCCTAAAACGATTTGCTTCAAATAGGTATTAGGAGTGCTTGCTCCATTCTTTACCTATCTGACTGCCTCTTTGGTCTAAGGGTTAGCATATTCGACTGTGGCCAGCGAGGTCCCGGATTCGAGTCCCGGGCCGTATTGGGTTTTTCTGACTTCTTAGTACTAGCCCGGAGTTAGGAAGTTGGCGGTGTTTCTTCCCCGTACCTCGGAAAGCACGTTAAGCCGTCGGTCCCGGTTATTATCACTTTCATTATAAAAGTCGTCAAAGCCGGCTAACCCGCATTGGAGCAGCGTGGTGGGTAAAAGCTCAAATTCCCTCTCCCCTATGAGGGTGGAGGCATGTGCCCAGCAGTGGGACGTTAATGGACTGTAGTGGTGGCTCACCCAGCAAATCCGCTACATCGCCATTGTTACGTACTCAACCTCCCGTTGCCGAAGCTCAGCGCCAAGCCCAGCCACCCAGCTCAATCGCTAGCACAGCCGCCTGCTGAATGTCAGCACAGCCGCTTCACACACAGCCGCTCTCACAGCGCCAGCTCAGCAGCGGGAATAGCGCCAGCTACCGATGCGACGTCAACCTCTACTACGCTACGTCACTACTTCCAGTCTCAAAGAAAGTCATGTAGCGGTTACCACAATGTAAGCCAAGTGTTAGTAGTGTGTGTCGTCAAACGCAGGCCTAGTATCTTGTACCTAAAAAAACACCCGGTGGTCTAGGTGAGCGAAGCTTTGACTTCATAGAGTAGTTACGTGCGACAAAAGCGACTCGATACGATGCGACGCGACAGTAGCTGACCCTTCACGTGGCCTACGATATCGAGTATAGTCCTTCAAACTTACTGACCCGGTGGCCAAATTGGAACTAATTTTTATGCCGGTTTAGTTTATGTTTTTATTTTATCTTTCATATAAACTAGCGATGCCGTCAAATAGTCACGGGTCAAATAAGTTTGTGGGACTGTACTCTTATAGTCCCAAAAACTTACAACAATGTGAGCATGTCGGTGACGCCAATCCATAAGTTTACCCCTTGCCAATAAGTGCTCAACGCGGCTAAAGCAGTTTTCACGTGTGACAATTTTAGCGTAAGCGCACCTAGCTTGCCTGTTTTTTTGAATATTGTATATATTATATTTCTGGATATCCCGCTCTAGGGAGCTCCGCTTGGAATAAGCCCTGCCGGATTAGTTGCGCTTGCATAAGCCTTGCTTGGCTTGGGCTTACACCACCACCTCGGCACAGTCTCCAGGCCGCGACGGTCGACGTCCCGTGCGCGTTAGCATCGGCGTCACCTCGTCTGCGGATCTGCGTGCCAGCCGCCTTCCCCTAGCGTCTCCGAGGCCACCAACACCTTGGCCACCTAACCAGGGAAGTGATACCATAGACTACCACCTAGGTCAAGGCAGGATCTTAGTAACCCACGACCCACTAAATTTGTGTACCTACTCATTGAGCTAGCCGCGGTAATTAAATTCCTGTACCGTCAACTTTGGTCCGTGATTACATATTTATTTTATTTTTACCGTGGGCTTTTATTCTCTCCTCTTCGCTCCATTTTTTAAAATTATTATCCTTTTCCTTCTTATTCCCCGGTACAAACTTATTACCTATTTGGTACTGTTAACTACCTCGTTGGTCTAGTGGTTAGCATGTTCGATTCCCGGATGATGCGGTCCCGGGTTTGATTATAATTAAGTATTGAGTTCCTCTCACAAACGATCTCTCAGGCGATTTGCATCTGATAACCATTTTCAATGGTGAAATCTCGTTTAGTAGACGCCTTTGTCCTTCCCCGGGATATAACTTATCCCTGTACCAAATATCATCAAAATCACAATTTCAAGTTGAAAAGGTGTGCCGTGAAAGCGTAGCAGACAGACAGACATACTTTCGCATTTATAATATTAATATGCATATATTAACTTAATTTTGTTATTTAAAAATGTTCTACAGCCTAATATTATGAATTCAGCCATTTAAATTATCGAAATTATAATTTATTTTTTAAATCGAGACCACAATTTTTTTTACTTTTTTGTATGTGTCACCGTAAGATCATCAGGTAAGATTGTAAAAACCGTTAGATTATATTTTAACTCGCGAAATTGCAAAGTGTCGAAAGATTACAATTTAACGTATTATTTTTCGGTAAATTGTAATCTGTCAGATATATTAACCCGATAAAACCTAAGTGCCCTACGTGATTATTTATGTCGAACCCTTACCCAACCTACAAGAAACAGACAAGAAAACGTAAATACAATGAATATTTAAAAAATTGACACTCAAAACATTGAACAGTTCACAATCTGTCGACAGTTAACAATTTCGCGAGTTAGATTCAAATCTATCGGTTTTTACAATCTTACGGTGACATACATATACTTATATATTATATACTTATATTAAAAGCTAAACGTTCCACTTTGACAGTGACGGATTAAGACTACTAGATGCCCTAAGCAATCCATGCCTGAGGGCCCCCCTATCCGTATGTCAACTAGAATCGGTCTTTAAACCTTTACCGCCTAAAAACAATAGTTTTTTGTAAAATAAGATCATCAGATCAATACCAACTCCTGTTAGAACCTATTGTCACCGGGCGGGAGGGAATACGGCTTTGAGCTTGATACCTTTAAGTATTTATTGGTGCCGATTCTGTAATGTAACATCTCGAAACTAAACTAAAATGGCAGTTTTAAATCTAGTTCTGTCCCTTTCCGTAGGGAGTATTATGAAAGGGTTAGCAATATTTATAATGCTGTAATTTTAGTTTAGTTTAGAGATTGTGCACTACAGAATCAGCCCCATTGTCCTTCATACATAATTTCAGCTCAATCAGACCGCTGGAAGTCGCTCAAAAATCGATCGCAATATTCCGCCCGTACAAATTTATAAACTTACGTGACGTGAAGTGTAGTAAAAGCTTGTAACAATATCTATTAGCTTGTAAATTAAAGAATCACGCCCGACCGCTAGATATCGGTAGTCGTTTTTCAGTAGGTATCATTTGACGTGCGTGTCATTGACCTCTCAGACTAATTTACCTACCTAGAAAAAACTATTTCGGAGCTTGCAGAAACCTTCAGCTTCGATTGGTTTGAGTAAATTTACATAACAAAAAGTAATTACTTAAATGAAACAAAATGCTTTAGATATTTTGACTTTGGACATTATCAAAACAAAACAAAATAAAACTTTACGTACCTAAGCGAACACAATATTATGAACAGAACTTGAATGAATTGTCGACAAAAATTGTATTACGTACGCATGGAAGCCGGCCGGCACAATTACTCAAAAAACAAAACATTTGATTGAAACAGATTTGCGGAGGCGCCAGGCTTGGGGCCCGCGGGGAAGGAGTGGTTTGTGATTGGCTGATCGTAATTCCGGGGCATTCGAATGGTCGAATGCACTAGCGGGCAGCGAGTGGACAAGCGGGAGTGGGGTTATGACTCTAGGTCGGACTCTATGTCAACTTAAAACGCGCGAATTTTCAAATTAGTCCTAGAAACTTTTTTTGGTGTGGTTTTTGGTGACGTGAGAGTGAGAAGTGATGCCCTAAGGACGGATTTTTTTTGTGCTTCTTCTGGTGCCCCCTCAGACGTGATGCCCTAGGCAATTGCTTAATTTGAATAAGGGTTAATCCGTCACTGCACTTTGAATTATTAAATTTCATTCACTGTAACTGAAATCCAAGGTTTTCATGTTTTTAACGCCCCAGGCACTCCATTATTACTCAATATTCTGGTTTGTGATGAATATTAAAATCAATTATGTAAACTTCTCAATAATGCTTTTTTCTAACCAAAATAATTATTTATTTTAATATTTCTTTCTTATTGCAGAATTTACCATCTGGGCAACAGGCAAGGCAACCCTTGCAAGAATTGAACCTCAATTTGTGACGAAAGACTCAGGATTTTAACTAATTTACTAGCTAATGCCCGCGACTTCGTCTGCGTGGATAGAGGTTTTTTGGTTGGGTCTCCTTCATTTTCCGGGATATGCGCTATTTCAGACTATAATCTATCTCTGTGCCAAATTGGGGCGTGATTGAGTAACAAACATCTATACATCCATACATCCATACATCCACACATCCATACATCCATCCAAACTTTCTCATTTATAATATTAGTTAGATTAGCAAAAAGTTAAATTATCTAGACCAGTGTTAGTAATGTTAATATTAGGTAAATTTAAAACATCGAGCTTAGTGAAACTTGTCCATTACATCACAGTCCTTAAAACATGCTAGGATTTACGAAAAAGTTGACAGCGCGCGGCTGGCTGATCAATTTCAAATTTATTAGCGCTGCAGTTCGTCGCGGGTTTTTGAATTTTTTAAATTTTACTCGTTTATTTAAAAGATCAATCCGAAAACGCAAGTAGTTTTATACGTAATTTAATATTATCAATTGCCTTTTTTATCTATAAATTATAGAAATAAATCATTTTTAAAATCAGTCTACTTTTATTATTTACTAGCGAATGCGAATGGTTTGATGGTTCCCGCGAGAACTCTTTAATTTTCCGGGTTAAAAACTAGCCTATGTACTATTCCAGACTATAACCTATCTCTGTGCGAAATTTCAGCTACATCCGTTCAGCCGTTGGGGCGTGATTGAGTAACAAACATTCATACATCGCATCCAGATATCACATTGAGTAACATTTCCATAATATGTAGGTATTCCAACTAATATTATGAAACAGTATTGTTTGTAAGGTTCACATGAACAAAGCGTAGCGAAGGTCTCTAGGTCTACTCGAGTGAATTGCACTTGTCGTCCGTCCGTCTGCCAGAGCCTTATAACTTCTGAATTACTGAACGTAATTACTTCAAATTTAATTATATGTAAACCGATGGCCTCCAGCCAAATATGGCTTAAAAAGTTATAGAAATCTTTATTTCAGGGGGGCTCTCACCGAACACCCGCTCACCGAACGAGCTACATTTTAGTAAAATACTGTAGGTATACGTATCCCATCAACGCAAGCGGATGACGATTGACGTCATCAGATTCGGCGCGTTTTAATGCGTACGGTGCAGTGAATGGATACCGCGAGGTTTCAGTTCGGGGCGAACCACTAGTATAAATCTATGCCTACTAGAAAGTTTCAGTGTAGGTATGGATGTTTGTTACTCAATCACGCCTGAACTGATCTGTATGAAATTGGTAGATAAATATATAGTCTGGAATAACATATCGGCTAATTTTTATTCCGGAAAATTCAAGACTTACCGTGGGAACCAAAAAACCTCAATTCACAAGGACGTAGTCGCGGGCATCAGCTAGTTCATTATAAAATACGAATACTACTTAGTTTTTTAAGCTTTTTCTGACTCAACTCAAGCCGGTTTGGCGTCGATAGGTTTGGGGAGGGCCTTGGCTAACCAAGTGGAATAAAACACTTAAATATTACTCAATAGTTTATTTACACAATCAATACAAAAAAGTTAATCTACAAGGCATATGTACTTAAACTAGATATTTATAATTATTACCATCTTATATCATATTACATTAAAAGGAGCGAAGAAATATATTGTGTTCAGTATAGACCAATGAAAGCCTGCCCAACTGCTTAGTTTCAAAAACCGCACAGTTCATTTGAAAAAAATAATATATAAATTATATCGTAAACAATTGAGAGCTTATTAAAATGCATTTAAAGTGTATTATGTACTCTAACTTGTCACCCCTGGGGATAAATCCGGCAGTGACAACGGGGATACTCGAACTTGGCAGGTTATTGTTAAATGACATGGTAGTTTTATCACAATTTTTTTATTTACTAGTTTATTTTATACATACATGACACATTATACTCTTAAGTTTTAACTAGGCAGACTATACTGGACTTATCTATGAAATCAAAAATACAGTGCGATAAGGGTCTTATGGCACTTGGCTGGTGAGAAAAGGGGGGCGTGGGTGTGCAATTAAGTAAAAGTGAGATAGAAACGTTAGTTCCGATTTAGCCACGCGCCAAAAGATCGTTGTCGCAATGTTTAAGGTACCTTGAAGCACAAGTGATCCAAGTGATATTTTGTAGATAAGTTTCGAGATACTCGTAATGAAGTAAACGCGTGTGTCATTCATACAAATAAATACAAGAACAAGTAGGTCAATAGACTAGTAAGTTTTCACTAGGTTACAACAAATATAGAATGATGGAATGTTTTACGAAAACCTGAGGCCCTATTTTCTAAGCAAATCGTAATCATTTGACAGCTTAAAACATATAACTCGTACTGTATAAGGAGTTCATTACATGCTTTTTGACATGCAGGCATGTATGAACTCCTTATACAGGTCGGATTATCCGTTTGACTAACGATTACGATTTCTTTACACAAACGGGGGCCTGAATAATAGTTCCAAAAATGCACACTCGATTTTGACCAAAATTACACTTGGATCACTTATGTTCCAATGGATGGATCCAGAGCAGCTGATATCCAGACAATTTTTATATTGCAGAAAAGATCCATTTATAAACTCTGATCACGCGAATCTCTTCGCCTTCGTAATACATTTATAATAATGCAAAACATTTATCTTTATCAGCAAATAAGTTATACACAAAATCGATATTACTATAAAACGCCTTAAGCTAGTTAGTAATCGCGTCATATCGAGTGCGCAAGATACAGACGTACAATCCTTTGTGGGGTTGATTATAAAATGGTTCCAAAATAGTTCTTATATTTGCCATTGCATTTAAAATACTGTGTAAAACAGCATTTGTTAAGCCGAGGCTACTATTAATGAATTTCTTATTAAGTTATATGGAAGATATTAGTCTCGCGTTCAGCAACTCACAAGTCTGCGTAATGAATTGTATATTAGTTACATATAGTTAAACTTTTTTTCTTTTTAAAAAAGAGCAACTGCTGAGTTTCTTGTAGAATCTACATTCCGAACTGGTAGAGTCTTCATATAATAAATGGCATAAATTTTCCTACGTGGAATAAATCATTTCATTTTATATCTCATTTTGTGTGAAGCACATTATGTGAGGGAGTAAATTTAGTCTAACATATATCACGAGTCTAAAGTTTATCACCAGCGTGCGTCCTCGTATGATAAGCTAAATGTTCATTTCTAGAGAATTTTGCCTCACATATTTTACAAGGATATGGTTTTTCACCAGTGTGAGTCCTCAAATGAATTTTCAAATTACATTTTTGTGAAAATTTCCTTTGACAAAGGTCGCATGAAAATGGTTTCTCACCTGTGTGAGTCCTTTTATGTTTATTTAAAGTACATTTTTGTGCAAATTTTGCCTGACACTGACCACAGGTAAAAGGTTTTTCACCAGTATGAGTCCTCTTGTGAGAAGTTAAGGTACATTTTTGTGTGAATTTCGCGGGACACTGGCCGCAGGAATAGGTTTTCTTATTAGCGTCAGTCAACATTTGGGTGGTAGTAGTGCTATGTTCTGTAAATTTTGCCTCACACAGGTCTGAGGTATAAGGTTTCTCGCGAATGTGAGTTCTCATATGAGTAGTTAAGGTACTTTTTTGATTAAATTTAGCCTGACATCGCTCACATGAATAAGGCTTCTCACCAGTGTGAGTCCTCGTGTGCATAATTAAAACGCTTTTCCGTGTAAATTTAGCCAGACAATGGTCACAAGAGAAAGGTCTATCACCAGTGTGAGCCCTTATATGTGGAATCAAGTGATGTTTAGACGTAAAATTCGCATGGCATATGTCGCAAGAATAAGGCTTCACGCCAGTGTGGGTCCGCATGTGATTAATCATATGGTATCTTTGAACAAATCTAGCGTGACATCTGTCACACGAAAAAGGTTTCTCACCAGTGTGAGTTCTCATGTGCGTATTTAAAGCACTTCTATATTTCCATTGTTTTTGGCAAACACCGCAAATGTATGGTTTGTTTGTTACAGCCGCTGTGAGTCGTTGGGTCGGTGGCAGAGACGAGCCTGAAAGGTGAAAATGTCTTCTTTAACAGAATAACTCACTCTCTGTGCATGCAGTGGCGTGAATTTCATAGAGACATAAATGCACTGCTTACCGAAATGGAAATACGTATATTATGCTTATTTTTCATCATGACAGTCAGTAAAAAGGTATTCTAACTAATGCCTACCCTAGCTCCGAACCCGGTGCACGCCACTGCGTGCATACTACTACACTTTTAATGTAACAGTAACTAGACGAAACTATTAAACGCATTCAAATGTAAACAATACTCTGGGTTAACACACAGGATACTAGATGATGCCCGCGACTGCATGTATTATGTGTTTTTGATTACCGCGGGAGCTCTTTAGTTATCTGTGTAAAAGTAGCCTATTTGTATTGTATGTTGAAACTGTGTATTTCAAATTGTTGCAATAGTAAATACATGAAAAGCGCCTAGGCTATGGCTGCCAATTGATTTCGAAGAGTCGACGTTAAATGTGTTTTAAAAGCAAACTTAATAAATTACTCTTGGAAAAATATTACTAGTTTACTATGATCTTAACGAATATTGAATGCAATAATGATTGATACAGTTGTTAATTTTAAGTATTGTTATTTTTAATTTTAAGTATTGACATTTTTAATTTTTATTTTATCGTATTTTAAATATATTTTTTTGACATGTTTATTTAACATTGGAATCTTTATCACTAAATACCTACCTACTAATTCTTAATTTACTTTAGACATTTCTCATGAAATAATTTATTTGAATGTTAATGAAACAGCGTGATCATAAACTAGTGTTTACGATCTTTAGGGACAAGATTTCTGGAAATTAAATTATTATTTATTTAATTACGTCCTTTCCCAGGATACAACCTATCTCTGTACCAAATTTAGTTAAAATCGGTTGAATAAATCGCCTAATTCGACTGGGGCAAGTAGTTTTTTTTATTAAATAATCACTTCTTATTTTCTGGTGTAAGGGGCGGAAAAGGCAGTAATAATTCCCCCAATGTTTTGATTACGAGGTCCTTGAATATCTGGATTTAGATTTTCCTGTCTGTGACTTCGTCCGCGTTGATTACGTTTTTTTTTATTTACGCGGGAAGTCCATTTTCCCGGAATAAAATGTAACCTATGTCTGGGTGAGACGATGCGTATTTAGGACCAAGGGATCATGAGAGTAAGTGGTAGATTACAGAAGTCTCAGTCACCCGATAAGACCAAGCATCCGATAATATTACCACACTCATCTCATTTTACAAAGCTGGCAGTAATGGACGCATATCAAAATACTCTTCATGGAGGATTCCAGTTGATGGTTAATTATTTGAGAACATCGTATTGGATTACTAGTGTGAAAAGGTCAAGCAGCATATACTTAAATGCGTTACATGTGTCCGACAAAAAGCCGACATTCTACATCAGTTCATGGGCATGCTTCCGTCAGTTCGATGTACACCCGCCAGGGCATTTCTTCATAGTGGAATAGACTATGCAGGGCCCATACAAGTAAGGACAACAAAAGGACGAGGTCATCGGTCTTATAAGGGCTACATCTGCTTATTCATCTACATAGCTACTCGTGATATTCATTTAGAAATGGTAAGTGATATGAGCAGTCAAAAAATAAAACACTACTATAAAAATTGTTACGTATTGGGTTTTTCAATTAAGAAATTCTCAGTGCCAGCCCGGAGTTGGAAGTTGGCGGTGTTTCACCCCCGTGCCTCGGGAAGCACGTTAAGCAGTCGGTCCCGGTTATTATCACTAACATATTAAACGTTAAAGCCCGCTAACCCGCATTGGAGCAGCGTGGTGGGTCTACGATCTAATTCCCTCTCTCCTATGAGAGTGGAGGCCTATGCCCAGCAGTGGAACGTTAATGGGCTGTAGTAGTATGAGCACTCAAGCTTTTATAGCCCGTTTCCGTCGTTTCGTGGCCAGACGTGGCCATTGCGCGCAATTATGGAGCGACAATGGTACGGCATTTGTAGGTGCTGCAAAACAGCTTCAGCAACTTAACCATATTCAAAAGGATGTCGCCGAATATTAGGAAACTCATGGGACAGAGTGGCATTTTATACCGCCCCACGCCCCTAATTTTGGAGGCCTATGGGAAGCGGGCGTACGGGCTACCAAGTTTCACTTAAAACGAGTAATAGGAGAGTCAACTTTGACATTTGAGGTGTATACACTTCTCAGCCAGGTAGAAGCTTGCCTTAATTCGCGGCCCATGTCTGTAGATAGTTCAGATCCGAGTGATCCACTTCCGTTAACGCTGGGACACTTTCTTGTCGGAGGTCCCCTGATAGCGGTACTGAAGGTCGATAACTATCTGGATTCAAGTGTGAGCTCACTAACAAGGTGGCAGTTCATTCAGAGAATGTTGCAGAACTTTTGGCGACGCTGGTCGCAGGAATACTTGTCCCACTTAATGAATCGTTACAAGTGGAACTCCCGCGTACCGGAGCCCAATTTGGGAGATATTGTTCTTGTCAAAGAAGACAATCTGCCACCGAGAGAGTTGATTAATGGGTCGTAGAATAGAAAAGCATTCGGGTCATCATCATCCTCAACCGATAGACGTCCACTGCTGGACATAGGCCTCTTGCAAGGATTTCCACACGCCTCGGTCTTGCGCCACCTGGATTCAGCGGCTCCCTGCGACTCCTGATATCGTCTGTCCAGCGAGTAGGGGGTCTGCCAACGCTGCGCTTCCGGGTACTGATAATGTTACCTGTGTGGTCACTATAAAAGAAAAAAATTCTAGCATTAAGAAACCCACATCAAAAATATGTGTTCTACCTGATAGTGATTAAGTAATTTTTATCGTATAGTTAGTTTACCATATGGTTAATTTAGAATAGTTCATTTTATATTTTTGTTCATTAGCATTTATCGCCGAGGTGTTTAAAATTGTATTTGTTTATAGTTCATTTGAAATTCAGTTGTTTTTTTTAAAGTTTATTTAGAATGTAAGTACAAAATCTTGTAAGGTCACCCACCAAGAACATAGTCACTGTGAGCGGTACGATTTCCCAGTACAACAATTTTAAGGACATTTCTCACTAAATGTCCTTGGTGGGCGGTATGTTCACGACCAATAGATGGCGCTGTATATAGATTAAACGCAGCCGTGTATCGATGTTACGTCCTTGGGCTTAAAAAACCTATCCATTCTTAAGTTCAAACCTTTCAAACCCAAAGTTCGCGAGTTCAAAGGTTTGTGAATATTATGTGTATTTTATTGAGAAAAACCCTGACCATCTCTTTAAGCCAAACCAGGAATCGCCACAGTAAAAATAAAAACATTATTTTAGCAACAGCGCTCTACACAGCTGCTACTGATTTTGCCAAAGCTTTGGATTGCGTCTACCACTACAGCAAATGGATCAAGCTCTAACAACAGGTATATCTAATTAATACATCCTATATTATATTAGAAGATTAGTCTAAAATGTCATTATAGATAAGACTTTAGGTTAGAGAGAGCAAAATTTATTGTAATCTGTTTTGGTTGCCAAATAAATAAAATAAAAAGGTAAGGCACGAATCCAATTACAATTAGAAGCACTAGGAAATCAACTTCTTATTTTTTAAACCAAAAGGATTAGGCAAGGAGATCCACTGACCAGTAGATAGACACCAAATCACTTCGAGCATTGACATCACGCTTTATGCTCCCATATATCGGAAGAATTATAGTTCTTCCAACTCGTCTGTGAGTAAATTTATATATTTATCCTGAAATGTTGCACAGGTTTGTCACCGGAGTGAGTGCTTATATGGCTTGCAAGATGGCCTTTTCTTAAAAATTTTGCCTCACATCTTACACAAGAGTAAGGTTCTTTACCGTGAATTCTTATAATATGAGTATTTAAGTGAATATTTTGTCTAAATTTGGTTTGACATATGTCACACGAAAAAGGTTTTTCCCCAGTGTGCATCATCATGTGAGTATTTAATTTATATTTACATGAAAATTTAGCCCCACATATTTCACAAGAGTAAGATTTAACAGCACTGTGAATCGCTCTTATGTGAGTTTTTAAGGAACCTTTAAGTGTAAATTTGGCCTGACATATGTTACATGAAAAAGGTTTTTCACCCGTGTGAGTTTTTATGTGGGAACTTACTTCATATATCGTTGAAACTTTAACCCCGCATACTTCACACGAGTTAGATTTAACATCAATATGAACCAATATTATGTGAGTTTTTAAGGACCATTTATATGTAAATTTGGCCTTGCATATGTCACACGAAAAAGGTTTGTCACCCGTGTGAGATACCAAGTGATATTTTAAGGCACTTCTTTGTGTAAATTTGGCCCGACATATGTCACATGAAAAAGGTTTGTCACCCGTGTGAGTCACCATGTGAATTTTTAAGGAACTTTTTTGTGTAAACTTGGCCTGACATATGCCACATGAAAAAGGTTTTTCACCAGTATGGGTCCTGATGTGAATTTTTAAGGAACCTCTTTTTGTAAATTTAGCCTGACATATATCACATGAAAAAGGCGTTTCACCAGTGTGTGTCATCATATGAGTTTTTAAGTTGCATCTATATGTAAATTTTGCCTGACATATGTTACACGAAAAAGGGGTATCACCAGTGTGAGACAAAACGTGAGTTTTTAAGGAACCTCTGTATGTAAATTTGGCCGGACATATGTCACATGAAAAAGGTTTATCACCGGTGTGAGTCACCATGTGAACTTTTGTTGGAATATAGCAAAAATACTAGTCTATGATATAAAAGTCTGTAATGACACAACATAATAGTTGTCTATGGACGTAGTTCATAGTTCATTCCTTCAGTCACTCTCATACATTCTTCTCACTCACTTAAACAATCATTCACCATTCATTTGCTCTTTGCTGTAGCCTGTACAATATTTTATTATTAAACAGACAGTCATACAGTGCAGACGTCTTTTCTTTTCCCTGCGAGCTCATATACCAACAGGTTATGGGGCCAGGTCACTTTTAAAATAAAATAAAAATTAAATTAAAATTCGTGGAAAAAATTTAAAAAATTTAAAATAAAATACGAGATGGAGTCGCGAAGTAAAAGGAATATTCAACCGTTCAACGGAGATCGTTATAGCACGTGGAAGTTTCGCATAAGACCTCTTTTAGGTGAGCTGCAAGTGTTAAGTGTTATTGATGAAGAAATACCACTCGATCCAGACGAAGAATGGACGAAGAAAAATCTTACAGCTAAAGATTGGATAAGAAGAAATCGTATCATAATACACAACCTAAGAAAAAAATAAAGAAGAAAAGTAAAGAAAGAAAAATCTAACCTAAGAAAAGTCATACCCTGGAATTTCTACCCACAAGTTCTCGAAGTTATATTGTGATCATTGCGGCAGAAGAAATCACGAGTTAAAAGACTGTAGATTCTACAAAAGAATTCAAAATGGCGGCAGTAGCGATCGTAGCAATGGCGCTAGTAACCAGTTTAATGCAAACACAATGAGGATCGATGATAAAGCCGAGGACAGTTTCGCATTCAGTATTCTCACACGATCTCGACAACTAATATGATTTATTTTCTTTTAGATTCGGGAGCAACTGACCATATAGTGAATACCAAGGATTATTTTTCATCATATTCCGAATTTACAACCCCATTAAAAATTGGCGTGGCTAAAAACAGTACTTGCATTGCTGCATTTGGTAAAGGAAAAATAAACGTTACTACTAATTCAGGTTTGCAAGGTACAATCGAAAATATTTTGTATTCACCAGATGTTCCATATTATGACGCAGCTCAGCACGGCGATGACTCACGCACGAACAATGGATAATCCAGAACATTCGAAATCGCGCCATCGTGCCGTGTGCAAAACCCCGCCGCCGCGCACCTCTCCCGCCACTACCTATATAAGGCATCCGGCCTGCGTTCACTCACAGTTCGCCAGCGACTGCTGTCACAGCACGTCGGCTTGGGGGTACCGGGCAGATGAGTGGCAGTGGTAACTGGTGAACGCAGGCGAGATCGGTCGCTCCGCCGCATCTTTCCGTCTCCCCTTCCCCTTCGCCCCCTCTCGTCGCGGACACCCTCTGTGTCCGCGTACCGCGTGCGTCAGCCGGTGACGCCCCACGCCCCGCAGGTCCCCTCAGGACCTCAGACCGTGTAGTTAAGGTATAGGAAGATCGCTTAGACTTAAGTACTTTCTGTAAAACCGTGAATAAAGGTTTGTTAAGTGTGTGTTTCTATAAATCGCGTTTAATTTGTGAGGGCCTCCCTACCTAGACACACGGAGCTACGCGACCAGCCATATCCTGGACCCTTAGCTCCGTTACATTGGCGCCCAACGTAAAAACCCATTCCGGGTTCGCGTCGCGAAAATCCGTCCGTCCGTCCGTTCGCGTCGCGTCCTTTAAATTTTCCGTCCGTCTGTACTAGGTTAGGGAAACTCATACCTCACAACACCCGCACGTTATATTTTATTCTAACGAACGGATACAAGTTCTTTCAAAAAGTCGGCTTGGGGATATCCGGGTCGACTGAAAGGACGAATATCCGAACGGGAGCGGAAAAACTATAGAAAAAAAAAGATAAGATCAAAACAAACGGATACAAGCTCTTTCACAGTCGGCTTGGGGGTATCCGGGTCGATTAAAAAGGGCGAATATCCGACAAAAAAGAAGTAGAACACATATACACACATAAACACAACAGCCTTCATAAGGGGAACAACAAGTGGAACCGTGTAACTATTTAAATAGAATCCGTACCGTACCGACCGCGATTAACAAATCATAAATAACTAGAGGAAACCGTAAAATTGGAAATAAATACCGTATAACCCGTAAATAAATAATTAACAATCAGTTTCGGATAAGTAAAGAAAAATGCCTACGTCCTGGATATATACACTAAGTAAGCAAAAATTAATTGAGGAACTCGAAAATAGGAGAATAGAAGTTTCACCGGGAAGCACTGTCGAGGAGTTACGCAAACAGCTATCTCTTATAGTAAAAACTGAAGACGAATTGAGCCAAGACGGCAGCATGGGTAGCGAAAAAGACATAAAAGAATTCGATAAAGCCATATCCCGCTGGAAAATTCAATTTGACACCACCGGGGATGCCGTGGAATTCCTGGAAAGGATAGAGGAGTTAGCAGACACGTTGAATGTCAACAAAGATACAATCATACACGTGATACCGAGATGCCTCACCGGAACAGTATCACTGTGGTACAGAAATTACAGACATGAATGGAAGACATGGGAAGATTTCACGGAGAATTTCAAGCTGTTCTATTATCCGAGAAATTATGAGAAAAATCTACTAGAATCCATTATAAACAGACGTCAATACGCCAGGGAAAACTTCGTGTCATACCTAACAGAAATCCAAACACTAATGAGGAGATACAAAAAATTAACGAAAGAAGAACAGTTAGATAGAATATACGATAATATGAGATATAACTACCAATACTATATAAAAAGGAAGGACTTCAATACGGTACCAGAACTCATACAACTGGCAGGCGATTACGAAAAAATAAACATGGACCGAAACAAAGATATGTCCCACAAACGGACTGTCCAACTTAAAGAGGACCATAAAGAAAAATCATGGCGAAAACCGGAAAATGGGAAGAATAAAGAACACAAAACAGACAGAAAACCAATGTGGCAAAAGGAACCACACATCTCGAGAATGTCGAAATAAACAAGTAATTTTCTGCAGCCAATGCGGACTGCTAGGAAAACTAACAAAAAATTGCTGTAACGAGAGAAAGACACCTGGAAAAACAAAACAAGCATACACAACGAAGGCACAGACAGAAAAAGATAATAGAATCTTCGCCAAGGTAAAAATATACGGAAAAACGTTTAAAGCATTAATAGACACAGGTTCAACGAACACTTACATCAATAAAAACATAATGGACCAAATAAAAGAACACAACGAGAAGATAATACGAAAAGATACCACGATCAAACTAGCAGACGGTTCTAGAGTACAAACGGACACAGCGATAAACCTCGAATTAGAAATAAATGGGAAATCACTAACACACCAAGTCATCTACCTACCATCCACATCCATAATGATAATGGGGATGGACCTGTTAGCAAGACTAGGAATCACAGTCGGATGGAAAGAGACAGCATGCGAGCAGACATGCACCGAAAGACGAGAAGACACGACAGTCAACGAAGAAATCCTGTCGGCAGAACAGAAAACAACGCTAAAAAAACATCCTAGAAGACGAATTCAAAAAAGCTGAGGAATGTCCGAAAGGAAACACATGGGTAAAACACGTAATAAAACTAAAACATACAGAACCCATAAAACAAAAATATTATCCGAGAAACCCGAAAATGCAAGAAAAAATAAATGAACACGTGAATAAAATGTTACCAGACGGCATCATCGAAAAGTCAAACAGTCCATGCAGTTCACCGATCGACAGCTTCGACGTAATATATAGGCCAAGAAAACAAAACGTCATAGCAGATGAACTATCAAGAAATCCGCTATACACCACTACAATAGAAGAAAGTGACTGGTACTCAAAAAAATAGAGTAACGTAAGCAAGAACCCCGAATTGGATACCGACTACTGTATACGAGATGGGAGACTATACAGAAAAGTAGTCAACCCAAGATACGGAGGAAAACTAGATCCATCGACCGAATGGAAATTATGCGTCAAAAAAGAAGACAAAGAAAAAATATTATGGCAAAACCATAATGAACCCAATGCGGGACATTTAGGAACTTCAAAAACGTTTAACAAAATCGCGATGCGGTATTATTGGCCAGGGATATTCAGAGACGTATCAAAATACGTCAGCCGGTGTGAAACATGTCAAAAACATAAGCCATCACAGGAAAAAAAACCAGTCCTCATGCACATAAATAATGCGGAAGAACCATAGCAAGTGGTAACAACGGACCTCATAGGCCCATTGCCTCGGTCATCAAAAGGATTTCAGTGGATCATCGTGTTTCACGACAAATTCACGAAGTGGTCGGAAATAAAACCACTAAGAACCGCGACCGCAAATACCATCACGAACGCTCTAAAAGAGTTAATTATGAGATACGGGGGAATGAAAACTTTACTGAGCGACAACGCAAAAATTTTCGTAAGTAAACAGTTCAGAGAAACTTTAAGAAGATACGGCATAGAACAAAAGCTAACCGCACCATACACTCCACAGTGTAACCCAACCGAACGGGTAAATAGAACGCTCGAAACAATGATAGCAACATTCATCGAGAAAAACCATAAAAAATGGGACGAGTACCTAAGCGAATTCAACTTCGCACTAAACACGTCCGTCCAAGAATCCACGAAACACTCCCCAGCATTCTTACTATTCGGCAGAGAACTAAGGAACGTCCACGACGAAAAACAATTCCCCACACCGGCATTAAAAGAAAAACAAAAACTGAAAGAAATATATGAAATAGTCAAAAACCAACAAAATCAAGCTTCAAACCTACAAAAAAAGTATTTTGATAGGGCAAGACGTAACTGGACACCGAGAATTAACGATGACGTATTAAAAAGAGAGTACCCATTATCCAACGCCAGTAAACAATTTTGTGCAAAATTAGCACCTAAATTCTCAGGCCCATATACCATAATGGAAAAAAAGTCGCCCGTAATATTCCCGCTGAAAGCAAAACAGGGAGGCAAGATATGCACTGCGCACATAAAAGATATAAAAAGATTCAATACGTAAACAACCAACGACATATTCCTCTTTTTCGAAAACTACCCACAAAGAAAAATTATAGGGAGGCTATAAATAGAACGGAAAAACAGGACAATGCACAGAACGACATCATGCCTCAGGAAGCGCGGATCCAGGTCACGGATATCCAAGAGGTGAAGAATAGGTTCACATACCAGCCGGGAAGGAAGGTGGAGGGCACGGCAAACCAAATAGTACTAATTCAAAAAAAAACAACCGTAGCAACACTAGAAGCCGAGAAGAATAACGAAGGCGACGAACAAGAAGGGCGGGAATGCCTGGACATCGACGGACACACAGTGTCCGGAGAATACCAGGCATTCACCGCCGAAGTGGAGGAACCGCCAAGCTCCCAGGGAAAAAAAAAGAAGAGGAGAGGACGAAAGCGAAACGGAGGGTCAAAGTGCGGTATTATACGCCTACCAAAATATAAAAGAATGGACCAAGGCGGACAGTAAATGAACTCTAGACTGAAAGAAAAAATAAATAAATAAATAAAATAAAAAAAAACTAAAAAGGGGTTAACTTGAGTGAAAAATGGGGAATGGGGGTTTTTACATTTCTGTAAACCTATTGATACGGTGATTTTTACAGGTAAAAATCTTCTCTCGTGAGAGGAGGATATGACGCAGCTCAGCACGGCGATGACTCACGCACGAACAATGGATAATCCAGAACATTCGAAATCGCGCCATCGTGCCGTGTGCAAAACCCCGCCGCCGCGCACCTCTCCCGCCACTGCCTATATAAGGCATCCGGCCTGCGTTCACTCACAGTTCACCAGCGACCGCTGTCACAGCACGTCGGCTTGGGGGTACCGGGCAGATGAGTGGCAGTGGTAACTGGTGAACGCAGGCGAGATCGGTCGCTCCGCCGCTTCGGCCACGGACGACCCATCTTTCCGTCTCCCCTTCCCCTTCGCCCCCTCTCGTCGCGGACACCCTCTGTGTCCGCGTACCGCGTGCGTCAGCCGGTGACGCCCCGCGCCCCGCAGGTCCCCTCAGGACCTCAGACCGTGTAGTTAAGGTATAGGAAGATCGCTTAGACTTAAGTACTTTCTGTAAAACCGTGAATAAAGGTTTGTTAAGTGTGTGTTTCTATAAATCGCGTTTAATTTGTGAGGGCCTCCCTACCTAGACACACGGAGCTACGCGACCAGCCATATCCTGGACCCTTAGCTCCGTTACAATATAACTTGTTATCGGTAAGTCGTATTCAAGAAGCAGGTATGACGGTAATTTTTGAAAATGATCAAACTCGTATATCTAAAAATAACAAAATCTTACTAACGGGTATGCGTGATAATTATCTTTCTAAACTGTGTTTTCAAGTTGATCAATCTCAATCCTTATTAAATGTAACTAAGAGCTAGCCATTTCTTATAAGTTATGGCATGAACGTCTTGGACATATAAACAAACAAAAATTTAATAATCTTAAAAAAATTATTGATCACTATCATATAATTGAGAATATTATTCCAAATAACGAACTGTGTGAACCTTGTGTACTTAGTAAACAGTCCCTTTGCAAAGTCAAAAGATAAATCAATTCGAAATAGACCCCTATACATTGTTCATTCCGATGTTTGTGGCCCAATAACGCCAACTACCTTCGATGATAAAAATTATTTTGTTACCTTCATTGATGATTGTACCCATTATACAATTACTTATTTAATGCATTCTAGGTCGGAAGTATTTAAATGTTTTACAGATTATGTTGCAAAAAGTGAGAATTTTCTAAACTCTAAAGTAGTTAATTTATACTGTGATAACGGACGAGAATATCTTTCGAATGAGTTCAAAGAATTTTGTGTTGACAAGGGAATTATGTATCATTTGACGGTACCTCATACCCCACAACAAAATGGTGTATCGGAGCGTATGAATCGTACGTTAACCGATATGGCTCGTACATTGGTTACAAGTACGAAATTAGATAAACAATTTTGGGGAGAAGCTGTTTTAACAGCCAGCTATATTACAAATTTGCTACCCACTAAAGCTCTGACAAATAAAACACCATACGAAATGTGGCATGGTAAAAGGCCGAAAATTAATCATTTAAAAATGTTTGGTGCTACTGCATACGTACATAACAAAACGCGTAAAACTAAATTTCACGAAAAATCATTTAAATCAGTATTAGTTGGTTACCATCCAAACGGATATAAATTATTTGATGCTAATAAAAACGAAGTTTTTATAGCTCGCGATGTTACATTTGATGAATTAAATTTCGATCAAACGCGTCCTGTACGTAGCATTAGTGAAAACATTGAAGTTCCCACAAAAATTAGTAAACCTGACTTTGAATCGGTAAAGCTAATAGAAAGTCAACATAAAGATTCTTTGAACAAAAATTCTGAATACTCGTCAATAGATAGTTCATCAAACAGTAATCTAAGGCGTAGCGAAAGAATTAAGGAACTAACGCCTATAGATTATATGAAAATGGACGACCCTGATTTATTTTTATCGCTCTTATCTGTAAATTCAATACCATCATCGTTCAAAGATATTTTTAACAGACCCGACACAGATAAATGGTTAAAAGCCATACAGAGTGAAATTGATTCACTTCGAAGTAATAAAACATGGGATCTTGTTAAAATCCCAAAAGTTGTAAATATCGTTAGTTGTAAGTGGGTATTTACAATTAATTACAGTTATGTGAACCCACGCGGTATAAGGCCCGCTTAGTAGCTCGAGGTTTTACCCAAGAGTATTTACAGGATTATGACGAAACGTTCGCACCAGTAGCTCGGATGAATACGTTCAGATTTATTTTAGCTTAAGCATATCAATTTGACTTACTTTTACATCACATGGATGTAAAAACTGCGTTTCTCTATGGTACATTAAAATAAAATATTTACATGAAAGTACCAGAAGGGATTATCGCTAAAGATAACCAAGTATGTAAATTAAATAAAACATTATATGGTTTAAAACAATCATCCAGATACTGGTACGAGCTCTTCGATCTTGCTCTTAAAGATATGGGTTTTAAAAACTCTGAAGTTGATCCATGTTTATATATTTTAGATTAAAAAAATGCATAGATAAAAATGTGTATATTTGTACGTCGATGATTTAATTATTGCAACTAAGAATACAGAAGTTATACAGTTTTACAAAAACAAATTAGTGAATAATTTGAAATTTACATTTTGAATGTACCGACATTAGAAACTTTAATATCAATTTGTGATAGTTTTTTTTGATTGGTCGGTGGCTGTGAAAGAGTAACTTTGAATGTTAGACGCCACCGAGTTTCTTGCTGGTTCTTCTCGCTAGGACTGTATCATTCCGAACCAGTGGTAGATTCGTTTAAAATCAATAAAGTGAAAGTACTCGTATTTATATAAAATTCGAGATAAAAAGTTTTGTGAGGAAACCAACTTGCTGACATGTTAACAAAAGCGATAGCTGTTCAGAAATTTATAGATTTAAGAGATAATCTAAATTTATGTTAATTAAATAAAAAATAATGCACTTAATTATAGTTAACTAGAATCATGTTTGATTACTTGTATTTTTGAGGGGGACTGTTGGAATATAGCAAAAATACTAGTCTATGATATAAAAGTCTGTAATGACACAACATAATAGTTGTCTATGGACGTAGTTCATAGTTCATTCCTTCAGTCACTCTCATACATTCTTCTCACTCACTTAAACAATCATTCACCATTCATTTGCTCTTAGCTGTAGCCTGTACAATATTTTATTATTAAACAGACAGTCATACAGTGCAGACGTCTTTTCTTTTCCCTGCGAGCTCATATACCAACCACTTTTAGGAACTTTTTTGTATAAATTTCGCCTGACACATGTTACATGAAAAAGGTTTTTCACCAGTGTGGGTCATCATGTGGCTTTTTAAGGAAGCCTTTTGTGTAAATTTGGCCTGACAAATGTCACATGAGAAAGGTTTTCCACCAGTGTGAGTTATCATGTGTTTTTAAGTGACCTCTTTTTGCAAATTTGGCGTGACATATGTCACATGAAAAAGGTTTTTCACCAGTGTGAGTTATCATGTGAGCTTTTAAGTAACCTCTTTGTGCAAATTTGGCCTGACAAATGTCACATAAAAAAGGTTTTTCTCCAGTGTGAGTTATCATGTGAGTTTTTAAGTAACCTCTTTGTGTAAAATTCGCCTGACAAATGCCACATTAAAAAGGTATTTCCCCAATAAAAGTCGTGCGCGAATCTAAAGCACTTATGTTTTTCCGTTCATTTAGCCAAACGCTGCGAGGGTATGGTTCGTGTGTCATAGCAGTTCTTACGCGTTGGATCTGCTGACATTTCGGTGGCAGAGATGAGCCTGAAAGTTGAAAATGTCTTCTTTAACAAAATAGCTCACTCTTCGTGTATGATGCACATACTGATGATAAAACTGTAACTAGGCGATCCCTGTACTCTAAAATATTTTTGTAAAATAATAATTGGAAGCTGTAGTGTCAATATCGATACAGAACCTAAAACCATATATTTTTTTATTTTGTGTGTCTGTCTGTTACGGCATCACCATAAAACTACTGAACGAATTTGAAATTAATGCTCTAGGTTAACATACAGGATACTTTTAATCCCGAAAAACAATTAGAATTCATCAGCATTTAGGGTCATGAATAGGTACATACATTCATAGTATCTATACTATAATAAATAATATATCTTACTAATATTATAAATACGAAAGATTGGATTGATGTATGGATTTTTGTTACTCAATCACGCCCCAATGGCTGAACGGATCTGGCTGAAATTTGGCACAGAGATATATAGTCAGGAATAGCACATAGGCTATTTTTTATCCCGGAAAATTAAAGAGTTCCCGCGGGAACCAAGAAATCTCAAACCACGCAGACGAAGTCGCGGGCATTCGCTAATAATATTGTTTAAAAATATATTGTAAGTATGCATAGAACGTAATATTATCTGTGACATATAATTAGATTGACATATACTCTGTGACAAAGATCAATTGATAAAAATCTGCTCTCTCTGTCTCTCTTAAGAACCTCCGAACCGTGCGTGTGCTGTGACTATTGTTATTTTAATATTAATCTAAAGGACTTGACCGGTGGAACTATGGCAGCTTGCCTAGGTGTCAAAAATCAATGTTCAGCAATGATTTCTTCCCACACTAGATGGCGCTATTTATTGTGTTGAGCGAGTCTAAAAAAATATTTTCAAGTATTATTTCTTTATTATTGTAATTCTTATATTTTATAGTTTTCAGATAAAAAAGTTTCAGGAGTCAATAGGCTCTGAAAACTGAGAAAATAAATAAAAAAAGTTTCACCAAAAACTGCTTTCCCACACTAGATGGCGCTATGTATTGTGGTGAGTCTAGAAAATATTTTTAAGTATTGCTCACTACTTTTGTTTAACAAGTTCAACTATTCGACCATAGATGGCAGCATATGCAATGTGAAAGGGCGTTCCAGTTCAACTATTCGACCACAGATGGTGGCATATGCAATGTGAAAGGGCGTTCCTTTAAACGCAGTATTCCAAAATGCTTTGTTCGATCTATTAGTTTGAGACTTGTCAAAAAATAAAAATAATTATAAACAAAACATATATTTCTTTTTCATTACTATTTAATTGATCAAAAATAAATCATTCATAATATAATGACTAAGGTACTTAAATGGTATGCATGTAGGGTTACAAGATTATTATTAGGCATGGATATAATGGAACGTCAAAATGGAGTAGTGCTTAAAGAGGAAAGCGGACGCTCAAGATTTAAACAATAAACGTACCGTTTTATTGTCATTTGAACCCTGACCTTATTTGGAATAATAAATCCATAATAATTTCGTTTTGAATTTTAAAACCTTACTGTAAAAACGGAAATCCTGTGCATTGTCCCGAATCGGAGGGCAATTACTGGTCATGTCCTTTATCTTTTCGATCATAATTATATAACGGCCAATATGTATTTTTTTCTGTGCGATAATAAATTCAGTATTGGAATCATGTGAATTATTTCTCAGCACGATGTCTCCGTCTACGCAGTCGTTGTAAGATCCACACGACCTCCCAAAAGGTTATGTTGCCCAGTCATCTGGCGAACATCGTACTTGAAAAGTATTTATGTAATCGATCGATTCACACTGCACAGAACATTACGTTCTGATCTATCTATCTGAAGAAATCTCAAAAATGGCATCCGATGGCAAAGTTCGCCCTGTACATGGTGATGGCGTCTCTCGTGTCATTTCGACGATGTCTGTCCCTGTGTTTCCTGCAATCGAGAAGCTGGAAGGCAGCAAGAACTACTTGGCGTGGAAATTTACTATACGTATGGTCTTAATACTAGAAGACTTGTGGGATTGTGTTACTGCGAGTGTGGACGCTGCACAGACGCTGCGCGCGATCAACTTGCGCTGGCGCGCATAGCTTTAAGTATTAAATCAAGCCTGTACCAGCATATTCGCAATGCAGCTAGTGCTAAAGAGGCGTCGGATAGCCTTTCGGATATATTTGAAGACAAGGGACTATTACGTCGTGTTTTACTGTTGCGTGAACTAGGTACATCGTACACGCTATACGGACTTCAATGATATGAGTAAGTACATCGATAACACCTTCAACATTGTGCAACAGCTAGCCGATATTGGACGAAAGATAGATGATGAGGAAATAGCTGAACTGTTGCTAAGTGGTCTACCTCAGGAATATGACTCGCTTGTGTCAAACCTATCAACTTTCACAATAAAAACAAGAATTTCCAGTGAAGTAGTGAGAACTCACCTACTACAAGAAGATCTGCGGAGAAACAACTCAAATTCACATAATATATCTGAAGCTGCTTATATTTCAAAACGTAAAGTCAGATGTGACTACTGTCATAAAGAAAACCATGTGAAAGCAAAGTGTTTTAAATTGAAGCGTGACAAAAAGATGAAAAGTAGTAGTGATGTATGTATGGCAGCCGCATATCTTTCTAGGCATAGGCAGGAAGATTGGTTTGTAGGTGCAATGTCAAAGGGCGTTCCTTTAATCTCAGTGGTTACCAATTTAAAAATGCTTTATCCGATCAGTTACACGTTTCATTGAGGCTTGTCAACAAATAAAATCTTTTTTAACAAAACATACATTTCCTTTTCATAATAGTGACAGAGGTACATAAATGGTATTCATGTAGGATTACAAGATTAATAATAGGCATGGATAAAATGGAACGTCAAAATGGAGTAGTGCCTAAAAGAGGAAATCGGATGCTCAAGATTTAAACAATAAACGTATTGTTATTTTTAGACATTTTAACTTTGACCTTATTCGGAAAAATAAATCCATAATAATTCCGGTTTTAATTTTTAAACCTTACTGTAATAACGGAAATCCTTCACATTGTCCCGTATCGGAGGGTAGTTTCTGGTCATGTCTTTTCAAATCTGTATGCTTTATAATTCCTAAGATCTCGTGATGAATCAGTGAGTGACCTTTCGCTTTTATATATACACATATATATATATAAAAAGAAGAAGATGAACACAACCCTGTGCGTTCCGCAGTCGGATAAAAAAGTATAAAAGGGGGAGCCACATCGAAAGCGGCTCTTACTAGAATTATATTTATAAAAAAAATAGGCAGACATAGGGACTCCCGATAGAAGTGAAAACGAATATTTAAAAAAAAAATTCAAAAGATTTTTTTTTTATATAAAAATATATAATATAAACCTCAAACTGTGTAGTTTATTTATATTTAAAACCTTTTGTCTTCGTAACAACGCGATCATGTCGGTGGTCGAGATCATGTCGGTGACGCGAATCTACAAGTTTATCCCCTACCAAAAAAAGCTTTCACTTTAAAAACCCCATTACGCAGAGAGGGTAAAAGTTTATTTTTAACTTCTGACCCTATCGGTATTCAGTTTACTCGCAAACATCGGGAGAATTATACTTCTTCCAATTGGTTTGTGAGTAAATTTATCCTGAAATGTTTCACAGGTATTTCACCGGCGTGAGTTTTCATATGGATTTTTAGATTGGATTTATTAAAAAAATTTGCCCCACATATTTCACAAGAGTAAGATTTAACACCGTGATGAATGATTTTTGTGTGAGAAAATAAGGAACTTTTGGAGGCAAATTTGTTCGGACAAAAGTTACATGTATAAGAATTTTCACCAGTGTGAGTTCTCATGTGCCTGTTCAGTAACTACTTGAAAATTTTGCCCCACATATTTCACAAGAGTGAGGTTTAACACCATAATGAACGGCTTTAATGTGAACATAATATAAGGAATTACTGCGGGCAAATTTTTTCTTACAATACTTACATGTATAAGGTTTTTCACCAGTGTGAATTCTTTTATGAATCACTAAAAGGTATTTATGTGAAAATTTAGCCTCACATATATCACATGAATGGGTTTTTATGGAACCCTTTGATGTAAATCTGGTCTGGCAAAAAAGACAAATATAAGATTTTTTCACAGGGTTATTCCACATCCGTTCACTTTTCCATTGTTTCGCGCAAAAACAGCAGGTGTATGTTAGGTATGCCATAACAGCTCTGTCGCCTTGGGTCTGTTGATAAGTATTTGGCAGAGGTGAGCCTGAAAGTTCAAAATTTCTTCTTTATTTTATTAATTACATACCCGAGAAGACATCACAGTGTCCCATTTCATCTTTTCAGTTACAATAGTAAAGATTTTTTGTAAATCACTACAAGTTACTAAGAAGATAGCGGGCTAGCCTGTTGGCATGGCAGTGGGCATGGCAGTTGCAGTAAACCCATAAACTGTTTCTACTCGGCATCGTACCGGAACGCTAAATCGCTTAGCGGTACGTCTTTGCCGGGAGGGTGGTAGATTTTCTCAATATAATATCCAAAACTATAAATACTCAAAAGCTTGTAGGTAATTAATTTTGACACTATCTATCTTACTAATATAATAAATGCGAAAGTTTGGATGGATGTATGGATGTATGGATGGATGTTTGTTACTCAATCACGTCCCAATAGCTGAACGGATCTGGATGACATTTGGTACAGAGATAGATTATAGTCTGGAAGAACACATAGGCTACTTTTTATCCCGGAAAATTAAAGAGTTCCCGCGGGAACCGAAAAACCTCAATCTACGCGGACGAAGTCGCGGGCATTAACTAGTATATAATAAAACTATAACTGAACAATTCCTGTACATTGAATACCTTTTGATAATTTAAATTGTAGACAACTTTATCGTTGATAGATAGACCAAATCTTTTTTAATTGTGTCTGTCTGTTGTCTGACCGAGACCTAGATGGCGCTGTACGATATTAATTCGCAGTATTGATTAATCAGTACCCTGATGTACAGGTCAGATTATAGAGTCAGATTTTAGAACAGTCCCATTTCAGGGCTGCAACATCACTTCCAATCATCTGTGATTGTGGTCTGGCATTGAGTCGCGCTGTTACTCCATTGTAAATAAAAGCATATACATTAATTATATTCAGACATATAACTGTGTTCCGTCCTTGGGTTCAAAATAAACCTACCCATCCCATCGATTATACATATAATATCCCTTTGTCCCTGCCAAAGCGCTGTCCCGCTTTTCAGACTAGATGGCATTAGTAAAATAAGTCCACATCCTTTGTTTGACGGACGGTCTATGTAAATTGAGGTCGTTGATCCATCCATATATAGATCAAACCGTGTTAAACTACGGCATCATGCTGAATTTACGAGACGGATTTGAATGCAATTTTGCATACTTCTAAGACTCCGGGTTAATATATTGGGTCAACGACTGTTTGCGCTTAAGATTTTCGATTTTTAACTTATATCATTCTGATACTAAATGCAAATGATTTATTAACATAATCTTTATTTAATAAAACTACAAAGATCGATAGTATACAAATTTTCGTAATAAAGATTCTGGGCCCAAATTAGGATCTTCTATTATTTACTATTTAGGATTATTATTAATTTTTCACTTACCTCTGGTGCTTTTCCTATTGCTTGCACTAAAACTTATATTATTCCTTTTCCTAAAGTTCAAAATCCTTGAATATTTATTTTCGACCTATTTCCATCCTCCCTTTCTTATCCAAAGTGCTTGAGCGTATTATGCGTCGACAAAATTAAGCATCTATCTAACTAGGTATGATATTTTGACAAGTTTTCAATCAGGCTTTCGGCGGGGTCATAGCACAGCAACAGCTCTTATCAAGGTCTGTGTTGATATTCGGTATGCGGTTGATAATAAGCACCTTATAGTAATTGTATTATTGGACTTCAGTAATGCTTTTAATACTTTGATTTGCTCTTGGCTATCTTAAACGCTGTTAATATGTCGCCTACTGTCATCGGCTGGTTTAGGTCTTATCTCTGTGGTCGTCAGCAGTGTGTTCGTTTAGGTGATAAGTTTTCATCATTTGTTTCTCTACAAGCTGGTGTTCCGCAGTGTAGTGTTCCTTCTCCTCTTCACTTCTTCATTTATATCAACGTTACCTCAGTTATTTCTTCTTCTTATCATTCGTATGCGGATGACCTGCAGATATATGTATCGGCAACCATTGATGATCTAGCTGTTGCTATTGATACTGTCAATGCAGATTTAAATAAAATTTGTGCTTGGTGTCGTTTTTATGGTCTTTTGATAAATCCAAATAAGTCTCAGGAAACTATTATTGGCAGTAATTATTACCACTCCTCACTTTCCTATAATAGTGTACCACCTGTTCTCTTAGATGGCACACCCTTAAGTAAGGGTGGTTAAGGATCTTGGCCATATCCTAGACAATTCTTTGTCTTGGGTTCCACAAGTTACAGAGCTGAGTCGAAAGATATTTGCTGCTCTTGGGTATTTAAGACGGTGGAAACATATTTTGCCCGTAAAGACTAAAATACTTTTAGCAAATACTCTTCATTTAGACTATGCTGATGTTAGTTACATATGTATTTAGATTTATCGGACACCATGCTTAACAAATGTATGTATTCGCTTCATCTATGGCCTGCGCAAATACGATGGTGTGTCTGAGTTTCGGGCTCAGTTGAAGTGGATGCCAATTCAATCCCGTAGAAACTTACACGCTCTTTCGCTCCTATACATATACTATTTTATTTCATCCTCAAAAGCCACCCTATTTGAAAGAGCGATTCACTTTTCTTGGCAGCAATGACATACAAATTTATTTGTGGTCTAGGGATGACAACAAGTTGGAAATACCTTTGACTGAGGTGTATGCAAATTATTTTACAGTAGACTGTTAGGTTATGGAATGCACTGCCAAGTGACATTAGACAGTCAAAATCATTGAGTATTTTTAAGGATCGTTTGAAGGAATAATCAATAAAATAAAATTAATCTTGCTAATAATATGCTGTAAATTATTTATGTATTTGTTTACTTTTTGTTGTGTAGGTCTAAAATATTTATATGTACAATGTACATATATTATATTTAAATGTATTGGTATATATTTTAGTATTTTTATTCGTGTAATTGTTTATGTATTATTCGAATGAATAGTTTATGTAGCATATTATATGTATTAGGTCCTTACATATGAAATTGGCGTTTTGTCGTACTGGCCACCTTGATCTCAAATATCTCCTCTTTGATTAGGAATTTCAATTTCAAATTTATACAGCTTTACTCTGTATATTTACTGATGCTTTTTTGTTTTAAAAACCCCTATTCATTTGTTTTTTCCTCTTTTGGTTTTTTCTTTGCGTCACTCAGTTTACAAAATGGAAAACTTGAAATATCGCGTTATTTACGAGTACGAGTTCCATCGTGGTACCAGTGCTGCAGAAACGGCTCGAAGGATAAATGATGTGTATGACGGCGGTGTCGCAAAAGAACACAGTGCGTTTTTGATTCCAACGTTTTCGTTCTGGAAATTTCGACCTGCAGAACAAGCCCCGTGGACGGCCGGAGACCAAAGTTGATAATGAAGAATTGAAGGCTATTGTGGAAGCGGATCCATCGCAAACAGCGTCCAAGCTAGCTGCAGGTTGCGGTGTTAGTGATAAAACTGTTGTAATCCACTTGAAGCAAAATGGGAAGGTGAAAAAGCTTGAAAGGTGGGTACGTCATGAATTGAGTGCAGCAAACCGACAAACGCGCGTCGACTGCTGCGTTACATTACTCAACCGGCACAATAATGAAGGGATTTTAAATCGAATTATTACCTGTGATGAAAAGTGGATCCTGTACGATAATCGGAAACTCTAATCGCAATGACTGAACCATGGCGAACCAGCCAAATTGTGCCCCAAGCGAAAATTGACTCAAAAAAAATTACTTGTGAGGTGGACTAGTGCCGGTGTCGTTCACTACAGCTTTCTTAAATCTGGCCAGACGATTACGGCAGATGTCTATTGTCAGCAACTGCAAACCATGATGGAAAAGCTAGCTGCTAAACAACCGAGGCTCGTCAATCGCTCTAGGCCACTGCTGCTTCAGGACAACTGTCATTGTGAATAAAAACCACTTTAGTTATCTTGAGTATTTTTATTGCTACTATTCACAATTCTTTACAATTAAGTTAAATAAGTATTACATTGGTACGCTGCTACCACCAGAGGCTACCACCCCAGACCAGATGGCTGCCGCTCCCCGCCCATAGATCTAGTCTAGATTAATATCACTACCATAGATTAAGTATTGCCACATCTTACATCCCCCTTTCTTCCTTTAACAAATTTAAGCAACATAATCTTTAAAGTAAGAAGGCTGTCTTAGTGGTCTACCAAATCTAGATACTTTTACATTTTCACTGCTGACATTTACATTTTCATTATTGACATTTACACCATCGTTTCTTACATTTTCATTACTACTATTGACATTTGGAGATGGTACATCATTAAGCCATTCATCGTTAGAATCATTATTATTATCTACATAAAAATTTTTATGTGGTGAAGCTTTGAATATGTGATACTTATTTCTTAATACTTCCTCTCCATTACTTAACAAAATTCTATAACCTCTATTTCTCTCTTCTTTAATTATTTTACCTTCTATTTTTCCTTTAGAATTTTTATCATGTACATATACATTTTGCCCCTTGTAAAAACTAGCTATTTTCCCTTTATTTCTCTTGTCATGGTAATATTTATAGATATTTCTCTTTTTCTCTATACTTTGCTTTACTTTATTATAATTTATCTTCTTAAATTTACTTTTAGTTGGTAAAAATGATGCTACTTGCCTACCTATCATAAGTTCATTAGGCGACATTAATTCACAATCCATAGGTGTATTCCTGTATTCCAACAGAGCTAAATGTATATCCTTTTGTTCACTTAAACATTTTTTTAACATTCTTTTAACTGTTTGAATATGCCTTTCTACCATCCCATTTGATCTCGCATAATAAGGTGTAGAATGAAAATGCTTAAAATTCCACAATTTACAGAAATCTCTAAATAATTGGCTTCTATATTGAGCTCCATCATCTGTATACAAAATCTCAGGAATTCCCCATGTACTAAACACTGTTTTCAACGCTATAATATGACTTTCAGCTGATTGATCTTTTAGCTCTACTATCTCAATATATTTAGTTAAATAATCAACAACTAACAAATAAATTGTGTTGTTTAAAAAGAACATGTCAGCACCTACGACTGCCCATGGTTTGTTGGACAACTTTCTTAACACCAGAGGTTCATATGAATAATTTTTTCTATATTTGAGACATATATCACAATTTTGTATTAAATCTTCCAATTCTTTATTCATAAAAGGCCAAAATAGCAATCCCCTTATTCTGTTTTTACATTTCTCAATTCCCTGATGATTATAATGAATTTTATTTAACATTTCTTTGCGCAATGCTTTAGGCACTACAACTGCTGTATTTTTAAAAATTAAACCATCGGACACAAACAACTCATCTTTTATAGAATGATAATACCTTAACTTATAAGGAATCTCTTTGACAGAAGGCCATGAATTTTTCAAATAGTTAATTAATTGTTTCAAATCACTATCTTTAGCCGTTTCCTCTTTAAATGACTGTAATTTTTCCTTGCTAATATTAAGATTTTCTTTTATCATACACACATGCAACTCTACAGTTTCATCTAACTCTTTGTTACATATAGTATCATTTACATAAGCCCTAGATAAAGCATCAGCCACTAAAAGTTCTTTACCTGGCCTATATTTGATCTCTAAATCATAACCTTGCAATCTCAATCTTAACCGCTGTAATCTTAAGGGTGTTTCATTCATAGATTTTTTGACAATATGTTCTAAAGGTTTATGATCTGTCTCAACTAATACATGTTTACCGTAAATATATTGGTGAAATTTTTCACAAGCATAGACTATAGCTAATAATTCTTTCTCAATTTGAGCCCACGATTTTTGACATTCTGTGAGTGCTTTAGAAGCATATGCAATTGGTGCATTGTCCTGTAATAATACTGCACCTAAGCCTGTGCTGCTACTGTCTACCGATAAAGTTATAGATTTATTAATATCAAAATATTTAAGAACCGGTTTTGATGACAGTAATTCTTTTAGTTTTATGAAATCTTCCCTCTGTTTTTCACGCCAAATAAAAGCTGAGTCTTTTTTTAGTAGTTCCCTAAGAGAGTATGTCACATCTGACAGGTTAGGTATAAACTTTGAGACATAAGTAACTATACCTAATATTGTTTGCAATTGTTTTTTACTGTTTGGCTCACCCATCTCTATTATTGCTCTTATTTTCTCTGGATCCGGTTTTATACCTTCCGCACTTAAAATATGCCCTACATATTTTACTTCTGTGACCCCAAACTGACATTTATCTTTATTAAATTTAACTCCTGCCTCTTTTGCTCTTTCTAATACTTTCTCTAACCTTTGGTTGTGATCCTCTAATGTCTCACCCCATACTATCAACTCATCAATGTACTGTTCAACACCTGATATATTTTTAAACAAGTCTGAAAAACACTTACTAAAAACTTCTGGAGCTGAATTTAACCCAAAAGGTAACCTTTTGTAACAATACCTACCAAATTCCCCTGCATTAAAAGTAGTATATAACTGACTATTCTCAGACAGTTTTATCATATAAAATCCTTTGGATGCATCTAACACACTAAAATATTTAGCATTGGGCATTTTCGCAACTAATTCCTCAAATGTACTCATTTTATATCTCTCTCTAATAATAAATTTGTTTAGGTTTTGTGGATCTAGACAAATTCTAATTTTATTTTGAGATTTTTTAGTTACTACCATTGAACTTACCCATTCCGTCGGTTCTTCAACCTTCCTAATAACACCTGCCTTTTCCATCCTATCAAGTTCCTGCTTGACTTTACCTTGAAGTTGAAAAGGTATTTTCCTAGGTCTCTCCGCTACTGGTATCGCATTTTCTGTTAACTTAATGTTATACTCATAGTTTTTTACCATTCCCAAACCTAAAAACAAATCCCTATACTTTTCTATTAATATTTGAGAACCATTGACATTTATGCTTTGAGAACCATTGACCTGAATCCTATTTATATTATTAATTATTCCTAACTTAAGAGCTGTGTTATAACTTAATATACCATCTTTACAACAATCAACAATGTAAAAAATTGTTTTAAATTTCTTTTCACCTAAAGTTATAAACTCATTACAGGCTCCGATGACTTTTATCTGTGAACCATCAAAATTTGTGAGTTTGACATTGTGATCCTTATACATATTTAATTTTAACTTTCTACACAACTCTAAGCTTAATATATCTACATGCGACCCTGTATCTATCTTAAAACTTATATATTTATCTTTAATTTGAAGTTTAATTTGCCAGTCTCTATTTATTTTACCAACAGAATTCACTGTACTTATTTTAAATGAGTCCTCGCTCTCATCGCTATTTAGTTGAACTAAACCGCACTTATTATAGCATTGAGCCGCAAAATGATTATATTTATGGCACTTTATACACTTTTTATTAAAGGCTGGACACCTCCCATATGGGTGCTTCCTACCGCACTTTCCACACACATTCGCTTTAGATGCATTACTCGTGCTAGGCTCATTAGGTTTTTGCTGTTTCCTTTGACTCCTCCAATTGGTCTGTGAACCACCCTGGTCCCTAGATTTTGGCTCAAACTTGTTACTCGACCACTTGTTTATCTTTGCAATGACATCAGTGTCGTCTTTTTTCAAATTCTCGATTTGCTTTTTGGCTGTTTCCGCAACCCTACATGAAGATATGCATTTTTCTAATGTCAAATCTGTAATTTTTAATAAATTTTCCTTCAATTTTGTATCTTGTATGCCTATTATAATTTGGTCTCTGATTAAACCATCTTTAAGAGTTTCAAAATTACACTCTGAGCTTAACTTCTTTAAATCTGTTATAAACTCGTCGTACGTTTCTCCATCTTTTTGTTTTCTAGAGAAGAACACGTGTCTGTTGTACGATTCATTGCTCGGCGGACTGCAATGTAATTCTATTTGCTTTAATAATTTCTCGAAAGTTAAGCTATCTTTGTCTTCCAATGTGTTATATATGTTTAATCCATCATCCCCAATAGTATGTAACAATAGTGCTTTTTTTTGTTCCGGACTAAGTTTTTTATCCGCCCCACTCGCCATAAAATATAATTCGAACTTTTGTTTCCAATCCTTATATGCTTGTTTAATATTGCTCGCTGCCGCTATTTTGAGCGGTGGAGGTGGCTTTAGTAAATCCATTTTATATGAAAATAAACGCAATTTTACCTTTAATTAATGGCGGTCGGTTGGCGGTCGGCGTTCTCTTCCCTATAGTTATTTAAAATTCTTCTTTGTCCTCAGCGCCATGTCATTGTGAATAAAAACCACTTTAGTTATCTTGAGTATTTTTATTGCTACTATTCACAATTCTTTACAATTAAGTTAAATAAGTATTACATTGGTACGCTGCTACCACCAGAGGCTACCACCCCAGACCAGATGGCTGCCGCTCCCCGCCCATAGATCTAGTCTAGATTAATATCACTACCATAGATTAAGTATTGCCACATCTTACAACAACGCTAGACCACACACTGCACAACAGACGGCTACCAAATTAGAGGAGCTTCAATTGGAATGTCTAAGACATCCACCGTACTCCCCGGACCTTGCTCCAACAGATTACCATTTTATCGAAATTTGGATAACTTCTTGCAAGGGAAAAAATTCAACTCCGATGAGGCAGTTCAAAGCAGCTTCAAAGATTTTATTGATTCCCGTCCGAATGTTTTTTTTAGTAAAGGGATCAATGAACTACCTATGAGATGGATCGTATAGAAAGAATGTAGTGTAATAAATTCACTATAAATCATAACCTAAATAATATTTGTACGCCGGTCTGGCTAATATGTTGGGACTATGTAACGAAATTAACCTTCTTATTTGTACACATATTATGGAAATAAAGTATCTGAATCTGAATCTGGAAAAAGTGCATAGATAGCAATGGTACATACTTTGATTAAATAAATATATTATATTTAAAAAAATCGAATTCATGCATCCTCCCTTACAAAACGCCAATTTCATATGTAAGGACCTAATATTAATGTTGTTGCACTATCTCGCCTCGTTGCATTTGTTTCTTGATTTAAAGGTTGTCTGGAGGAGATCACTTTCCGTGATAAGACCGCCTTTGCGCACTTACTTATTTTTGCTTGTTCATTACTTTGTTTCTTTTTTAATGTTTTGTGTGGCAATAAAGTATGTATCTATCTATCACCTTTCTACGACATGGGAAGATACAAACGATTGTAAGAGTAATGAAAAGATTATATCAGAGTAGATTAAGACATCATGATTAGTTATCATTAAGTAAATAGGTAGTTATTTATGCTAAGTGCAGCAGACTGCATGCTGAAAATTATAGTTGAGGCGCAAACTTTAATACCCTAACCCTAACGCAGGTCTAAGACGAAAATTGTCGGGCGGCCTTCCTGGAGTATGCCATTAAGATCTAACTAAGACTAGTAGTTAATAAAAATAAGCACAAGGTAGTTAAAGTTAGTTTAGTGGCAGTTTGCATTATTTAATTTATTAGTTATATTTATAATCTACTAGCTGATGCCCGCGACTTCGTCCGCGTGGATTGAGGTTTTTGGTTAAAATTCTCTGTTTTTTAACAAAACCCAAAATACCAAGTTTCGTTTAAATAACTTCAGAATATCTTGTGAAATGAAGGACTTTCACGCAAAATCTCATCCCCTATTTCACCCCTTCGGGGGTACAATTTTTAAAAACTGTGAAACACGTTTTTCTTCATTTTCAACCGGTAGCTCGAACACCAAGTTTCATGGATATAACTTGAGAAATGACGAACTTTTATACAAACTTTAACCCCAAAAAATTTCTTGTAATTTTGAAAATCCTTAGTGAGCGCCTACGTCATAAAAGGAACCTACTGTCAAAATTTCAAGTTTCTGACCCCAGCGGTTTAGGCTGTGCGTTGATTAGTTAACGATTTTATATATATGTATGTATGTATATGATATATATGAGATGAGCTATATGAATAATTAAAGTCGGTCAGCGGGCTTTGTTGGGTGTTTCTCTGAGGGATAGAATCCGTAACGAGGACATCCGCCGGAGAACTAAGGTAAATGACATAGCCCAGAGAATTCATAGCCCAGAGAATTGTAAGCTGAAGTGGCAGTGGGCAGGTCATGTCTGTCGCAGAACCGATGGCCGTTGGGGCAGACGCGTTCTGGAGTGGATACCACGTACCGGTAAACGCAGTGTGGGACGACCTCCAACCCGACCGACCGACGACCGACGACCTTAAAAAGGTAGCGGGAAGTGGGTGGATGACGAAAGCGGAGGACTGTTTGTGGTGGCGCGCTCTCCAAAAGGCCTATGTCCAGCAGTGGACGAATGCAGGCTGATGGATGGATGGATATTAATAATAAAATAAAAAAATAAATAAATAATATTAATAATAAATAAAAAAATAGCTCACAAAGGCTCATAATAAACAGTGACAGAAAACTTGATAAAAAAAAACCCTAACGCAGAGAGGGTAAAAGTTTATCTATAACTTCTGACCCTATAATTCTACTGGCAAGCATCGGGAGAATTATACTTCTTCCAACTCGTTTGTGAGTAAATTTATCCTGAAATGTTTCACAGGTATGTCACCGGCGTGAGTTGTCATATGGATTTTTAGATTGGATTTATTTAAACATTTTGCTCCACATATTTCACAAGAGTGAGATTTAACACCGTGATGAATTATTTTTGTGTGAAAAAATAAGGAACTTTTGGAGGCAAATTTGTTCGGACAAAAGTTACATACATAAGATTTCTCAGTATGAGTTCTCATATGCCTGTTTCGATTGCTGTTACTTGAAAATTTTGCCCCACATATTTCACAAGAGTGAGGTTTAACACCATGATGAACGGTTTTAATGTGAGTAAATAAGGAGCTACTGCGGGTAATTTTTTTCTTACAATAGTTACATGAATAAGGTTTTTCACCAGTGTGAATTCTTTTATGAATCGCTAAATGGTACTTTCGTGAAAATTTTGCCTGACATATGTCACATGAGTGAGTTTTTAAGGTATCTGTTGGTGTAAATCTGGTCTGACAAAAAGGACAAGTATAAGATTTTTTCACAGCGTTATTCCGCATCCGTTCACTTTTCCATTGTTTCTCGCAAAGACGGCAGGTGTAAGTTATATATGCCTTAGCAGCTCTGTCGCCTTGGATCTGATGATATGTATTTGGCACAGGTGAGCCTGAAAGTTGAAAATTTCTTCTTTATTTTATTAATCACATACCCGAGAAGACATCACAGTGTCCTATCTCACCTTTCCAGTTTCAGTATTTTATTTTATTTCATTATTTTTTTATTATGAATATTAAAGTTAAACATAAAAAAAGCAAACAAATATAACAAGAAAACAAAACAATAATTACTAATACTAATAACCTCTTAAGTGCAACATCTCTACATACTTCATACTAAAATACCTTAAAAAACTCAATATTCTCTAAGAATACACGCTCTTCAACTCCGTGTTGCATCAACAACGTGCACGTGGAGTTATGCTTTCTTAGAGCAGCCAATTTACATTTTTGTATGAAAAAAAAATGATTTTTTCACAGGATTTAAAACAGTTGTAGGAAAAAAGTTGTTCAGTATAAAGTACGGAAGCTATGCTTACGTATGGGTATAAATTGTTCCAGCGGCTGATTATAATGACTTAATTACATTTATAAATACATAAAAAGTTACATAAATATGTACATATATGTATTAGTTACATCATTATGTAACTGTTGTATTTGTAAATCTAAGTAATTTCAGATATTTGTGAGATGGTGATAATAAAAAAAACCGGGCTGAGTTTGTTGTGGGCTCTTCTCAGACCAGGGCGTGTTTGGAACCCTCGAAGCTTTAGTTTAAAGATACCGTAGTTAATAATCACCATCACGTCTTATACTTTGGAAGAATGACGTTCAGGTGTACTTTGTAGGTACCTATGTTGAATACATATATTTTAAGTTTGAGGTTATCTATACTATGTATCTACTCTTGTACTTGTACTGTCTTGTACTATGTATCTATACTTACTATTTATCTTACTAATAATAGGGTGTTTACCTATGAAATCGCCGTTTTGTATGGAATAAGTCAAAGTACTTATTTTTTCAAACTTTTTTATTTCTGTTATTCGAAGCAATCACCCATGCAATCGACGCATCTTTGCCAACGCATTGGCAGTTTATTGATGCCCTTCTTGTAAAAATCAGCTGGACGGGAGGCAACAAACTCTTCAAACGCATTTTGTACTGCCTCTCGGGAATTGAATTTTTTACCCACTAAAAAGAGAGCGTTTTACACTGTCAAACAGCATTTTCTTTCAATGTTATAGTATGTATTACATAGTATATATATACATATTATATACTACTTTATATTAGGTAATTTATTTATTTTGTATTTATATGTTTCTGTATTGTATATATGTATTTAGTTTGTGTAAGTAGTATGTAGTTTCTTATTTAATTATGTAAATAATAGTATATAAATTTTTTTTTAATGTATATATTGTAGTTTTTTTTTAAAATTCCAATAAAATATTTTATTTTTGTACCTATACCACTTAACAATTTCACCTTACCCACTTTCAAGGAAGGCTGGAAGAGATTTCTTTTTAGAGATAAGCTTTACCTTTGTCCACTTTTTTAAAATTAGTTTTAAGACAATATTTTGTACAAAAATAATAAAAATAAAAATAAAAGTTGTCTAAATTTTGGAAAAAGTAATAGTCGGTAGGTGCAAGGTCTGGTGAGTATGGCGGATGACGGAGAGCTGCCAATCCCAGCTCTTGCAGCTTGGAGACTGTCTGTTGCGCAGTATGGGGTCGCGCGTTGTCGTGAAGGAGCAGTGGGGACGACCGATTGACCGAAGCTGGTTGCAGATGTGCAAGCTTCTCCATCATTCTCTCCAGTTCTTCACAGTACACATCTGCAGTAATGCTCATGCCGTTTTGTAAATAGCTGTGGTGAATCACACCCGCACTAGACCACCAAACAGTTGCCAATCACCTTTTAAGGGGTAATTTTTGGTTTAGGGCACTGCTTTGGTGCTGAACCAGGACCTAACCAACTTGCTGAGCGCTTTCGATTGTCAAACAGAATCCATTTTTCGTCACACGTAACAATTCGTTTCAAAATTCCTTCATTTCTTTGCCTGTTGAGCAGCGCAAGGCAGGTCTCGACGCGTACGTTGCGCTGGCGATCGTTAAGGTCGTGGGGCACTCATTTATCAAGCTTTTTTTACCTTGCCAATTTGTCGCAAATGGATCAATATTGTTTTGATGCTTACATCAAAAGCTGCTGCTAGCTCAGCTGTAGATTGTGTTTCGTCAGCTTCCACAATCGCCTTTAATTCATTATTGTTGACCAAAGTCTCCGGACGACCACGAGCTTCATTTTTCAAGTCAAAATTTCCAGAACGGAACCGGGAAAACCAATAACGGGTTGTGCGTTCGTTTGTACAGTTCTCTCCGTAAACGTTTTTGATGTTACGTGCCGTTTGTGTCACGTTGGTGCCACGACGGATATTATAAATACGAAAGTTTGAATGGATAAATGGATGAATGTTTGTTACTTAATCACGCCAGAATAATAGAACTGATCTGGACGAAATTTGGCACGGAGATAGATTATAGTCTGGAATAACACATAGGCTACTTTTTATCCCGGAAAATTAAAGAGTTCCCGCGGGAACCAAAAAACCTCAAACCACGCAGACGAAGTCGCGGGCATTCGCTAGTTATAAATACGAAAGTTTGAATGGATAAATGGATGGGTGTTTGTTACTTAATCACGCCAGAACAACAGAACTGATCTGGACACACAGCACTGAGCACAGAGATAGATTATAGACTGGAATAACACATAGGCTACTTTTTATGCCGGAAAATTAAAGAGTTCCCGCGGGATACAAAAGTCGCGGGCATCGGCTAGTTAGTTATTAGTATATTTAACCCTGCTTAAACTAACAAATATACACAATATAAATTAAATAAAAACTACCAATTCTTTAACGACAATTTTATCATGGCTAGTTACCACCCTACCTACAAAGACGTACCGCCAAGCGATGTAGCGTTCCGGTACGATGTGTAGAAACCAGCTAGGGGTATGGGTTTAATATAACTGTCATACCCCTAACAGGTTAGCCCGCTACCTGAGTCCTAGTCTTAGACTACATCAGGTGAGATCGCAATCAAGGGCTAAGTTGTAGTGCAATAAAAAAAACATTTCGCAAGCGCAGTCCACGGGTTACTTTAACAAAATTGCTAACTTTTGTATTTAAAAGAGGCATAAAAAGAGGCTGCCCTAGAAGAGGTCTTTCACCACCCCCCTGGCGCAGTGGTGAGCGTTGTTGTCAATTCAGGTATTCACAATTTCTAAGCTTTCTTTGGTCTAGTGTGTAGTAGTAGCTAGTTTTTACCGGCAAAGACATACCACCGAGTGATTTAACTTTCCGGTGCCATGCCGTTTAGAAACCGATTAGGGATGTGAGTTTAATATAACTGCCATACCCCTAACAGGTTAGCCCGCTGCCATCTTAGTCTGCATCATCACTCACTATCCAGGGGAGATCCCAGTCAAAGTTTTTTTTTATCCACTACAAGTTAGCCCTTGACTGCGATCTCACCTGATGTTGATAAGTGATGATGCAGTATAAGACGGTAGCGAGTTAACTTGCTAGGGGCATGGCAGTAGAATAACGTATAGTGGAAAAAGTGACCACGTTTAGACAGATCCTCAGTTGCAATGTTTTATTGAATGCAGGAGAACTTGTTTAACTTGTGATATGGCGGAAATCTACTAACGATTCGGAAAGAAAATTCTATTGAGAAGAGCCGGCAAGAAACTCAGCAGGTGCTCTTTTTTTAAAAGAAAAAAAAAAATTAAAATATGTGAAAAATATACAATAGTTACATACGTAATGTAACAAGTGCCTTGTTCGTCTAGTGGTTACCATGTTCTACAGCGGCATGTTCTATTAATGTAACAAGTATTACACTGACTTGTGCGCTGCTGAATGCGAAGCCAATTGCTTGCCACGACATTAAGAATAACTTAATATACTTATTTACCACCTGTACAGTTACAATATATTTCTTCTTACATAAATCTAAAACGCCATACCGCTTAAGGCTGGCGCCTACTAGACTCGCCGAGTCGAGTCGAATTGAGCCGCAATAATTCGCCACCTAAATATTTAAGCTCTGACACTGTAGATTAGCGGCAGAAATGCGCCGAGTCGAGTCGAAAGATGCGACTCGACTCGATTAGGCTGTAGTCGGATCTGGGCTTTACGGTTACGTTTATGAGTAAAATTACCCCAACATAGATAACAAGATTAAATTTATTTGACAGTGTGAATTCTTTAAGGTAAAAAATCTTTTTAGTCAAAAGATTTTTTCTGGAAAACTGAGCTCGACTCTGATCAAAAATAAGCGATCACCAGTGCGAGTCCTCATTACGAGTATTTTTTGTGCAACTTTAGCCTGAATTAATAATAATATTAGTAAGATGAGATTTAACCTGACATAGATTACAAGATTTTTTTGCCAGTGTGAGTCCTTGTATGAAATCTCAGAAGGTCTTTTCTTGAAAACCTTGCCGGACACTTTTCGCACGGATAAGGTCTTTCACCAGTGTGAGTCCTCATATGACAATCTAAATGACATTTTTGTGTGAATTTCTTCCGGCAACGATCGCAAGAATAAGGCTTAACGCCTGTATGAGTCAACATGTGATTAGCTAAAGTGTTTTTTCTTGAAAACTTAGCCTGACATTGATCACAAATAAAAGGCTTCTCACCAGTGTGAGCCCTCATATGTGGAGTTAAATGATGTTTTTTTGCAAACTTAACCTGACATATTTCGCAAGAAAAAGGTCTCTCACCAGTGTGAGACCTCATATGTGTGGTTAAATGGTTTTTTTGTGCAAACTTAGCCTGGCATTGATCGCAAGAAAAAGGTTTTTCACCAGTGTGAGTCCTCATGTGTGAATCTAACGCGCTTTTGTATTTACATTTTTTCTCGCAAACGTGACAAGAGAGAAGTTCCTTTTTCTTAACAGCTTTAGTGCCCTGGGTCTGCCAAAGTTTCTTTGGCGAAGGAGACCCTGAAAGGTAAATTTGGTTTTTATAAATTAGCTCAAGGAGTTGCTATCGGATGTGATTTTAAGTATTCAAACAAAAAGATTAGAGTGCCCATCCCTCTGTCAAATAGCCACAATTACACTTGTAAGTTTTTACTTAAGTAGTCTATGAAGTTACTTTCATAACAGCTATCATTAGCAAACGATACAAGACTTACAATAATACTGTTTTCATATAACCTGCATTGAAAATGCGAGTTGCAATGCCTGATTAGTCAACCGAAACTAGTTAATTTCAGACGACTACGAAAGGAGGGCTGCTACGTCATTCACGGGTCATACCCGCTGAATGACGTAGCAGCCCTCCTTTCAATCCTGTCAGAGTATCTTTTGTTTATTTCATTCGAACCTATCTAAACTGTTATTTCAACCATCAACTAAACTGAGAGATATCATATTAGCAAACAACAACCAAGCAACTAAAATAAATAAGAAATAAAATTTTTACTCGCACTTTTAATGCGGATTATATAAAAATAATATAGTGTGTGACGCGGGATGAAACACGATTTCAGACTTCGGGAGATGCCTGTCCTCGCTTCGCTCAAGCAGGCAACTTCATCCTCCTCTGAAATCGTCTTGTTTCATCCCTAGGCACACAATACACTATTATTGTGCACAAAACTCTTTTGACGTTTTCACACTTCCATATTCCCAAGATGGCGGCTCCTAGTTTATGACAGAATTGGAGCGCGGCAAAATTCAAAGATTAGTTAACAATTACTTATGAATCAAGAAATATTTTGTCAAAGTAAATTAGTACCACTTCTTGACGCAAGATGGTATTATTAAGCCAACCTAAAATACATCGTAAGATTTAAAGGTGAACGCGCACTTAGACACCGCATGAGCCGCAGTTGGTTCTCATGGTTTCGAGCAGTACATACATACAAACATACATACATCAAAACTCGCAAATACGTGCGCTCAGGAACCGATCTTGAAACGAATAAGAATTAGGTCATTCGCGCCTCCCGCATCGTCCTCACTGCACCGTACGCATTAAAACGCGCCGAACCTGTTGACGTCAATTGTCATCCACTTGTGTGGATGAGATACGTATACCTACAGTATTTTACTAAAATGCAGCTCGTTTGGTGAGTGGGTGTTACGTAGCATAAGATTTCATAATAAAAAAAATATAAAATGTGATGACTGTGTGCTTGCGGCTCCTGCAGTGAGCGTGTCTAGATGCGCGCTCATCTTTACGTTCATAGACATCAGTCAGTTATTGTAACATGTTCTGGATAATAAACGAATTATGAATTATCTGGGGGGTTAGTGCCACTGCTTAAAGCACTATTATTTTGACAATGATTCGCCAAAACCTACCATGACGTGCCCAAAAGTAAGCTTATTAAAAGATTGTATCCTAATCAATTTTGTGACGTCATTAAGCAAATCATTCACTCAATTCGTACCATCAAGTGTTTTTTGAGAGCCTAGCATTATTGTTTTACGTAGGATTTACGTCAAATTTAGCAATCATAAAAAAGTTACTTTCTTTCGACGGATAAACAACGGATTGACTTTATAAACAAATAAATAGGAAATTGTGATGTTTTCCAAGTGAATATTCTACTGGATTAGTTAATTAGATAATTTTATGAGAGTTATGTAATTTTCCAAAAGGTATTAGATTGAATAATCAGGTGGAGGGGAGTATGCTTGGAGTATTCCTACATGCTCAAATCAGAAATGGGGAGACCCCAGATACCCAATTTAATACCAATTTCGAAGAACCGACGGAAGTTTGGGTCGCAAGGTGTTTGAATTGCGGCCTCACAATGGATAGCGCCCCAATAGGTGGACAGACGATCTCAAGTGTGTAGCTGAGAGCCGCTGGAAGCAAGCGGCACAACACCGTGCCCTGTGGAGATCCTGCAGGAGACAGCAGTCCAGCAGTGGACGTTTCTCAGTTGAGACGACGACGACGAATACGAAAGGTTTGCGATGACTGCGATCTCACCTGATGATAAGCGATAATGCAGTCTTAGATAGTAGGGGCACAACAGTTATTAGTAACTAGCTCATGCCCGCGACTTCGTCCACGTGGATGAAGGTTTTTTGGTTCTCGCAGGAACTCAGGATAAAAAGTAGCCTTTGTGTTATCCCAGACTATAATCTATCTCTGTTTCAAATTTCATCAGGATCCGTTCAGCCGTTCTGGTGCGATTGAGTAACAAACATCCAGCCATCCATCCATCTAAACTTTCGCATTTATAATATTAAACTAGCGGCACGCTATGATGGCCGGTTTGACGTTTGTCCGCTCATGAAGTTCCGTATTAATTGATAACGACTTTGAAGGAAATAATTGTATTACTTTATTGACGATAGTGATGTGCAGAGATTCATAAATTTTATCGAATGTAGTTTCTCATGAAGTTCCGTATTAATTGATAACGACTTTGAAGGAAATAATTGTATTACTTTATTGACGATAGTGATGTGCAGAGATTCATAAATTTTATCGAATGTAGTTTTAGGTTTAGGACTCAAAATTTATTTATTAAATTGATTTCTTAAATGTATACAAGTGTAGAAAAATCAGTTTGCACCATTTAAGGGGTGAATGTACTTGTGAATATGAACAATTTTCACTATGTGGACAAACCTCTGAAATCGCAAAAAAATATCAATAAATTTTTAAAAATGGAATCTAATACGATCGTCACATAGGATCGCTGGCTAGCACAACTACTACCTCCGGCAAACTCGCGTCAATGCTCAATGCAAAACAAAGCAGTTTCGAATTGACGTTGCTTCGAAAAGTATAAACTGTCAGTGCAATGCGATTGTGATATAGTTTTGACCTGGCTTTGGATTTCAAATATTGATACTGCATTACTGTTGACCCTTGCTCGTTAATTTGGACTCTGTTCAAGCCCTTTGTTGTGGATTTCGTCGATATGACCGAACGTACGCAGAGAACTGTTCTAAATAGTCAGACACGTGAGTTCGTAATACGCCTTCGTAACTATTTCGATCGTGAAGCTCAAAATGGAGGGCCAATTTTACCTATAACGTCAGTGGTTGAACGCGTAGCTGATGCGCTTAATATTGGACAACGAACTGTTAGACGGATAACTAAAAAAAAATATGGCGAGACTGGCACAGAAGAAAATAAACTTCACACACCAAAAAAGAGAAAACGAGCAAAACCAGTCGTAGGCATCGATAGCTTTGATGCCGATGCTATCCGAAGACATGTTTACGGCTACTATTTACAGAAGGAGTATCCAACAAGAAAAAAGTTGGTGCATTCACTGAAGGAAGCTGGATTATTCTTCGGTGGGGAAAGTTCTTTAACGAAGATTTTGAAGACCATTGGATTTCGATACAAAAAATGTAACAAACGCAAAATATTGATGGAAAGATTTGATATAGCGATGGCAAGGTATACTTTTTTACGGCAAGTGAAAGAAATCAAAAATTGGCAAAATGTTGTGTTCTTGGATGAAACATGGCTTAATGCTAACCATACTGTAGGCCGTTCTTGGAACGATGACACAGCAGCATCTACTTCCAAAGTTCCTGTAGGAAAAGGATCGCGACTTATAATTTGTCACGCCGGAACCATCAACGGGTTTGTCGAAGGTTCTCTCATGGCTTTTGCGTCAAAAACCACTGGAGACTATCATGAAGACATGAATGGAGAAAAGTTTACTGAATGGTTTACCTCAATGTTGTGTAGCCTCCCTGAACCATCTATTATAATTATGGACAACGCCCCATACCACTCGATGCAAATTGACAAGCCACCTGCCCAATCCCAAAAGAAAGCTGATATCGTCGCATGGCTTCGTAAAAATGGCGTAGATGCAAACATGAATATGTTAAAAGCGGAATTAGTACGTCTTTTAAAAGAAAACAAACCAACCAAGATCCGATACGTCATTGACGAAATAGCATTAGAACATGGGCACAGAGTTATACGGTTACCGCCTTACCATTGTGAGTATAATGCGATTGAGTTGGTGTGGGCTCAAATTAAGGGATATGCTGCAAGACACAATACAGAACCCCCATTTACCACAAAAAAAATGCTAAAATTATTAGAAGAAGCTTGTGAACATGTGACTAAAGGAGACTGGGAAAAGGTTGTGAATAGAACTGTTAAATTAATAAGGGAAGATTATGAAAGAGATGTGAAAATAGATAATATTATAGAAAACGAACATATAATTATTAATGTATGTGATGATAGCAGTGACGACAGTGAAAATAGTAGTATGGACGAATCTGATTAATTATGGCCTTTTGTGGCACCTTTTTTGGTATCTTTTGTATTCATATGTTTCTTGTGTGCATATAAAGTATGTATATTCATTTTCGTTCAAATATTCAGTTCGTTCAAATAAATTAAATAAACATATACATTTTTGTTTTATTAAACCTATTTAATCAGGTACAAAAACAAAACTTAATTGTTTTTTGTTCGAGAATAAATTGACATTCCACATCACTATTGTAATGTGTCAAACCGGCCATCATAGCGTGCCGCTAGTGTAGTATGTAGTAGTATTGAAGAATTAAAATAATTCAAATGGCAAAGTAATGTATGTAAAAATAGATATATTTATTATATAACAGTAATCTTTAAATTCACAATAATTCATTTGGTCATATTTGACATAAAATAAACTAATTTAAACTATAATTTAAAATTTCAGGTGACTAAGGATATCCATTGAAAAAAAACAATGATTCCAATATTGGATGCAGCACTAGACTGGCCTGAGGCACATTATACGAATTTGCATGTTTGCACTCGAAATATGGCCCTTAACGGAATGCCCATAATCAACAACACAGGGCAAGACGGCAGCATTTATTGTTCTGGAAATAAACATAATACTCAATTCAATTTCATAACCAAACATTTAGGTATTATAGATTGTTTAATCCATATCAAACTTGTTTCCATATAAATAAAAGTAAGAAAATCAAAAAAGCTTATTATTTTTTATCATTATTAATACTGTTGTAGGTTATGTAAATGATAAAATCACTTGGGTTTGACTTGCTCCAGCTAGGTATGCTTAGTTTTCAGTTACTAAATTAAAAATTATTATTTTTTCAAAAGAGCAATCGTCGAGTTTCTTGCTGGCTCTTCTTAGAAGAAATAGCATAACAAGCCAGTGTTAGATTCAATCAACGATTCAAAGCAGCACTTGTAAAAGTTTATCTCAATAAAAACGTTTGTATTTTAAACATTATATTATTGTTTATTTTTCTTTGACATCTGCTGCAAAACAACACAAACCACTTGAAATGCACTGCTGCATCACAAATTCTGTTGGATCATCGCGCGTAGCGCCACAACTTTACCAGTATTTTTTGTTTTATCCAAGAAAGCAAGAAACGCACAATTATTATAGGTACTTACTCGAGGCCCGACATATTATTCATAAAAGTTATAAAATAATCATAATACCTATTTATTTACGTGCCTTGCTTGACAATTGACATTCAAAACAACCGTTTCGTTTTACACAACGATAAGGAATCATAGAGCAAACAAACAATGAAGAATGTTAACTTGTTTTGATTATTAGCACTCCATATTCTCTGTCAAAAATAAAAAATACTAGTGAAAGAATTACTTCGATACATCAATTTGTTTCCGATTTAGAAGTAAAACAAGTTGTAACCGCACGACGCGGGCTGCCGGTGAGGTGTGACGTCATCGCCGCTCTGTCTGGCTCACTCAGTCCGCTCGGCGTCGCGCGCCCGTGCCGTCGAAATTACACTTTAATACTTTTAAAAATGTCCAATCCAAATACTAGGAAATCATGCGTTGTGCCTAAATGTAAAAATACAACTACCAATTCGCCGGAAAAGTTGTTTTTTATAGTTCCAAAGGACGTTAAAATGCGAAAAAAATGGATAAAAGCTATGAAGATGTTAGATCCATAAGTACAGTTTATTGTTGTGAAGATCATTTTGACGTAAGTAGGTATAGTGATAATATTTTATGTAGGTACTGTAATAATAATTATTTTCATCTTATAATGAAACAATTTCTAACCGGATTAATTGCATGTTTATTGATTTTACATTGGCAGAAAAAATGTACGTAGAATAGAAATAATGTACCACAGAGTACATTATATATACTGGTATAGAGTTGCTACTCGACTTTCCATGTACAGCGACATCTATCGGGAAGTTGTCCAACTAAAATATGTATATATATACATATGTAGCACAATGCTATAGTACTATATATTACTAAGTGTATTGTATAATAATTTATCTTAATTATTACAAGATTACCTAATGCAGCAACTATAGAATTATGTGACCTTGTAATAATTAAGATAAATTATTATACGATAAACACAAACTGTAAAGATGTTCAGATGTTAGTAAATGAAACGCATGTTGATTATTTTCTCTTATATTCTCAATTACAAAAAATATACATAAAGTATAACAATTATTCCACAGTTTTATGTTTTTCACATCGTACACACTTAATACACACTCTATTAATATAGTTTCACATTGTAACGAATTTATCAAAAAAATAATAATTTTGTTTTATCCACCCGGCATCCGGCATGCCAGAAAACGTCAATGTCAATGTCGAAATCCAAACTTTAAAATGGCGGCTGTCCACGTTTGGAAATTAAAACACAAATGTTTTATTAAACTTCTGACTCATTCCACTTAATTTAATTTATAACAGATAAATCTTTATAAATTATCTAAGATAACTCATATTCTGCTCAAAAAAAAAAGTTTTATATATTATTAGCTTTGTGTTTATATAAATGGCAAAATCATTAATTTATCTAAAACATAAGCTTCTGAACGAACACTTAGTTCAGCGCCATCACAGACCCTGATCACAGACTTTTAAGTATACATACTTTCAGTACAAGATAAGCGCCATGAGCGCCATCCTTTAGGGAGTTGTGGAACTAACATCCCCATACAACAGAAAAATGTTCTAAGTGCAAAGGCCCTGGAATGTACGTAGAAAGTACGCGATTAATCCAGTTAAAAATAGTTTCATTATAAAATACAGTGATCGTGAATACCTAAAACATTACTATTATAATCATTTGTAGTTTACATTTATTTCATACCTATATACATAAAATCTGGTCAGAGGTGCAAAACCTTTGGTGTCAGAACTTTCCGTTATGTTTTTACATAGTGTTACATATTATAATATCTTGAGAACAATGCAGCTGTTTTGCGTTATCCTTTGTTTTCTATACAAGTTTTAATCTATACTAGACTGTGCCTACTGCTCTAGGTGTAGATTGCTAATAAGATTTTTTCTTGTTTTAGATTGAAAATGATATGGAGAACTATACTAAATATAAGTTGGTCCGGGGAATTAAACTAAAACAGGGTATAGTTCCACACAAATTCAAATGTCGACAGCAAAAGGAAGATAAACCTCAGAGATCTGCAGTCCAAAAACGTAATCGTATAGAATATTTTGAGAAACTATTAAATAAAGATGAAACTTCGACGTTAGAAAAACCTGAAGAGATATTTGTTGTTAGCTGTGAAGACGAAATAGTAATAGAAGATCCATAAAGTTTTGGAAATAATGATCAGTGTTTAGAAATATCAAAAAAAAGTAAGGGAGTGCAAGTAAACCTGACAGCTAAAGGTATCCATAAATCAACCATGACTGTTAACAAATGTTTAAAAAAAAAGAGAAAAAAAAAATATTTTCACCAGATGCAGTATCTTTTGGTAGTATACACGACACGTCTTCAAACGCCTCTTCATATGAAATGTTTAACCTTGATCAAGAATCAAAGAACCCTAATGAAGATTCAGATTGGGAACCGGAATGCGAAACACTTTTTTTTAAAAACTATATGCAAAAGGCTGCTCTTTTATCCATATCTAGAGAACCAAAACTGTTGTTAGGTTTACCTAAAGAATGCTATTTTTGTATTAATATGTCATCTGAAACAACAAACTGTACTCCGCGAAATATAATGATAACTTTAAAAAAAATACGCTTGTATCAACCTAATACTATTCTGGCCTTGGATTTTGGTTTGTCGACTAGTTCTGTTACTGAAATCATAAGGGTTACTGTTCCGGCTATAGCATCTGTACATAAATCACTTGTATACTTTCCACCTTCATCCGATGTCCAGATGAATCTACCTATTCCATTTAGAAAAAATTACAATCAGGTTCAAAGCATTATCGACTGTTTTGAGATTCAAATTGAAAAGCCTGTTGATGCCGTAAACCAAGCTCTTACGTGGTCGGATTACAAAAACTGTAACACAATAAAATATTTAATATCAATAACACCCGACGGGTTAATAAATTTTATTTCACCAGGGTATGGCGGCCGAGTAACAGATTCATAAATTTTTGAAGATTGTGGTATTTTGCAAACTTTACCTGAAGGATCAGCAGTATTAGCAGACAGAGGTTTTAAAAATATTGCGCATTTGCTTGCAACAAAATGGACATACTCTGATCAGACCTCCTAGCGTGAGCACTAAAGTAAAACCGACCAAAAAAGAAGTTTTGGAGACAAAAAAAATTGCAGCGTTACGGATACACGTAGAAAGAGCTATCGGCAGACTTAGATTTTTTGAGTTCATGTTGCCACACGCTTGTGTAGATCTAAAGCAAGTCGACCTGCTAGATTCAGTGGTGATTTCTGCATGTGGAATAGTTATTCTTCAAAGCCGTCTGTTTCATTTAAAGTAACTTCCTAGTGTTTTAAGCAAAATACATATAAGTTTATTTTATTGTATTAAAAATATAAGATTTTGAGGTTACGTACGTTCTGTTTTCCACCAATGTTTGTGTTATTTATAGTTTTAATAAAACTATATTACATTAGGATAATGTTATTTTATTAATTTGTCAAAAATATTTTCCTTCCAAAACTTCACACATTTTTCAAAAAGATCATCACAATATTTTTTATTATAAAGTACTTCATGCACATCAACATTCCTTGAGGTTTCAAAGTCAACGTGTGCAATACAAAATAGGGTTTTTCTTTTTCCGGTCATTTGCATTTGTGTTTGTATCTGAGCATAATATTTTTTGCCTAGTAAACTTTATTATAATACGTAATAAAAGTGTTTGCCTTGGTTGGACACTTTACTACTATAACGCAGTCATCAGTAAGCCCGTCAGGCGAGGCACCAATCATAGGCCACTCATTCTTTAAAAAAAGACCAGATTCCACTATCTTTATATTTCCTTTATGACATCCTTTTCTAATATTTTTCCTCTTTTGATAGCATTTGTTTCATTAAAAGTTACAGTACCAAATATTTCTTCAACTAAAGAGCCATCTTTTGTTGTACACTGAGCAGCTTCGTGCATTTTTGAAGCTGTTATACGTCCGTAGCGCTGAAGTTTTCTATCACAGTTTACAAGAACCGCCCCGAACATGCATATACATACCACGCTGCATTGCGGCAACATTACTTACACATTACTGTTACAGAGATCTTACAGCAGTCAAAATACCCAACGGAATAAAACAAAACAATAGGTCAACGCCCAGACCTCTAGTCTTGGCATCACTGTATCTACCCATTGAAGGCCACATTCAAACAAAAGAAGTTATGGACTTAATCAACCACTGTGAAGAACAAAAAACGGACCTGATCATTTCAGCAGATACCAACGCGCACCACATTCTGTGGGATAGCACGAGAAACAACCGACGAGGTGAGATTTTAGCCTCATACTTACTAACAACTAACCTCGACATAGCAAACAAAGGCACAAAACCGACTTTCGTGTCTAGCAGATATCAAACAATAATCGATCTAACCCTAGTATCAAACGACATAGCAAACCAGGTGAAAAACTGGCACGTAAGTAGCGAACCATCACTGTCGGATCACTGTAGAATATGCTTCGAAGTTGATCTGACCAAGACACCAGAAATACCTCGGAGAAATCCAAGGAAAACAAACAGGAAACAGTACAAAACGCTAATAACAAGACACATAGGACAAAGAAATCCATAGACAACCAGAATCCAAAATGTGTCAGAGATCGACAAAAACGTTACAGAGATAACAGAAAACATGAGGACATGCTACGAGCTAGCCTGCCCCCTGAAAACCAGAAAGACAAAGCAAGAACCAAAGAACAGTTGGTGGGACCTAGACCTGGAAAAGAAAACACAAAGGTTAAGGCACCTATTCAACAGAGCAAAAAACACAAGACAGCCCATAGATTGAGACAACTTCCAAGAAGCACAATCACAATACAGTAAACTAGTACGGAGCAAAGAGAACAAGTCGTGGCAAAGATATTGCACTAACATAGAATCATACGATACAGCGACTAGAATCCGTAAAATTCTAGCAAACGATAACAACGAACCACTCGGCACTCTAAAGAAAACCGATGGCACCTACACCAAAGACGACAAAGAAGTAAGTGAAACACTCATACAAATACACTTTCCAGGCTGCAAAATAGTAAATACACCCGACTGGTCAGATGACCTACAGGTGATACCATCAGAAGCGGACTGGGAAATAGCAAACAAAATAGTCACACAAGAGAAGGTTCAGTGGACAATAGACACTTTCCACCCCTTCAAATCAACTGGAACAGACAATATCTTCCCGGCCCTCCTGCAATGGGGGGCTTCAGCAATAACACCATGGCTAGTACAGATCTTCCAAGCCTGCCTAGCCTTTAGATACATACCACTCTCATGGAGGGAGGTTAAAGTAGTGTTCCTGCCAAAACCAGGCAAGAACGACTACACTCAACCAAAAGCATTTAGACCAATCAGCCTAACATCTTTTCTACTAAAGACGCTGGAAAGACTCGGAGATCGTTTACTCAGAGACGGAGCGCTAAGAAACCTACCGTTACACAAAAACCAACATGCATATAGCACTGGCAAATCAACAGAGACAGCTCTACACCATGTGATAGGTAAGATAGAGCATGACCTAAACAACAAATTGTCAACATTAGGAGCTTTCATAGACATTGAAGGCGCCTTCGACAAAACTACATTCAGAAGCATCGACGATGCTCTACGGAGATACAAAGTATCGGGTACTTTACGTAAGTGGATAAGTGCCCTACTTGAGAAAAGGGTCATACAGCTCGACATAAATGGTACAACTAAAGGAATTGTAGCCAAAGGGTGCCCACAAGGTGGAGTATTATCTCCAATACTCTGGAACCTAGTAGTGGATGACCTAATAACAAAAATGAACAAAAGCGGATTCCTAACAATAGGATACGCGGACGACATAACGATCTTGATAAGTGGAAAACATGAAAATACACTCAGTGCAATAATGCAGGACGCACTAAAACTTATAAAGAAATGGTGCAAAGACAATGAACTAACAGTAAATCCGCAAAAGACCGAATCGGTTCTGTTCACAAACAAAAGGAAACCTGACATCCCAAAAATGCCAGCACTCTTTGGCATTAGCATAAGACTATCAACAGAAGTGAAATATCTAGGGGTAACTCTAGATAGTAAACTTAACTGGAAGAAACATATAGAAACAAAAATAGGAAAGTCAACAATCATCCTAAATCAGTGCAAACGCATGATTGGGAAAACCTGGGGCCTGAAACCAAAGATAATGCTGTGGCTTTATTTAATGGTAGTAAGGAGCTCACTAACATATGCGTCACTGGTATGGTGGCCCAGGACAAATCAGACGACAACACAACAGGAGCTACAGAGCTTTCAAAAACAAGCGTGCCTAGCGATCACCAGCTGCATGAGCACAACTCCATCAAGTGCCCTAGAGGTGATACTGGGTATACCACCTCTACATCTCCACATAAAAGAAGAGGCTACCATTGCAGCACTAAGGATAAAAACCTATGGGCTATGGAAAGACATGAACGCAACGCACACCCGAATATTGTCGAGTGAACACACAAAATGTCCACACCTAGAGTGGATATGTGATAAAACACAAAAAGAACATATAATCGAAAAAAGGTATAAGGTAAACATTGAAAGGACCCGACTCAAGCACCCATCATAGACACAATAGATGTATATACAGATGGGTCAAAAACAAACAGGGGAACCGGCGCCGGAGTATACTGTCGCGAACTAAACATAAACATAGCCCACGCCCTCGGTAAGAACAACTCCGTTTTTCCAGCGGAGTGCGTCGGCGTCACGTTAGCAGCCATGGCTCTGACTATAGACAGGTAACAAATTTTCAAATTAACATTAACAGTCACAGTCAAGCTGTACTAAGAGCCCTAGGAAAGAACACGACTACCTCTAGGCTCGTACTTGACTGTCACAATGCACTACAGACCCTGACCGACTGGAACAAAGTCTCACTGGCCTAGGTAAAAGTTCACAGTGAGAACATAGGAAATGATGCAGCCGACGAACTAGCACGACGAGCCTCAAACCTGAAGGTAGCGGGACCTGATCCAATCGTCCCGATACCGTTCAGTGAATATAAAACCTGGATAAGGAAACAAACAGTAAGTACACATGCCGTATTATGGGCAAACACTACAGACTGCAGACAAACTAAGGAGGCAATACCGAGCCCCAATCAGCGACGAACTAAAAAACTTTTACAACTCAACCGAGCCAAACTCAGGATAGTTGTAGGTTTGATAACGGGACACTGCCCTCTAAACAAACACCTATCTATTCTAGGTATCACCGACAGCCCTCTATGCAGAGCCTGCATGGAGAGCGACGAGACACCGAAACACGTGTTGCTCGAGTGCAACGGTGTTTCCACCCAACGAGAAGCCTACATTGGCTCCCCAGCAAAACTACCGGAAGTCCTCGCCGACCTGGGTGGCCTGCTTGGATTCTGGAGTGAGCTCGGCTGGCTGGAGTGATCCAGCGGGGAGTCGCACCAGCGGTTTCACGCACAGCGGACGCATGCGTCCAAGTGCGGAAAATAATCCCAGGATAGTAGTAGAAGAAGAAGAAGACGTCCGTAGCGCATCTCAAACCACAAATTTGAATCTGATTGCGCTATTGTACCCTCTTTTACTTGAAGACATCTTGATTCCGTCATTTCGTTCTTACAAAATGTTATAAAACTGTCGACATCAAAATTAACACAGGATTTTTTGAAACGATTAATTAAATAATGAATAGACATCTTTTCAACTTCTTTTTTTTCACATATAAAATGTGAAAGAGAACACTGTATTTGAAGCTCTCTAAGTTTTAATGCTACTTTGTCAAAAAAGAAACCATTCTGACCGGCTAAATGAAGTGTAGTGCCACTTGTACCAAAATCTTTAGCTTTAATCATTTTCAGTGTGGTACCAATACCTGAGAGCTTAGATTTTTTCCAATAACACTTGGTAGCAGTCGTTGAAGGCTCCTCGCTTCGACGATGTAGCCACATTAAAAATGCTATGCTATGTTTACAGCCACCTCTGCTGGCTCTTCAATCTTCGCAGGTTAGATTTAAAACTTCTTGATCCTTTTCATTGCATTCGAAACTGCAATGATAAGGTGTGGTACGTACGCGGTGTTCTTGCGTGATTCTACATTTAACCGTACATACATCACCTACTCTTTTTACTTGAACATAACCAATAGCATCATCGCCATAGCTGTCTCTTGCCGATCTGAAATAAATTTCAAATAAAAATAAATGGCCTTACGTATTTTGTTAGTAAAAAAATACAAATAAATAAAAAAGGTTTAGTACATCTGTTCAAACATCTACATTTGCATTAAAAAATAAATTAAATAAAATGGCCTTACGTATTTTGTTAGTAAAAAAAATACAAATAAAAAAGGTTTAGTACATCTGTAACGTTCAACCAGGGTGGCTCATCTTCTATATGTGAAATTTTGATCTTGCACACATCCAAAGTTTTTAAATGTATAATTTTTATATTATTTTATTAAATAAACCCTCTTTCAACTAAAAACTCCTGCACGATGCAGACTTCTAGCGCCATCTAGTGAACGTTCTATGAAGTTACTCATTTCTAGTCTAATCATATAACCTAATAATTAATTAATACTTGCCTGTTGCTATTTTTCAGCTTTATTTAAATTGTTGTTCTATTATTTTATAAATATCCTGTATCAAATATTGTTAATGTTTGGTCAATATCAATATTTTACACTAACGATAAGTTCGTAAACTGTATTTGAATTTGGCGCCAATCCATATAAAACTATGGCGCGATCGCTAGTTACTGAATAGAGGATATGCTTAATATTGACCAATCAGAGCGTCTAGATCGTCTTTTGTTTAACTACGTTTTGAAATGTCGCCGACATATACCACAGAAAAAAAAATTGCATCAAATATAAAAAAACCTGGTTATACTGAGCCGAGTCCGCCGCCATGATATCCGCCATTTTTAAAATTGTGAAATGCAGCTGCGCAGGATTGTCGATTAAGTGTTTCACATGTGTTTCTTGAGCAAAGAAAATATACTCTTGTTCTTGAGAAAGTTTTCTAGTTGTTGAGTTTTAGTTTGAGTTTATAAATTTTTTTACGAAAGGACGTAGCTATAAACAGTAAGTCAGGACGTTTTTAGGTTACTTAGTAATTACCTAGTGTTAGACTTTTTCGATATTTCAATAACTATATTTCGTGTAAAATGTCCACTAATAATTATCGGAAGTGTGCGAAGTGCGGGAGAATACGTGCTGAAGAGATGACGGTCACCTATCATAAGTTTCCTTATCCAGGAACGACCAACATTGTAAAGTAAGTGAAATCTAATATTTAATTATGTTGGTAGGAGAGAAAAAAGTTATCTTCAATTCTAGTCATAATGTCATCACTGTTACTTTAGATTGCAATTCTGAAATGCGTAGGAAATTAAAACTTCATGTACATAGCACTCGGTGAGCTCATTATTATAGTTTACATCCATTCTCTGGCTGTTGTATTACCGACTGCATAACTTTTAACAACTAAACATTTGTTTTGATGACTATGATAGACTAACTAATAAGTAAATAATTAATTAATAACATGCACCAATCATTTATGTTGTTGTTTAAGGGCACGTGCATGGGCTACATACTGTTGGCCAAATCAAGACTGGACATCTGTGGAACAGCTACAATCACTCTATACTTCATGTAAAGTTTTGTGTGGAAGACACTTTAATTCTACTCAATTTTACGACAACAATAGACAGAAACTGAGCAGATTTGCTGTTCCTGATTCCATTGAAGTAGAGAAACTACTAAACGCAAGGGAAAATTTGTTTAATGAGGTATAAATAGATATATTATGAAACATGATGTTTTTAATCTATGCAGTAGATAATATCTTAGTAAACTTTGTTACTTCATGAAAGTATTCAAAATATGGGACTGTACTAATCTGCTGTTTAGTATAAGTGTCATTTTCTGACATGCAATTATTGATTGTGATAATTGGTATCACTTCATGGCATCATTCTTTTTAATCATAAATAGCCTATAAACTAATTTTCAGCCTGCTCTAGATTTTCAGAATATAGTAATTGTATAATGCTTATAAATTAATTGTATATTAAAAATATAATTACAGAATGTAGACCAGTCAAGTGTAACAGGACAGCATAATATGTTGAGGAAGTCACACTGTCAAATATATAATATACAGACTGAACCTTCTACAAGCACAGTATCAAATCTACAATGCTCTGCGGAATTATTTATGTCAGAATCTACTTAAATTAAACAGGTAAATTTAATCTATTTTTTATTTACGTTGTAGTGAATGATTTATTATATATACTAGCTGACGCCCGCAACTTTGTTTGTTTGCATCGAATTTTTTTGGATCCAGTGGGAACTCTTTAATTTTCCGGGATAAAAAGTAGCCTATGTGTTATTCCAGACTATAACATATCTGTGTCAAATTTCATACAAATCTGTTCAGGTGTGATTGATTAACATCCATCCATCCAAAGTTTCGAATTTGTAATATTATATATAGTGTAGATTATAATGACAATATTTCACATTATTAAACATTATAAAGTAATCATGTTTGGAAGCATTAAATATATTTTAAAATATTACAGTTTGTCCAACAATTGAGTGCACAAGCAGAGTTTACAGCAAGTATGCCACTTTCATAAGTAGAAAGTATTCAGGCCAAACCTATCCTAGCTGAACCCTCTACTAGTGCAGTAATTTAGAAAACCAAAGAAGATTCAAAGAAACGCCGCTGTATCTTAAGTACGACATCTTCATCTTCATCTTCATTCACTGGGCTTTTCCGCACATAGGCGCAGGTGCTCGTTGTGCGTGAGACCTCTGGTGCGACTCCCCGCTGGATCACTCCAGCCAGCCGAGCTCACTCCAGAATCCAAGCAGGCCGCCCAGGTCGGCGAGGACTTCCGGGAGTGTTGCTGGGGAGCCAATGTAGGCTTCTCGTTAAGTGGATACAGCACTGCATTCGAGTAGTACGTGTCTTGGTGTCTCCTCGCTCTCCATGCAAGCTCTGCATAGAGGGCTGTCGGTTATACCTAGACATATAGGTGTTTGATATGTGGACAGTGTCCTATTATCATGCCTACAGCCGTCCTAAGTTTTACTCTATTTAGTTGTAGTAGTTTCCTAGTTAAGCATTTGTTTAGGCTGGGTATAGCCTCTTTTGTTTGTCTGCAATTGGTGGTGTTTGCCCATAATTCGGCATGTGTGCCTACTGTTTGTTGTTTTAACCAAGTTTTGTACTCACTGAATGGTATTGGAACGATTGGTTCAGGTCCCATTACCTTCAGATTTGAGGCTCGTCGAGCTAGTTCGTCGGCTGAGTCGTTACCTATGTTGCCACTGTGGCTTTTAACCCAACCGAGTGATACCAGGTTTGATTCTGTTAATGTTTGTAGCGCGTTGTGGCAATCAAATACGAGCTTAGATGAGGTCGTACTTTTGGCTAATGCTCGCAGGACTGCCTGACTGTCACTATGAATGTTAATATGAAAGTTTTTTACCTGTCTGTCGGCCATAGCCATGGCCGCCGCAGTAATGCCGACGCACTCCGCTTGAAAAACAGAGTTATTCTTACCGAGCGCGCGAGCGATGTGTATGTTTAGCTCGGGACAGTATACTCCCGTACCAGTTCCCTGATTGTTTTTTGATCCGTCTGTGTAAACGTCTATTGTATCTATGGTAGTTTTGTGTATTCTGGTCTCTGAGATGTTGATCTTATAATCTTTCTCAATTATGTGTTCCTTCTGTGTTTTGTCACAGATCCAACCTAGCAGTGGACACTTCATGTTCTCTCCAGACAGTATCCGGGTGTGTGCTGTGTTTATATCTTTCCACAGCCCATAAGTCTTAATCCTTAGCACTGCGAGGGTAGCTTCTTCTTTTATGTGAAGATGTAGGGGGGGATTCCCAGTATACCTCTAAAGCGTCTGTTGGGGTAGTGCTCATGCAGCTGGTGATCGCTAGGCATGCTTGTCTTTGGAATTTTTGTAGTTCCTGTTGGGTTGTCGTCTGAAACGTTCTGGGCCACCATACTAGTGACGCGTATGTAAATGAGCTTCTTACCACTGTCTGATACAGCCAAAGCATTATTTTCGGTTTTAGACCCCAGGTTTTCCCGATCATGCGTTTGCATTGTTTTAGGATTATTGTTGTTTTTTGTATTTTCATGTCTATATGTTTTTTCCAGTTAAGCTTGTTATCTAGGATTACCCCCAGATATTTAACTTCTGTTGACAGTGTTAGATTTGTACCAAAGAGTGTTGGCATTCTTAGTACATCTGGTTTCCTTTTATTTGTAAACAGTACTAGTTCAGTCTTTTTTGGATTCACTGTTAGTTCATTGTCTTTGCATCATTTCTCCATGAGTCTCAGTGCATCTTGCATTATTGCACAAAGTCTGTTTTCATGTTTGCCACCTATCAGAATCGTAATGTCATCTGCATAGCCTATGGTGTAGAATCCGTTGTTGTTCATTTTTATTATCAAGTTGTCAACGACCAGGTTCCACAGGATTGGAGATAAGACTCCTCCTTGTGGGCACCCTTTGGCTACTATGCCCTTTGTTATACCGTTTATGTCAAGTTGGATGACCCTTTTTTCAAGTAGGGCTCCTATCCATTGTCTTAGAGTTTTGGGTACTTCGTATCGTTGTAAAGCATTGTCAATGCTCTTGAAGGTGGTTTTGTCGAAAGCTCCTTCAATGTCTACGAATGCTCCTAGCGTTGATAGTTTGTTTTCTAGGTCGTGCTCTATCTTCGTTAGCACGTTGTGGAGAGCCGTCTCTGTTGACTTGCCGGTACTGTAGGCATGTTGGTTTCGGTGTATTGGTATAGTCCTTAGGGCTCCATCTCTAAGGAAACGGTCTCCGAGTCTTTCCAGCGTTATCAGCAGGAAGGATGTTAGGCTGATAGGTCTGAAGGCCTTCGGCTCAGTGTAATCATTCTTGCCGGGTTTGGGCAGGAATACTACTTTCACTTCTCTCCACGGGATTGGTATTTGTTTAAAGGCAATACAAGCTTGAAAGATCTGTACTAGCCATGGTGTTATCTCCGTAGCCCCCCACTGCAGGAGGGTGGGGAAGATTTGATCTGTTCCTGCTGATTTGAATGGGTGGAACGTGTCTATGGCCCACCGTACCTTATCATAAGTGACTATTCTGTTAGCTATTTCCCAGTCTACTTCTGAGGGTGTACTCTGTGGACCATCCGCCCAGTCTGGGTTGTCCACTATTCTGCTGCCGGGGAAGTGTGTTTGTATGAGAGTCTCACTGACCTCCTTGTCGTCTTTGGTATAACTACCGTCAGCTTTCTTCAAGGTGCCTAGTGTGCGATTGTTATCGACAGCTAGAATTTTCCTTATTCTAGTCGCCGTGTCATATGATTCTATGTTTGTGCAGAAGTCCTGCCATGACTTGTCGTCTTTGCTTCGTACCAGTTTCTTGTACAATAGACATATCCAAAGTGAGCGAAATGACTCCAAGAAAACGTAAATTATATTATATTTGTAGAAAAAATCTTAGGGAAATTGCAAGACTTAAAAAAAAATTGAAAAATAAGAAAAATATAATAACACATTGCAGAAGACAAAAACGTGCAAAAACTTTACAATAGAAAAATTTGTAATTCATTTATATTAATATTGCAAAATCTGCTCAAAAATTGTCCAAGAAAACCCAAGGGGAGGAGATACAGTCTGCAAGATAAAATTATGTCTTTAGTTATTTATAAAAAGTCCCCTGCCTGCTATAGACTTCTGCGAAGATTAATAGCTTTACCAAGCCAAAGTAGTTTAAATAAATTGCTGAATAGAGTGCCACTGAAGCCTGGTATTAATAACCATATATTTACTTCCCTCAAGAAGATGAGCCAGGAGCAAATTGACGAACAAAATATATGTATTTTATCTTTCGATGAAATGTATATTCCAAGACATTTGAATTACAATTCTAAAGTAGACCAAATACAGGGATTCCAAGACCATGGCAACCATGGAAGAAGTGATAAGATAGCCAGTAAAGCCCTCGTATTCATGCTTGCAGGTTTAGTAAAAAAATGGAAACAACCCATTGCATTTTATTTTTCACACTCATTTACTTCGGACACATCTTCTTAAGTGTACACGAAATCTACTCATGAAGCATAATATTGAATGCATCACTGATATACATTGTGATGATAGCACTGTAAAAGGTAAAAAAAAAAAAAATTAAACAAATCCACAGACTAACTTTGCAATTTTGTGCATATGGGTTTGAATATTTTTGTATAGCACCATTTTGACTATAACTTTGATCGGAGCCCTGGTCTAAATATTCAAACTCCTTTCTTCTTTCTCCATATTAAGCTTTAAACTTCCCATGGGAACATGGGCTTATTATTTCTTATTCTTTCTCCTCATATTTTTGGGATAAATAGATACAGTTAAAAATTAGGAAAAGCTGTTCACATGATCAATGTCTTGACCTCTTTTTCATATGGTCTATCTTATCCACACATCCACTTGATGCTAATTTCAGCAGGACAACTTAGATCATGTGATCCCAAGAATTGTAACTTTGATACTCTTCTGATTCAATTTAATTTTGTTTCAGGCACAGTGAAGTGGAGTCACTTTACAGAATTTTATAAATTAGATAAAAACAACCCAAATTTTGTTTACGCTCCAGCACTAACGGACTCACACTTGCATCCAAATATAAAAGAACAGATGAAAGTGAGTCTAGCAGCGCAAATATTTAGCCACTCTGTTGTTTTTGGATTATTATCAAAAATAGCATCAAGTGAGTGAATAAAAAAATTTGTTTATAGATAATGGTACGGAACCCTTCGTGCGCGAGTCCGACTCGCACTAGTTTTTTATATTTGTATCATTTATATTTATTTTTCATGCTCTGTTTCATGTTCTTTACAGAGGAACTCCCAGCAGAAGCTCATATAACTGCAATGTTTGCTAAAAAAATTTATAATTTATTTGACGCAGTCAATGCTGATACTGTGGACCTACGTAGAGGAAAGAAATATTCCACTAACATTTCCAAATACTATAGCCCTCATTTAGAACTCTTTGCACAAATGAGAAAGTTTATTTTTATGATGCAATATTTGGGAAGTAAATCTAAGCCTGCTTCTTAAGATGGGTGGATACACACACTGAATGCGATAGAAAAATTGTGGAAAAATTTACAAGGTATGAACATTGACAGACTTTTCACACGTCGCCTGAACCAAGATCCGTTGGAAAATTGTTTTGGCTGCATTAGATATAGTTGTGGATCGAACACAAACCCGACCATTGCACAGTTCGTAGCGGGTATTAAAAAAGCAATGATCACTAATTTAAGACATTCAGGACAAAAAAAAATTGCCAAAACGATAGCGCCATTTTATATAATAATTTATCTGATTTTTTGACGGCTGACATCGCAAATAATAATTGCTCCTCTGGACCAAGTTGATTTTGAAGCATAACAGCTACAAACAGATATATCTGATGCAACTGAAGCAATAGAGCAGGCGAAGCCTGAAGGGCAAGCTTGTGGGTATGTGTGTGGTTTCATTTTTAAAAAATCTACCCATAAGGACTGTCCAGATTGTAGAAAAGCATTTTTAACTGACAGTCCAGAAACCATACACATATTCACTGAATTATGTGAACAAGAATGTAGTTCAGTGTGTGGAGACATCAGCAACAATTATAAATAATTACCTAAAAACCAACGCTTACAAGGACAATGGTAGCAATTTTGTAATTTAACATCTCTAAACTAAATTTTAAAATTTCTAATTTAGTTTCTCTATCTCCATAAGCTATTCTGTAAATGCCTTCATTTAAATTTAGAATAACTAAAATTCTCTCTAAGCAGAAGTCTAATTTGAATTGCGAGTATTACCATATACAGAAACAAAAATTCCACGAATTTGTCTTTGTTTTTTGCACAATAATCGTCATAAAACTTTTTGTGACTAAAATCGCATTAAATGACTTTTTAAACGAAAAATAAATTACTTTACTATAATAAAATTGATGTTCCTTACACCAGCTACGTAATAAACTGCCAAAAAGAGACATATTGATAATGCAACATAAACAGATTCCTAGTTCCATGATGCTACTACATACTACCTCTATGGCTGTCAGTCGTCACTTGTCGATTGTGGTCTTTGGTACCTAACTTCTTTTTCTGGTCGGTGGCTAATACCTGATCTGTGGTCGGTGGTACTTATCTTGTTTGTTGTTGTTTGTTTTCATATAAATTTTCGAGTTCCGAGTTTTCAAAATCTTTGAATGAATCCCCAAGCCCGTAAAAGAGTGAATTAAAAGCAAATGTAACTGCTAGTAGAGAAATTCCGCCCTAAAAATTAAGTTAAAACCTAGGCGTAGAACAAGTCTCGATGGACGTCCCCGGCCACCATGGTGAATTACTTGGTGGCAAGCGTATGAAAGTAAAAGGCTTCTAAAGGAAACAAATGGTACTGCATCGAAAACTATGGCTGCTGCAACGTCAGACATCCAGGGAGTTGGATCACCGGCTTTCGTCTATCTTCCGTTCTGATTCCGAAACACAAAGTGAAGTCCAGTGTTTGTGAACCACCTAAAACTCCAGGCCAGTCAGATTAATTGTCGCGAAAAAAGTAGATTTACCGAAATAGAGCGAGTACCTACCTCCTAACCTACAATCTGCGCGAATCTGTGTCATTTAGATTAAGACCCTTTTATCACCTTAAGTGGCACGTAAGGCTACCTGTGTCGCTTAGAATCATATTAGTTTTATTTGAAACCCCACTGCATAGACTAGGACCCGCTAAGTAGGTAAATCCTGTGTTCACACAGGAATGTACAACGAAGTACTTGAAGTCTAGAAGTCGTAGCTTTAGTTTTAAGATACCGTAACTAATTATCACCATCATGTTTTATATGTAAGTAATGGACGTCAATATGTGTACCTATAGTGTACCTAAATTGAATTAGTCTACCTAGAACCAGACACTCTGTTACAATGACTATAAATAACTAGCTGCCAACTGACGCTAATCTTGTAAAATACAAAAAAATGCGTAATCGCTGTAGCAGGATGTGTCGTGATGCACAGCTTCAGTACATTCATTTGTCAGTTGATCACAATGATTCTGGGAAAACCTGGCGATTCCTTGCATCCTTAGACATTGGGCGGCAGAGTCAAGTAGTTTCGAACACTACTGACTTAGATGCTCTGAGTAATAACTTTGCTAGTGCCCGTCCTTTTGATGTGCTTATTAAACAAGGAACGCTTAGTTATCTAAACTCCATTCCAGTGCATAGTGGGCCTGAGTTCCAGTTCAATTCTACAACTGCAGCTGAGGTTCGAAAACATGTTCTTGCAATAAAATCTGATGCTGTTGGTAGTGATGGGGTAAGCAGGAAGATGATTATTCTTGCACTTGATGGTATCATTCCAATATTATGTCATATTTTTAATTTTTCACTTACCTCTGGTGCTTTTCCTATTGCTTGGACTAAAGCTTCTATTATTCCTGTTCCTAAAGTTCAAAATCCTTTAATACCTTCTCATTTTCGGCCTATTTCTATCCTCCCTTTCTTATCCAAAGTGCGTGAGCGTATTGTGCATCAATAATTAAGCATCTATCTAACTAGGTATAATATTTTGACAAGTTTTCAATCGGGCTTTCGGCGGGGTCATAGCACAGCAACAGCTCTTATCAAGGTCTGTGACGATATTCGTTATGCGGTTGATAATAAGCTCCTTACAGTAGTTGTATTGCTAGACTTCAGTAATGCTTTTAATACTGTAGACATTGATTTGCTCTTAGCTATCTTAAAGACTATTAATATGTCGCCTAGTGTCATCAGCTAGTTTCGGTCTTATCTCTGTGGTCGTCAGCAGTGTGTTCGGTTAGGTGATGTTTTCTCTACGAGCTGGTGTTCCGCAAGGTGGTGTTCTTTCTCCTCTTCTTTTCTCCATTTATATCAACTCTGTTACCTCAGTTATTTTCTTCTTCTTATCATTTGTATGCGGATGACCAGCAGATATATGCATCGGCAACCATTGATGATCTAGCTGTTGCTATTGATACTGCCAATGCGGATTTAAATAAAATTAGTGCTTGGTGTCGTTCTTATGGTCTTTTGATAAGTCCAAATAAGTCTCACGTAACTGTTATTGGCAGCAATTGTTACATCTCCTTACTTTCCCATAATAGTGTACCACCTGTTCTCTTAGATGGCAAAGTCATACCCTTAAGTAGTATGGTTAAGGATCTTGGCCTTATCCTAGACAATTCTTTGTCTTGGGTTCCACAAGTAACAGAGCTAAGTCGAAAGATATTTGCTGCTCTTGGGTATTTAAGACGGTGGAAACATTTCTTGCCCTTAAAGACTAAAATACTTTTAGCAAATACTCTTCTTTTACCCATTTTGAACTATGCTGATGTTAGTTATTTGGATTTATCAGAGAAGATGCTTAACAAATTGGATAGATTGCTGAATGTATGTATTCGCTTTATCTATGGCCTGCGCAAATATGATCATGTGTCTGAGTTTCGGGCTCAGTTGAAGTGGCTGCCAATTCGATCCCGTAGAAACTTACACGCTCTTTCGCTACTATACACTATTTTATATCATCCTCAAACGCCACCCTATTTGAAAGAGCGATTCCCCTTTCTTGGCAGCAATCACATACATATTTATTTGCGGTCTAGGGATGACAACAAGTTGGAAATACCTTTGAGTCGGACTGAGGTGTATGCAAATTCCTTTACAGTAAAGACTGTTAAGCTATGGAATGCATTGCCAAGTGACATTAGACGATCAAAATCTTTGAGTATTTTTAAGGATCGTTTGAAGGAATTTTATCTTGCTTATAATATGCTGTAAATTATTTATGTATTTGTTTACTTTTTGTTGTGTAGGTACTTACGATCGCGACAGCTGGGATGGGTTGACGGAAGGAAACGAAGACTTTTGACTAATATAAGTATAATCTAAAGTACTTAAACCTAACCTACTTCTGTGTCAATTTTAGAGCACAGATCTAAAGTGACAATCTTACACTAAAACCCTAGCTTATATATCCCACTATAATCCTATGCGTTGGCCGCTGGCTTCCACTTAGGTCACGTATGTCAACGTGAAGATATCTGCTTGTACATCGTCGCTGTACGCTTATGCATGCGAGGTTGCGCTCTTGATGCATCTATAGCTCTTTGGAGATACCATCACGTAGGACTATGTAACTCCTCCACCCCCAGAGCGGCGACTATTGTAGTGCTTTTAACGTAAATTTCGCCGGGATTTCTTCAGAGTTTCCTACTCTTATGCTCGGACTCGGCCGCGCCTGGATTTTTTCCTGGTCCTCTTTACAGTAAGTGAGGTGAGGAAAAGAAACCACGTAGTGCTCGTCGTCCAACTTTTCCATTGCTGCCCTCAAAAGGATAATGGTGGTGAACTTGTATGACTCTTGGATAGTTTGGTCCCTTATTAATCCATGGATGCAGTCGGGTTTTGTATGGTTTTAATGCGTGATTCCCTCCTTCGGGTAATCTGCCTCCATGTGCACGAATGCGCACTTGTGTGTTGCAATTATGGGAATGGAATAATGGGGATATAAGAGCCTGTGAGGTTTTATTAGAAACAGTACTAACTGCCTACCACTGAAATAACAATATGCCGGGTTTAAGATATCCTATCTCGATCCTGTAACACTTTAGCTGTTTTAAGAGTGCGTTTAAATCTAACTTTTGCTACGGGGCTACGCTTCTTAGACGTATACATATGAATAGGGAGATCAGCTAGTACTTTATTCTGCGTATATCTTGGGGCGGTTTTTCGTCGGTCACTCAAGGGGTTTTTTATGATAACCTGCTGGTTTGGGACATACGAAACTTCGGTTTCGCGATTATTCCTATTTTCAATAATTTCAACTCTATCGGACAGAGAGGACGAGTTAGCCATGTCATAAACCTTCTTGATTTGTTCCCTATGCGTTTGGACATATTGCTGCATTAGTTTTTGAGTACTGTCAATATCAAGGCATTCCCTCGAGTCAAAGTGTCCAGTCAATACGTCAAATGGTCTACATTTTGTGAAGCTATGTATGGAACTGTTGTATGCTATGATTGCGTATGACATCAGGTTTACAATGGGACTCGATTTATGTTTCAATTTTAAAATCCTTAAGTTTTCCAATATGGTTGAATGAAATCGCTCTACATTAGCGTTTGGATTATGAACTAATATTCTGTGGTGGTTTATCTTGTGAAGCCGGGTAAACTCCATGAAAAGCTGGTTGGTGAACTCAGATATATTATTCGTTATAATGGTTAATGGGACACCGTGATGTGTACAATAACGCAAGACTGCCTGTACCACACTGAAAGCTGTGCCATCCTGTAGATAATAAGCCTGCCCATACTTCGAGAATACGTCGATAAATATCACGAATTTTTCGCATTCCACGGTGAGTAAGTCCATATAAATAATTTCAAAAGGCTTCGTGGCTGGAGGAACTAGGTTGTGTTGGGGCTTAATCGGGTTTCGATCATACTTGGCCTGATCACATATAGTACATTCACTTAAAAATATGGTTATTTGCGCTCTCACCTTAGGCCAATAGTACCTATGAGATACAGCCAAATAACATTCATTGATACCTCGATGGTTGGGCTTTCCCTCGTGGTAATTGCGAATTAATTCCTGCTGACGAAAGTAGTCTTTAACATTTTCAGTTTCGGACTTGGTCAATACAAGATCCATTGACGAATTTCTGAATCTGTTTTGCAGAATGGGAATAATTTTGTACATTCCAAGAGGTGGATCGATGAGTAAAGCTGTCTTGACCTTTGGGTTGGCGTACTCCTTGATTGCATTTACTAGGTCCTCCTGAAGATTCACCTCCGATAACTGAATACTTATACGAGTATGCGTCTCAAATGGCTTGGTGATGGTTACCCTTTTCTTAATATCTTTAATGATTACGACATGGATCTGCCTATGGAATTTATTAAAAGGATCATCTGTTATTGGAATTTCCAAAATTGGGTGTTCGTCACTTGTATGTGCTGTGTCCGTAGATGAATCTGCTCGATTAGCAACTGTTGGATGAATACCCCATCGTTCGTTGATGGATACCCCATCAACGAGCTAGTATCTTCGCCTTCCTCAGTAATACTATCCAATTCCCCAACATGAATTTCAACTCGGGAAAGAGCATCTGCATTACTGTTCGCCTGACCTTTTTTATAGACAACGGTAAAGTCATACTCGCTTAACTTCAATCGCCACCTCGTTAGGCGTGAGTCCGGCTCTCGCAAGTTCATGATCCACTGCAAAGGTTTGTGGTCCGTACAAATCTTGAACTTTCTGCCGAATAGGTAGGGTCTGAAATATTTTATAGCCCAGACTATAGCAAGAAGTTCTTTTTCTATTGTGCTATAGTTGAGTTCATTATCACTCAGAGTCCTAGATGCGTAACATATGGGTTTGTCCGATCCTATTTGTCCTTGAGATAATACAGCACCAATGGCAACATTAGAAGCATCTGTTGTGAGAATAAACTCTTTACTAAAATCTGGGTATTGTAATATGGGATCGTTAGTCAGCAGAACCTTGCATTTCTGGAAACAGCTAACATACTCCCTGTCAATGATGACCTTTTTCCCTTTTTTCAGACACTGAGTCATAGGTTTCGGGTAATACCCGAGAAGGCCCAGGAATTGCTTAATCTGCCTAGGTGTCTTAGGAACGTTAGGACGTTAAATACTATTATATCATCCAGGTAGACAAGACATATACTATTCTTGAGTCCTCTAAGGACATTATCCATTACACGTTGGAAGGTGGATGGGGAATTTTTGAGACCCATGGGCATACGGAGAAATTCAAAATGACCATTTTCTACATTGAAAGCCGTTTTGAGATGTCCTGAGGATCCATCTCCACCTGATAAAATCCACTTGCCAAATCCAGGGTTGTGAAATACTGACATCTTCCCAGTTTATCAAGAACATCATTAATATTTGGGGGTATTTGTCATCAATTGTTTTTTCGTTCAACTTCCGAAAATCAACTACAATACGCCATTTTTGCCTGCCTGAAGCATCTAACTTTTTCGGTACTACCCATCTGGGTAGTACCGAAAAAGTTAGATGCTTAGACGTTAGACTCTGCATGGAGCTCACCTATCTAGGTGAGCTCCATGCAGAGTCCGATGGCCGTATAATACCTTGTTCCAACATTTTCGTTATCTGATCTCTAACTTCCTGACGGTGCACGAATGGATATCGGTAGGTTTTAGTATGAACTGGCACTTTGTCGGTGGTTTTGATACGATGTTTGATCTTATTGGTGAAAGTTAGGGCCTCACCTTCCAAATAAAATACATCCGGATATCGTGAACAAAGAGTTATAAGGTTTATTTTTTCCTCCTTGTTCAGATGATCGGTCCGCAATCGCGATATTATCTCTTGTGTTCGTGCCTTATTGCGCACACATTCTGTATTAAAGATCTCGGCACGCGCGGGTCGCTCAAGCGCGAATATTACATCACTTGAAGTAGGGTTCTCAACTTCCATGTATCCATGATTATCGATCACAGTAGTGACACACTCATGTATTATACAGTTACATGCGACTTGTTCCCTTACATGAACATCACCAGAAGGTATAGTGGTAGGAACCCGGATGATTCTGGAAGTGCCTGCCGGAATTATATCCTCATATAAATTCATTTTACATGATTTGTACATCTTAATAGGGTTTGATGCAGCGCGAGTACAAAATTGTCCGTCCTTTAAATCAATGCGAGCTTCCCATTTATCTAATAAATCTAAACCAATTAACCCGTCAAAATAATCATGGAAATGGTATACGAATAACTTTATGTAATCGGAATCATTGAACTCTGCAAAACATTATTTCTGCTTGTCGCATGTATATTCGTGACCTCAAACGGATCAAATGTTAATGGAAAATGAGAAAAGTACTTCTAAACGGCTACAGGACTTATAAAAGATTGATTAGCTACCGTATCTATAAGTAGTTTTAACGGGGGATTCGCAATTCGTATGTATGGTAATTGCCTTTTCGCATCCGGGTTTTGATGACGTCGGGACCCACCTCCGGGTTACTGACTGGTGACGATATCTCGGATAACTGACCTTCATCAATCATATCATAATGATACGTTGAATCATAGGTAGAGTCGACGGTATAGTCATTACTACAGCAATTATTACAGTCGGAACTGAAACCCGAGTCTAGGTCGCGATCATGCAAATTGTAATCGTAAGCATTATAATCAGTGTCGTTAGCCGCGCATTGATTCATATGCATTTCGCGGGTTTTGAAATAATTACTTGGCGGCGGATTTCCGTGTTTAGTCCAGTCGTGACCTGTTACCATTTTAGAATGTGGCATAAGTTTGGGAGCGAATCTTTGAACTCCACTCATAAGCTGAGCCCGGTTTTGTGGTGGGTTATTACGTGAAGGTAACCTAAATATATTACTCCGTGGGTAATAGTTACGTGGAGGTCCCGCGGGATGCTGACCAACCGGAACTGGCCAGTTAGGCACAGGAACCTGAGAGTTCTGTATTCGCGAGGATGAAGCCGGTACTGACACGTAACTATTCCTATTGAATTGATGGTTCCTTAGGGATTCATCATGTTGTAAGTAAATCGTATTTAACTCCTCCTGCATATATTCTAATGCCTTTTCCATAGTTTCAGGCCTCATACATCGTATACGGGAACCTAACGGTTCTGCTAATCCTCGTACAAAAGCCTGCATAGCTATTTTCCTATAAAGATCACGTTTCGCCTCTATTGTTGTAGGTATCGTCTCATGTAATGTCACGTATGTCATAATAGTGCTGAACAAGGTCTGGCAATGGTCATAGAACTGCTGCGGTGTTAGGCTACCTTGTCTCGCTAAAGAGAGGTCATGATACAAGGCTGTCTCATCCCGTTGGTCCGAAAAATTATTAATTAATGCCGTCCGAATACCTAACCAACTGTCAGGTATTCCATTGGAATTTATAGTACATGCCGCGGTACCCGTTATCTTGTTGAGTATCCCATTCAATAAGCATACATTAGTGAATTCACTGCCTGGCGCCGTACTTAAATATTGCGCCGCTAACTGGTCACTTACTTTAATAAATCTAGTTAACACATTCGGATTCCCATCGAATTCTGGGATAATCCGTATGGCCTTAAATACTTTATCAGCTAGATCTTGAGCCATTTCGGAATTAACTAGTATATCCCTATTACTATCTACTATTTGTCGGCGGGCCTGTCGTAGCTCAGGCTCCCGATCCCTAGAAATCCTGGGGTGATAAATTTTGGAAAAAATAATTCTTTACAACTACTGACTAAATTTACTAGTACTCTACTTATTACTACTACCATAACCCAATAAAACCCAAAAGGCTCTTAAATATTGGAATGGTATAAAGGAAATAATTTAGGTATAGGACTAGCGGAATCAAGGAAGCAACATAAGAACGATTCTGATGCACTCACATGAACTCCATCCCATGGTTACTCCGCTCCTTCCAGTCTTGATCCGAAGTTTGGGATCCCCTCCTGTTCCTGCCGCAGGTCCTTTAAAGTATCCTTCGACTGCGCCATTTACGATCGCGACAGCTGGGATGGGTTGACGGAAGGAAACGAAGACTTTTGACTAATATAAGTTTAATCTAAAGTAATTAAACCTAACCTACTTCTGTGTCAGTTTTAGAGCACAGATCTAATGTGACAATCTTACACTAAAACCCTAGCTTATATATCCCACTATAATCCTATGCGTTGGCCGCTGGCTTCCACTTAGGTCACGTATGTCGACGTGAAGATATCTGCTTGTAAATCGTCGCTGTACGCTTATGCATGCGAGGTTGCGCTCTTGATGCGTCTTGGAGCTAGCTCTTTGGAGATACCATCACGTAGGACTATGTAACTACTAACTAGGTCTAAAATATTTATATATGCATTATTATATTTAATTGTATTGGTATATATTTTAGTATTTTTATTCGTGTAATTGTTTATGTATTATTAGAATGTATAGTTTATTTAGTATATTGTATGTATTGTTGTTGCACTATCCCGCTTCGTTGCATTTGTTTCTTTTTTTAATGTTTTGTGTGGCAATAAAGTATTTATCTATCTATCTATCTAGCTGATGCCCGCGACTATGTCTAACATTACATGTAATAGCTATATTATAGTTGATGTTTAGGTTTTAGGGGATGTACCTTTAAGTTGTGAGATCTATGGAACAAAATTTTACTTTGCTTAGACTTAAGACATGGTTAAAACAAGATACATTTGTTTCTCACATAAATCAACCTCGTTTTAACTCTGAGTAAAGTCCGAGCCTAGTCAAAATACGCTCTATAGATCTCAGCATAAGTATGTCTGTATGATTGGACCTTCGAATTAAACAATTTTGATCAAATTTAGTACATAAGTAGGTAGGCTTACATCCTGGAAATGTAATATTACTATTTATCTTGGAGCATCAGTTTCAAAGGGTTCACAAGCATCATCTTATACCAATATGTTGATTTGAAATGAAACAACTATGTATTGTTATGTATCTAATGTCAATTATATATTGATATTTATTCATTTTTACTTAGGTACCTTTTAGATTGATTTATAAAAGAATAAAACAAAAATAAAAAGTTTTAATTAATTTTCTTTTTATTAATTAAAGTATCTAATAATAAATCCTTGTCTTATTATTCTTGCTTATATGCAAGGAAATCCACATATTTTTCTCTTCTTCTTGAAGAGATAGTTATGCAAGGCCTTTGATCCAATACCACTTGCAACCGAGAACAGTCAGAAGCCAGCCAGAACAGCCAGAAGAACAACTTCTATGCCGGGATATCCTTTTTAGCCTTATCGGGGTAAACTAGGTGAAGGCTATGTTTATGCATTAGCGCAGGGCACTAGTAACAGATGATGTGATAATGTGTTTTTGCCGCCTCAGCAGAGCCTCTGCAGCTGTGTTCTAGAGCTTGAGATTGAATACATGTCTGTTCAATCGATACACCCTTTTGCCACCCCTAGGATGCCACTCGGTCGCTTCCTTAGTCCATTTTCCACCACTGTCTCACATCATGAGTCCCGTCCAATGCCATTTTAATATGCTCTGTTACATCCTTCACTTTGCTGCGTTTGCTTATAGTTTTTAGGTTTATAGTCTTTCTTTTTTATGTTTATCATTCTTTTCTCAATACTATATTGACAAGTTTCTAGTTTCAGTGTGTTGGCTTTCGTAAGTGACCAAGTTTGGCATCCGTAAGCATCAAATACTTTTTGCTTTGCACTTACTGGAAATTCTTCACTTTTCATAATTCCCTTTTTAAAGACCACTATCGTTTCCATGCGAATTATTCTTTGGTTAACTTTTTTACTCATTTGATAGTGAGGAGAGATAACTTGTCTCAGGTACACATCATCTCCAACATATTCTATTCGTTTGTTATTAACTTTTAGGTAATTTGGTCTCCATTTGTCATCAATTTAGTTTCTCTGTAGGTATTCATAGTTAGGACTACCACAGCACTCTATTTTTCTAGTTGTTTTAACATTTAACACTAAATTCGATCCCAAATGCACCTAATAATGCATAGAAATTACACTTGAACTTTAACGCAAATAACTTTTTGTGAAAATTCGTATTTATTTTGCTTTATTCCGCTTCTCTACACTTAGCGGCCACCTTCCGAGGTCCTGTCTAAAATTAGAGAAATTTATTTAATTTTAGTTTGACGTCTCTTATTTTTAGCGTTTAGAACGTCGATTAGAATAGCATTTCGCTATTTTATCGCTAAATTGAATAGTTAGAACTGTCAGGCTTAATTTTAGGTTAGACCTGTCAAATATGTGTGTTGTCAGAATAGCAGACATCTCTAAGTCTAATATAAGAGATTTTAAATTTAGTGAAACGCACAGAGAATTGGCACCAATGTAAGAGAAATTATTATGACTTTATTAAATAATGTAGATTTTGTTTTTTAGACATATGTAAACCTCATTTAGGTTATAATATTAAACATATTAAAACTTTTACATTTTTTGTATGTATGAAAAGATATACAATTTTAAAAAATAGATAGTTTGATGAAGAAGAAAAAGGAAAGGTGTGGAGAAAAATGAAAATTTTACAAAATAAATAATATAAATCCATATCTGCTTTCTAAAAATGTCCACGGACTAACTCTCGGCATCAAAAACTATGTCGCATTGCACCAAGCAAGACTAAAATATATGCTTCTAATTCAATTATTAGATGTTGTAACCAGTTTAACAAGATTTTTTACGATAAAGACATATTTCATCTCTCTCCTCTCTCCCTAAATTTAAGTGGAGGAGTAAAAGATAGTAACCGACTAGCTCTCAGCTCTTCATACGCAAATCGGTATGATTTTAGTTCCAGGGTAGATCTATGATAGTAATTGTTGTTTCTCGACAGCTAGGCTCCCAGCTATTCTTTTTGTAAAAATATTTATTCATTAAGTGTAAAAAATTTATTGGAAACAATTAAAGTTTAAAGTATGTAATATTTATTTGTACAACCTATATTAACTCTAAGTACTGTTTTTTTCCATAAGATAAATAAATAAACATGTACCACTGCTTGTTTTATTTGCTTATTTTTTCATTTCATTTTATTTATATTCATATAACATGGAGAGGATTCCATAATTACGGTATTTTTCTTGAGCTATAGTCTATTATGTTAGTCTATAATTTAATGAATGTATGTAATAGTACATAGATTCTAACAGTATTTTGTGACTAGTGGCTCAAGAAAAATCCATAATTATGGAATCCTCTTCAATTTTTCAAATAAAATAAAAAAAAACAAGTTTTAAATATTCCCGCTCATATTTAGTTTTCATTGTGAGACTGTAGTGGCGCTGGTAGTATACCTGTGTAAATATAGGGTTGCGTTTTGTTACTAGAGAGTTACGCTTCTTCTCTCGCAAGAGAGTATATATTCTTTGCGTTCAACCCACTACATCTACATCCTAAGTACCTATCCTACTTCCTACTAATATTATAAATGCGAAAGTTTGTGAGTGTGTGTGTGTTTGTTATCTTTCACGCAAAAACTACTGAACGGATCTGGACGAAGTCTGGAATAACACATACATAGGCTACTTTTAATCCTGGGAAAATGTACAGTCCCCGAGGGAAACGGGGGCGAAGCTGCTGGCGGAAGCTAGTTTGCAATAAATCAATGTATGTATTCATTTAAATTTACTAAGAAGAGCGGTACCTATCTATATATACATACGTACCTACCTATAGCTACAAAACTATAATACATATTTCTTACATATTTGTTGTCTTTAACGTAAAAATTTAATGGTAGGTAGGTACTTCCACTATTTGAGATGCATAATGCATTCTTCCATTACGACATTAGGTGGGTATTTTGTTTTGATAAAACAATTTAGAACAGATAAACTATTAAGCTTAAGTAGGTAGTAGCAAGGAAAGTTTACTTACCTTTGCATTTCGGCGGCAACGAAATCACTATTTGTTGATAAATAATGCGCAACCATTAATCCATCTATTTTAGGTAGATTATCCGATTTCCCTTTTTCGAATCCTTCATCCATTTTATTAATCGAATAATATTTACTATAGACTAATAACTTAAATACGCGGACGAAAACACAACAAAATACTGCGCAAGCCTACTATAACCGCTGGCGACTTGATACTAAGCGGGCCACGGCGCGTAGTGACATGACGTCACAAGCGGTCACGTGACTGATAGCGGGACTCGATATTTTTCGAAACTGAATGCCTTCAAAATCAAAACTACTAGGTATTCTTGACTGCCAAAAAAACTAGTGTATTTATATTCCTCCGGACCCTCGGCACATAGTAGACGTGTGTTTTATTCTGTTCATTTTTATAATTTTTAACTTATATTCGGCCAAATAAATAACGCGAGTGTACCAGGAGCACATAAAAACGAAGAGTTAACCGGTATTGAAGATTGCAAACATTTTGCCTGTGTATGCGCTGTGTGTGCATCTCTGTCTCACTACACTGCAGGCCCGTGATTACATTGCCGCTGCGCGTCGAGAATCGAGTGAGACAACGAGACGGCGGCGCTTGCACATCTTTATTTCACGTGATCTTGATGTGATCAAGTTTGTTACATTCGTGCATTGCTCTTCACTTCTACAAATTTGGACTCTATTCGTATGGACCATAAAAGCGAGTGTTGCCTGGTGTCTCTCCGAAAACTACTATAAAAGTGCATCTAACGGAATTTTTTCAGTGTGTTTTCAAAACTCAACCTTATTAATAACGAGATATGATCCTTGCATAATATCGGGAACCTGCAATTCGAAATATTACTTGCATCTACGAACAGCCAAAGATTTAAATCGTTGCGAACAGCATACCCGGCCTACTATACCTACGCCTTGTTTTCAGTTATTTAAGTACGTAACTAGTAACTACTTTGAAGAAGAATAATTGCTTTACTGTTCACTCATGCTACAAAAGAAGACTCTTGCGCTGCCATCAGCAGACCTACAAGTTGACTCGGATTCAAACTTGAGTTCTACTGCGATGACAGACACTGACACCCAAGAGAAAGCCAACCCAGCCACCATGCCCAAACCACGGTTACGGAAGAGACAACACGATGACGATTTGAGTGTTTTTATGACAGACATGAAGAAAATGTTTCAGGAGTTTAGATCACAACAGGAAGAAAATTTCAGGGCTTTGCAAAATTCATTATTCGTCACGATCGAGGATATTAAAAAGCAAAATGGGGAAATTAGATCCTCAATGGAATTTTTATCTAAACAATACGAAGACATACAGAAGAAAATTGAAAAAATCGAGAAAGAGAAAAAAGGATTTAGCTACAACATAGAACAGATTAATGAGAGGATAGAGTCTTTAGAGAAAAAATTTAAGTCAACCTGCCTAGAAATTAGAAACATCCCTACCAAGAAATCCGAAAATAAGTCACAACTTTTAGATCTGACGCAAAAGTTAAGCCTGGCGTTGAAAGTGCCTCTGGAAAGCTATGAAATCCGCGATGTCTATAGGGTGAACTCTAAGCCTGAAGCGAATAAACCCATAAGCATAGAATTTGCCTCTGTAATTACAAAAGAAAAAGTTTTACATGCATTTAAAAACTATAACAAGGAACATCGAGGCAGTGATAGGCTGTGTACAAAAACCCTAGAGCTTGACTGTCCTTCCCAGCCCATATTTATTTCCGAAGCCCTCACCTTTAAGTCTAAAAGGCTCTTTTACCTAGCACGAGAGTTTGCCAAAGCAAACGATTATAGTTTCTGCTGGACATCCCATGGAAAAGTCTACTTGCGTAAAAGGGAGGGGGCTCCCTTTATTTATATTAAGTCCGAACAAAGCCTTACAAACCTAGTTGGAGGGGAAGTTAAATGACTAGCTAATGCAAGGATTATTTTTCAATATTATTGTATTTTATGCATGCTTGTAATTTACACTTTTACACTAACTATTATTATCATTAGCCAATTACTAAATTCTGTCGTAAAATGCCTAACTTTATGCACCAAATTTACTACACGTCTAAACTACTTTCATATACCTCAAATTTTACAATGTCACTTTCACACTACTCTTAGTCAAGAGCCGTTGAATGTGTTCGTTTATAACATATTTTTTTCAAATGAATATCTCATAAGAAATATCGATAGGAATTCTTCTAGGACCTCTTCTTCTCTCGATCATATTTATTTTCTCATAAAATAAAATGGATAGCAATTTATCAAATGTCCATGAAATTGACAATTCAGAGATCTCGCAGTCATTCCGGTGTGATGTTGAGGATTTACCTAAAAATTTACATATTAAAAAACAAGATATTACAGTTATAGCTCAAAATATTAGGAGCATTTATAGTAACATAGACGACTTACAAATTACTCTTTCAACTCTTAATTTTGATCCGGACATTATTGTTTTGACAGAATGCTGGTTAAACACTACTAAACCTATACCAATATTACAGGGGTATAACTCCTTTGCAACAAAAAAGCACTTAAACCAAAATGATGGCGTCGTTATTTATACAACAAAATCATTAACTGTTAATCCTAGCGAAATAATATTATCGGATGCCTCATGTATGCAAATAGAACTTGACAGAAACATTGTTCTAGGGATTTATCGCTCACCCTCCAACCCCCACGCAGATACTTTTATCGATTCCCTAAACAGCTACTTGGGTAATCTCAAAACGCATAAAAATTTAATATTAACTGGAGATATCAATATAAATATCACCCCAAAATTAACTGAACAAAGTCACGAACGAAATAACAGGTCGAATTATTTAAATATGCTCTCTACCCATGGATTATTACCGGGTCACGTACTGCCAACAAGAGAGGCTAATTGTCTAGATCACGTCTTTTTGAAAATAAACAAAAATAAAGTATCTGCGTATACAGCCGTCCTAAATACTACAATCACAGATCATTCGATGATTCTCCTTGATCTTAAATCGGTCAAATACAACAACCAAGTTCCTAAAACTAAAACTGTAACAAATTTCAATGACTGCTTAAATAGCCTTGCTACAAAAAACCTTCCTTTGTTACTTTTTAGTGATGATCCTTACTTCGTAATTGAACAGCTAATACAGAAAATAACAGAGTCTTTATAAGAAAATACTAAAACAGTTAAAATCCCTAAAAACAAACGCATTATTAAACCTTGGATTACAACAGGTATCCTCAGGTGTATTAGAAACCGAAATAAATTGCAAAAAAAGTTAAAACTTAATCCACTGGATGTAACTTTAAAAATATCTTACAAGCGTTACCGTAACTACTGTAATAGTCTTATCAAGAAGCTTAAACATAAATTCGGAAGAGACCAATTAGTAAAATCTTCAAGGAATTCTAAATCACTTTGGAAAAATATAAAAAATGTAACTTATTTAACTTCAAATAGATCAGATAATACACCATTATTAAATATCAAGCCATTCCCTACTGACTCAGTCAACCATGTAAATAATTTTTTCGCGAATATTGGAAAATCCCTGGCAGAGGAAATAATTTCAGGCAATAGCTCTAATTTTAATATTAATGCAGAAATATCTCACCCCCAACTCTCATCCTTTGTTCTTCTGGATACCTCAGTCCACGAAATACACAGCGTGATTTCCGGACTTAAATCTAGCAGTTCAGCAGGGTGGGATAATATCTCGACTAGACTCTTAAAACTGGTCAGTAAAGAGGTAGCTCCGATTATCTGTCACCTCACAAACCTCTGTTTTGCAAGTGGTACTTTTCCGTCTCCCCTAAAACAAGCTATTATCACGCCAGTTCATAAGAGTGGTGACAGAAGTGATGTCAACAACTACAGACCAATATCTGTCCTTCCAACAATCTCGAAAATACTAGAAAAATGTTTGAATAAAAAGTTGATTAACTACTTAGACAAATATAATTTAATTTCTACCTCTCAATTTGGCTTTAGACAGGGAAAATCTACCGAAGATGCTATTATTAGTTTAACCTCTAAAATTGTTGAGAAACTTGACCAAAAGAAAAAGTGTTTGTGTGTATTTTTAGACTTAAAAAAAGCGTTTGATACCGTTTCTGTCACTATCCGTGTGAACAAGCTGGAACGAATGGGAATTCGAGGGACACCACTAAAACTTTTTAATAGTTACCTAAGTGATCGTAAACCAGTGAACGAAAAAAGTATAGAAGACGCGTTTCTAAGAAATTGTCTTTCGAAACTAGTACCAATTAGTCAATAAAAGCACGCCCTTTAAAAGAAGGAACTTGAGTCGCAAAGAGCTCTTAATAGGTTCTTCTATCTGTCGTACGACACGAGACCAAGAGTGATTGGCCGGCAGTTACGTAGTGCCGCGGCTGCGTAGGACCAATCAGCAGTCGACTCTCTGGAATCGTTGGATGATTTTATGCAATAAGGAAAGCAAAATAAATTAGATTAAAATAGCGTCATAATATACGCCGATTTACTCCAAACTAAATGCACTCTATTAGCAACCACATTCTATTATTATAAATGTGAAAGTGTGTCTGTTTGTTTGTTACCTATGTTCGGCTCAACCACTGCACCAATCTTGATGAAGGCCTTTATAGCTTGTACCCTGGAGATTATATACTTTTCATCAAACGTTGCCGCGTTTAAATTTACAAAACTGACTACAAACACTTTAAAAGTATAAAATAATTTTAGTTTGTATACGTATGTTGAATTCCGGCCAGCGTACCGCATCGGTTTCATTGTTTCTATTTAGGCCCGCCCGACTTCAACATACGTGTACAAACTAAATTTTATATTTTGATTCGAAATCATATTGAGCATTTTATGAATATAATCCAAAAAAGTTTGACCTATTTCACGTATATGCAACGGTACAGATAAACATTTGTAATGAATCATTGTATAATATACCAATAACCTTTCTTAAAATAAAACTACCTTTTATTTACATAAACATTTATTAGATTATTTATAATACTTGTAGAGGAATAAAATTAAAAACCAAATTATTTAAAGCGCCATCTAGTGGCGGTAGTTTTGTAAAGGTTAAAGAGAAGGTTAACAAAGAATCATTGTTGACTATTGAGTAGAGTTAAAATTTAAATGGGAAAATGAGTTTCCTGTGTAGTCGTACAGCTTACATTCGGGAATGGTGGCGATTGCATACATGGATGCATGGATTGGGGCGATCCTGTGAGGATGACCCCTTCTTTGATAGATAAAAATCATCATCTCTAAAATTAATGGAACATATTCTCGAGCTTTTGCTAGGCATCCAATCATTTTCTTGTCTCTCTAACTGAACAGCTTTTACCCATTGTTCTCTTCGACAAGGGTTTTCTGGGAATATAAATAAAAAAAAGAAAATCAAATAAGAAAATCATATTATTTGTCACTAATAATTTTGAAAAACGATATAATTGCAAAAGTAAAAAAATTACAATATTTTCAAAAAATAATTACTTCTGAGAATTATAAATTAAATGCAGTTAGTTTTGTACAACATTATCCCGTTAAAAGCAAAAATTTTAAGTATGTAATGAATACTATCTAAGTCGAAATAATTGTATTATAATTACTTAACTACATATGGTATAACACCATCCATAAGGATAATACGTAATTGTAATTATTTAGATTTTAGTATAGTTATCGGTGTACTTACACGTGTAAAGTTATTCCACTATCCTTGTGGTGATGATCCGTATGATTTCGACACCATTTCACAACACATGAAGGCATTTTGAATTAATAAAATCTTGCAATTCGTTTAGCCGCCATTACGCACGAATGTCGCGAGTCAACTAGATTCGTTTGTGGTACAGTTTATAAGCCCCTCCCACCACGGGATAGTTTCCGTTACGCTATTTTTGAGTACTAGAAATGCTTCTATGCTTTTTTCGTTCGCTGTCGTAAACAAAGAGTCAGAATTGGAGAATATGTTAGTGCTGAGACAGATATAGCTTATGGAGTGCCTCAAGGAAGTGTTTTGGGGCCGACCTTGTTTCTGGTCTACATTAATGGATTATGTAACCTTGGTTTAAATAATGGACAGGTTCTCTCATACGCTGACGATACCGCTATTGTGTTTTCTGGCAGCTCCTGGGAAGAAGTACAGAGGACAAGTGAGGAAGGCCTCGCTAAGATATCTGCTTGGCTAAATTTAAATTTATTAACCCTTAATGTAACTAAAAGTAATTATATTTGTTTTTCGATTAAGAATAATATGCAACCAAAGAATGATTTAACTGTTAAAATACATAATTGTGGAGTCACCTATAGTCAAAATTGCTCTTGTTCATCTATTAATAAAGTAACTTCTACTAAATATCTTGGTGTTATCCTAGATCAAAGATTGTCCTCGTATCCTCAAATAAAACTTGTGGCAAGTAGGGTAAGGAAACTGACCTGGATCTTCAAGAAATTGAGACACATCGCCTCAGCTGACTTACTACATAAAATATACGTAGCTCTTGCCCAATCACTCATTACTTACTGTATACCAGCTTGGGGAGGTGCTGCAAAGACTAGATTCATTGAAGCAGAAAGAGCTCAACGTTTTTTACTGAAGGTAATACATTGTAAACCTTATCGATACCATACTGATATGTTATATTCAATAAGTAATGTACTTACAGTCAGGCAACTATACATTCTCCTAGCTATCTTAAAATTACACAAAGCCCTATATTTTGACCCAAGTATCTTAAATAAAAGAAAAAATAATACTGTTGTAAAACTAGTCCATGCTAGATCTGCCTTTGCTGGGTACCAATACCAACATAAATCTACTTACTTATATAATAAAGTTAACAAAATTCTGAATATTTACCCAAAGAAAATTCATGATTGTAAAAGAATACTCAAAAACTGGCTAAAAACACTATCATTTGATGAAACGGAGGCTCTTCTGCAAATTATTCGGTAGGCGTAAATGTGGTTTTAACTGGAATATACATGGATACGCACACTCATTCAATACTTATACACATACACACACACACTCACACACACACACACACACACACACACACACACACATATATACACACACACTCACACATGCACTTACACACGTACACATACACACACTTACTATCACCCTTGCATGCCTGCATGATTATAATTTAAAAATTGTATCAATTTTGTATTATTTTTCTAATGTTATTGTTTAAATTTGGAAGAGCTAGGCCTTCTGACACAGGTATTTTTATGCTTAACAGAAGGCCTCAGCCAAAATTATTTGTTAAAATGTATGCTGAAATAAATCATTTTTCATTTTTTCATTTTTTTTATATACATACAGGCTTTACTGAGACAAAATTTCAAGCGATTTGGCATACCTATTAACATTCTTGATTATTATTTGGTTTCAAATTATTACATAATATTTATTAATAAACTTTTTGTTAATTATTGCACTTTATGAAGGTATATAGTAACTTTGTAATTTGTGTTTTGTTTTTATATTTAATAAAAAATGTATCAACACTGTTATTTTATGCATGAAATGAACGAGAAAATTATATAGCTACATCTCGCTTACTCTGAAAGCGAGTAGACAATGAATAAGTAGAATAGACAATGTTAGAGTATCATTCGTTCTGTCCATCATGTAGGCAAGAGTAGAACCATAATATTTTTGTGCGGTCATGGTAGCTTTCTCAGTAAGATTACTTACACATTGAAACAAGATGTTCCTGTATCATAATGGTTTTTTAAATGTTGATAGTAACCGCCCAGTACTATCAGTAGACTATTTTTTATTCCTCGTAAGATGATGCTAACGTCTATTATTTGTAAGCACTTGAAACGAATAAACTTTTACAGAGCGCCATCTATTGACATAGGTAATTGTAAAGTTCTGTTAAAAATACTGAAGCTCATTAAAAATTAAATAATTTCGTTTCCTTATAATATTTAGGGTATCCATAAGATAGTTTTAACTACATATTGTAATAGTTAACTTTTAACATTTACAATATGTAGTTAAAACTATCTTATGGATACGCAAAAGAGCTAAAGAGTTATTGGAGAAACGAATAAACTTTTACAGAGCGCCATCTATTGACATCCTTGTGAAGATCTGTTAAAAATACTGAAGCTCATTAAAAATTAAATAATTTCGTTTCCTTATAATATTTATCTAATTTTAGTATTTGTTGTTCAAGTACAGGGTATAATTCAAATAATTAATAAGTTTCAGGCTCAGCCTTTCAGAAAATTGAGAGTTCTGAGGTGAACTTTGGACGTTAGAAGAAAATCTCCACTTTGAAAGCCCCACATTTCGTCAATTTAAGGGAAAAAATAAAAAAAAAGTATTTTTGGACTCTATTCCTAAATATCTTTAAAATTATATATCGTAACCCTATGTAACGCTATAAAAAATATTTTACTTCGCATTCACTTCTATGAGAGCCCCCTGGATATAACAATTTTTATAACTTTTTAAGCCATATTCGGCTGGAGGCCATAGGTTTACATATTATATTTAAATTTGAAGTAATTACGTTCAGTAATTCAGAAGTTATAAGGCTCTGACAGACGGACGGATAGGGTTGCCAATTTTTTTTGGCAACCCTAGGACGGACAAGCTCGGTCAACAATGCGATACAATAGTGCAACCCACCCACTTTAGTTCACTTTGTTGACAAATAAAGTAACTAAGTACCCGCACCAAAACACATACCTTAAACATTTCATAATAGCGATACTGTGTAGTATAACAGTTATTTTTTTACATACTATCATCAAGGAAATAAATGCCTGCACACTTATCGTTTCCACCTGACAGGCAGTGCTCAAATTAAGAAAAGGAAAGTCAATAAACTCTGTTTATTTAATGGGGGATGCCCCGTCGCTCACGTCTGCAGGAACTATTTTCTACCTCCCTGCACGTGTCCCATGGGTGGTGCTAAACGAGTGACGAATTGCAAGCGAAATATGCGTTGTTTTATAAAAACGCTTATATTATCTATATAAAAACGCCATTATATTAAATAAATAAACTCTGTTTACTGACTGACAGTAGTAAAATTACAGTTTGTAATATGACTAATAGGTATACTGCAATCCTAACACCGGGTTTACTTTGTCATTTAACTAGCTTATGCCTGCTGCTTCGCTAACATTAAATTTGACTTTCATTGATTGCACAGCGGGAAGCGACTTTGTTTTATACTATGTAGTGATGCTGTTTTGCTTATAGCACAAATAACTGCAAAAAGTTAGATGCGTGCCAAGAATCGAACCCCAGACGCATCGAATAGGAGGCAGACGTCATATTTACTACCTAGGCAATCACCGCTCATATTAAGCTATACGGTATAGTTTTAAAAAACAACATTTCATTAACATAACCTCTAATAACTAAGTACCATGAAGTGCTTAATATACTATAAAATAGCAGATTTTACGGGTTTAGGACCTATAAATTATTATGTTATTATTGTACTTACATGGAAGTTTTGACGTTGCGAAATTCTGCTAAACAAAAGTCTTTGTGTGATGCAAGATACTCACCCAGCATCAACAAATCAATTCTGGGCAAATTAGAGCTAGTAGCTTTGGTAAATCCTTGATCCCTGGCTAATGATTTTTAATTTCTTGATTTTGGATTCGGTAAAACAAAGCTAGATTATGGAAATGATCAATGATGAAACAAAAAACACGAAAATACTTGATAAACATTTAAAACACCTGTACTTATAGAGATTGGTTGCCGATTGTCAAAGCTCGAAAACAATTGTGACGTCATTCGCTTCAGTGGTGTTTTATACAATATGGCGGATTGCTGTATTTTATAGTTTTATTTTATCAAAATAAATAACAATCTCACTCGAAATAGAAAAATAAATATTTTTTTTATAATCCATGAATCCTATTTCATTAGATAAATTCATAATTTCATTGATTCTTGGATACTGTCATCATGCCTATTACCCAGTTTGGTTATTGCTGCGTAAGACCATCGCTACGATAATATAATTTATTTATATACTAGTGTTATACTGCAGTCATGGCCTCGCCAATTAAAATTAAAACGGAAACAGAGCATATGCTATTAAATGCTTATAATGAACAAAAAGCTCAGAAAGAAAATCTTCAGCACCTTATTGATGTGATGAAAAAAGAAATACATGACCTACAACAGCAAATTAAAATACTTACGGAAGAGAAAAATGCTAGTACTAGTGGTCCATCCACCTCTACTACTAATAAAAATTCCTCTGAAACCGCGGAATACCAAACGGATGAAGAAGAACTAGCTAAAGAGACGGAGTGGATAAGGGTGAAAACTAGGAAAAAAAGGAAATTGAGCACTTCACCTGCTCATCACCAACAGTCAGACAATACCACCGGGACTGACGATGACGCTCCACAAAGAAAAACTAAAACGCAAAAAATACCTCCACCACGGCCTATACTTGTTGATGGGGTAAAAGACTATCAGTCGTTTTTGACATGTTATCGGAAAATCAAAATGAAGACTCCTTCAAGATAAAAATGATGAATGGAGAAAATGTCAAAATTAACACCAACTGTGAAGAGGCATATAGAAAAATAACAAAGTTATTATCTAAAAACAAGTTACTCTGGCACTCCTATGAATACAAACAAGAGAGGCCAATTCGAGTTATGGCAAAAAAGTTGCACTTCACGTACAAGCCGGAAAGAATCGTTGAAGATTTAAAGAATAAAGGTTTTAAAATAGAAAGTGCAGCTAACAAATTAAGGTGGAAAAACAAGGATCCATTAAATATGTTTATGCTCACCTTCAAAAATGGTGAGGACATAAATAAAATTTATGGAATTACATCGATATTAGGATGTAAAGTGGAAATCCATCCGCTAAAAACGTCGAAGCTGGTTCCTCAGTGCAAAAGGTGCCAAGCCTATGGGCATACTCAGAAATACTGTTCCAGAAAGCCAAGGTGCGTAAAGTGCACTGGCAAACATTTAAGCGCAGACTGCAAGAAACCTAAATGTGTTCACTGTGGTGAATCTCACCCGGCCAACAATAGAGGATGCATAGTTGCCAAAGAAATGCAATCCCTTAAGAACAAGGCTACCAAAAAGCCCCCAGCTGTTGTCAATTACTCACAGGTAACCCGTGAAACTGGTAAGCAAAAAACATACAACAACAACAATAATAAGCAATGTGCAGAAACTAAGAAAAGCTCTAAGACTGTTACATATTGTTCACGCAAGAACTAAATTTGTTGTTATTTTTGACTTTTGGTACTTATTTTTATGGAAAACACATGAGTTAGTGCATCAACTGTTTATTGCAAAATTTTGTAATGATTGACAAAGAGAGTATATGTTGACAACAAGCGCATAATTTAAGTGACACAATGAACGTTAGATAGTTGATAGCGCCTGTAGTTGGATATTAGCATTGACGAATATGAAAGCGATTGCCACAAACGCTGTGAGCCTTAACATCCTCCCCGGCGTTGAAAGATTCACTTTCAACCGTCGCTTTCCTCGCTCGCGAGCAATGGGCATACTCTGGTCAGGGATCTTCGTAGTATTCCATTCGCCGTTCGGATATCGACCACGCGGGAGACGCCGTCACGACCAGGAAGCATTCTTATAATTCGTCCCATTCGCCAGGAGAGCGGAGGCAAGTTTTGTTCATGTATTAGTACCAGATCTCCAATTTGTAGCTTAGGCCCGTCATTGGTTCGCCACTTGCAGCGTTGTTGTAGCTCACTAATGTATTCTTTCTGCCAGCGCTTCCAGAAATGTTGGCGGATTTGCTCAATTCGAAGGTAGCGTGGCAGCGAGCTTGTAGTGTGATCCAGGAGCGATGGAGCGGGCAGTGAAGTCAGTGGCCTCCCAATCAAAAAGTGCCCTGGTGTGAGGGCTAGGAAGTCGTCTGGGGATGAGGACAATGGACACAAGGGACGGCTGTTTAGTATGGCTTCGACTTGTGCAAATAGTGTGGTCAACTCCTCGAAAGTTAGATGGGTATTTCCCATTACACGTTTTACGTGAAATTTTGCGGATTTCACCCCTGCCTCCCATATACCGCCGAAATTTGGAGAGTAAACAGGTGAAAAGACAAATTTGATTTCCTCTTGAGTTGCAAAGTCGAATATAGGCTCCGAATCTTGTTTTAAGAATTTGCAAATCTCCTTGGCCGCGCCGACAAAATTCCGACCATTGTCGCAAAAAATTTCGAGTGGTTTTCCTCGCCTCGATATCATTCTGCGCAATGTTAAAATGAAGGAGTTTGAAGTCAAGTCGCTGACTGCCTCCAAATGTAGGCATTTGTAACGAAAACATATGAAAAGGCAAAGATAAGTCTTTACGAGTCGAGCTCCGCGGCCCTTTCTATTTAGTGTCATAAATGGACCGGCAAAATCAACTCCGACGGTTCGAAACGGAAAATCAGAAGTTATGCGCTGTGCTGGCAAATTTCCCATGATGGGGTTGAGTGTTTTACCTCGAAATCGACGACAAATAACGCATTTCTGTGCAGTACTCCTAGCGAGCCGCCTGCCATTTATTGGCCAAATGTGGTCCCGCACGGAAGCAAGCAGTAACTGTGGACCAGCATGTAGTCGGTGTATGTGATAATGTGAAAAAATGAGTTTTGTGAGATGATGTGAAGAATGAAGAAGTATGGGATGTTTTTGATTATAACTAAGACTAGAGGCGTCTATTCGACCCCCCACTCTGATGAGATTTTTATCGTCCATAAAGGGCGATAAAGACAGTATGTTTGATTTCGAGTTAAGTGGAATATTTTTTATTAGTCTTGAGTAATCATCAGCAAAAGATTGTTTTTGTGCGATTGAGCACAGGAAATTGAATGCTACAGTTAATTCGTCTATAGTTAAATCACCAATAGTTTTAGTTTTAGGATTTTTAATATTGTTTGCAAACCTTAGTACGTAGGCCGTAACGCGTTTTAGTTTTGTAAGTTTAGAATAGTCTTCCATCTTTATGACGGAATTATCCGGCTCTGTAGAAGTGGCATGCGACTTCATCTCGGGCAGGATGAGGCCCGAATTATTCTTGAACTGAGGCCATTCAGACTCGGCTTTCGTTAAAAATGAAGGTCCTGACCACCATATGTTAAGATGCTTGATTTCGTGAGGGTGTACTCCTCGTGAGATTAGATCCGCTGGGTTTTGATCGGTGGGAACATAGCGCCACGAGACTTCGTTTGTTAGTTCGCATATCTCGACTACTCGATTAGCTACAAATGTTTTCAGGTTTCGTGAATTGCTTCTAAGCCAACCAAGAACGACAGTGGAGTCGCACCAATGTGCGTGACGATTTACCTGACATCTTAAAGCATTAGTAGTAGTATGTACTAATCTCGCACTCAATAGCGCCGCACTTAGCTCCAATCGAGGTATGGTAGTTGGTTTTATAGGTGCTACCTTTGATTTAGCACACAATAATTTAACAGTGATGTCTCCGTCTTTATTGACTGACCTTAGGTAGACACACGCACCGTACGCAGACTGAGACGCATCGCTAAAGGAATGTAACTCTACGGTAGCCGGTGATTCGCATAACGTTCGTCTGGGAATTTCGAGTGTAAGTAGAGCGTCTAAATTATTTGCAAATATTTCCCAGGACGATTTGATGTCGATCGGAACAGGTTCATCCCAGCCTATTTTGCTGAGCCACAAGCTCTGCAAAATAACCTTAGGTTTTATGATGCAAGGACTTAGTAATCCAAGCGGGTCAAAAATTTTAAATGAGGAGGATAAAATTATTCTTTTGGATATAACTTCATTTTTAAGAGGTACGTCAATTGTAAAATGTAATGTATCAGAATTAGGGTTCCACCCTAAACCTAAAGTGCTCAAGGACTCACTGATGCTCAAATTTTCTGTGAGATCTATATTTGATGACTCATAGATTGCCTTAGAATTGGACCTGTATTTTCGTAGGTTAAAACAACCCCTTTTCAGAGCTTCGGAAACAGATTTCTGAATGTTGAGTAGACTTTGTTCATCATCAGCACCGGTTATTAGGTCATCAACGTAAAAATCGTGTTGAATAATAGTTTTAATTTGTTCATCATCGCATTCCTCCCCCAGTTGCCAAATGCATCGGGTACTCAAATAGCTGGCACTTGCAAATCCGTAAGTGACAGTATTTAAACGATGTGTTTCTAACGGCAAGGACTCATCTTCTCTCCATAATATCAGTTGAAGATCACGATGTGCTTCGTCAATTTGAACCTGGCGGTACATCTTTTCTATGTCGCCTGTGAGAATAAATTTGTATTTTCGTGCTCTAATGAGTATAGAGAAAAGAGAGTCCTGAATATTCGGGCCTGTTAGTTGAATGTCATTTATAGAGAGGCCTGATGAGGGAACGCGCGCCGATCGATTTTCGTTGATTCGCTGTTCGCCTTGAAAACAGCGTGATGGCAAAGAAAATATGATGGATTCGGTCTAGAAATTTCGGACTTTTGTAAATGACCTAATTCTGCGTATTCGCGCATGAAATCTATATATTGAGATTTAATAACCGGCTGCTTACTTAATCTTTTTTCTAAATTGATGAAGCGTTGCTTCGCTAAGTTATAGGAGTCTCCAAGACACGTGGGATCCTTCGTTAAAGGTAGTTTCACACAAAACCTACCTGTGTTCAAGCGGTAAGTATTTCGTAAAAAATGATCCTCGCATGCAATTTCATTTTTTGACAAAATTGGTTTTAGTGGGACAGACTCAAGTTCCCAAAATTTGCTTAATTGTTTATCGATTTCGTCTACATGAGCTATGTTAGCTAGACATTGATTATTTTTTGTGTCAATAATCGCGTTTGCTAGAGGACCCGCAATTAGCCAACAGAATTTGGAACTTCTCAATTTAGGATTGTCGGGGCCTAGTGATAGTTGTTCGCACCCTAGGATGTCCCAAAAAATATCGGCACCGATCAAAACGTCAATAGGAGCTGGCTGATCAAAGGTGGGGTCAGCTAGACGTATGCCTGTTGGTAGCTTTAGACCTTGTATGTTGATAGGCATTTTAGGAATATTTCCTGTAAGTTTATCCATTACATAACAGGTGAGAGAGAAATGAAAATCATTATTTATAGAATTAAGTTGTGCAGCACACGTCTCTGTGACTGTGTTGCATTGAGTATCGCCTATGCCTATAACATTGATTGCATTGATTTGTTGTGAGTCTAGAGATAGTCTTTTCTTTATGGATTGGCTTAGAAATGTTGATTGACTTCCGCAGTCAAGCAGGGCCTTGACAGTTTCGGTTTGATTTGTTTTAGGATTCGTCACTGTAATCAAGGCAGTGGATAAAATGATTTGATTTACATTTTGAGCAGACGAAGAACAGTTGACAACTGCTTCATTATTTTTTTGACAGAAATTTGTTAAATTGCTTAAGAGTAGGTACTTCATCGAATGTATTGCGACGTTCTTCCCACTTACCTAAAGTAACGTTGTCTAATTTAGATGACACTAGATGTATTATTAAAGTATCCCAATGATCGGTCGGTTGACCTAAAGTCGCTAGTGCACGAAGGTTTTTCGAAACATGGTCGATCAAGAACCGCAGCGATTTCTCAGTCTCCCGGGCCAAAGGTTCGATGCTGAAGAGGGAGTTTAAGTGATGATTAATAAGTTGTTTTTTATTATCATAACGCTCGCATAATAGTTGCCATGCATTGCTATAGTTAGCTTCCGATAATTCAATATTTGAAATAATGCGTGCGGTTTCACCCTCCAAATATGACACTATATTAGCGGCACGCTATGATGGCCGGTTTGACACATTACAATAGTGATGTGGAATGTCAATTTATTCTCGAACAAAAAACAATTAAGTTTTGTTTTTGTACCTGATTAAATAGGTTTAATAAAACAAAAATGTATATGTTTATTTAATTTATTTGAACGAACTGAATATTTGAACGAAAATGAATATACATACTTTATATGCACACAAGAAACATATGAATACAAAAGATACCAAAAAAGGTGCCACAAAAGGCCATAATTAATCAGATTCGTCCATACTACTATTTTCACTGTCGTCACTGCTATCATCACATACATTAATAATTATATGTTCGTTTTCTATAATATTATCTATTTTCACATCTCTTTCATAATCTTCCCTTATTAATTTAACAGTTCTATTCACAACCTTTTCCCAGTCTCCTTTAGTCACATGTTCACAAGCTTCTTCTAATAATTTTAGCATTTTTTTTGTGGTAAATGGGGGTTCTGTATTGTGTCTTGCAGCATATCCCTTAATTTGAGCCCACACCAACTCAATCGCATTATACTCACAATGGTAAGGCGGTAACCGTATAACTCTGTGCCCATGTTCTAATGCTATTTCGTCAATGACGTATCGGATCTTGGTTGGTTTGTTTTCTTTTAAAAGACGTACTAATTCCGCTTTTAACATATTCATGTTTGCATCTACGCCATTTTTACGAAGCCATGCGACGATATCAGCTTTCTTTTGGGATTGGGCAGGTGGCTTGTCAATTTGCATCGAGTGGTATGGGGCGTTGTCCATAATTATAATAGATGGTTCAGGGAGGCTACACAACATTGAGGTAAACCATTCAGTAAACTTTTCTCCATTCATGTCTTCATGATAGTCTCCAGTGGTTTTTGACGCAAAAGCCATGAGAGAACCTTCGACAAACCCGTTGATGGTTCCGGCGTGACAAATTATAAGTCGCGATCCTTTTCCTACAGGAACTTTGGAAGTAGATGCTGCTGTGTCATCGTTCCAAGAACGGCCTACAGTATGGTTAGCATTAAGCCATGTTTCATCCAAGAACACAACATTTTGCCAATTTTTGATTTCTTTCACTTGCCGTAAAAAAGTATACCTTGCCATCGCTATATCAAATCTTTCCATCAATATTTTGCGTTTGTTACATTTTTTGTATCGAAATCCAATGGTCTTCAAAATCTTCGTTAAAGAACTTTCCCCACCGAAGAATAATCCAGCTTCCTTCAGTGAATGCACCAACTTTTTTCTTGTTGGATACTCCTTCTGTAAATAGTAGCCGTAAACATGTCTTCGGATAGCATCGGCATCAAAGCTATCGATGCCTACGACTGGTTTTGCTCGTTTTCTCTTTTTTGGTGTGTGAAGTTTATTTTCTTCTGTGCCAGTCTCGCCATATTTTTTTTAAGTTATCCGTCTAACAGTTCGTTGTCCAATATTAAGCGCATCAGCTACGCGTTCAACCACTGACGTTATAGGTAAAATTGGCCCTCCATTTTGAGCTTCACGATCGAAATAGTTACGAAGGCGTATTACGAACTCACGTGTCTGACTATTTAGAACAGTTCTCTGCGTACGTTCGGTCATATCGACGAAATCCACAACAAAGGGCTTGAACAGAGTCCAAATTAACGAGCAAGGGTCAACAGTAATGCAGTATCAATATTTGAAATCCAAAGCCAGGTCAAAACTATATCACAATCGCATTGCACTGACAGTTTATACTTTTCGAAGCAACGTCAATTCGAAACTGCTTTGTTTTGCATTGAGCATTGACGCGAGTTTGCCGGAGGTAGTAGTTGTGCTAGCCAGCGATCCTATGTGACGATCGTATTAGATTCCATTTTTAAAAATTTATTGATATTTTTTTGCGATTTCAGAGGTTTGTCCACATAGTGAAAATTGTTCATATTCACAAGTACATTCACCCCTTAAATGGTGCAAACTGATTTTTCTACACTTGTATACATTTAAGAAATCAATTTAATAAATAAATTTTGAGTCCTAAACCTAAAACTACATTCGATAAAATTTATGAATCTCTGCACATCACTATCGTCAATAAAGTAATACAATTATTTCCTTCAAAGTCGTTATCAATTAATACGGAACTTCATGAGCGGACAAACGTCAAACCGGCCATCATAGCGTGCCGCTAATATAAGTAGTGAAATTTATGAATTGCCTTTATTCGCTCGTTTGTGTGAATGAGCGACAAAAATGTGTCTCGGAATTCCAGCCACTTAAAAAATGCACCATCAAATTTGGCAATTTGAATTTGAGGCAACTTAAAGCCCATGTCTTGACTATCATGATGACAAATGATAGAAGTTGAGTGGTCACCACGATCATCCCGTGCCGCAGTGGGGCGACTTGAACTCAAAGTGCTTTCATTGGAATCAATTAAATGTAAACCTGTAGCAATCGTAATTGCGAAGTCTTGCTCAATGCTGTCGCGTTCAGCAAGCTCCAATGATAAATTATCTGAGTTCAACACCTCTATTCGATTTTGCAACTCATCAAAGTACTCAGAAACCTTTTTAATTTTGTCGGTTTTTAGTTTTAATTCACCAACTTCAAGTGATGTTAAGTTTGTAGAAGTAATCGAATTTAGGTATGTTTTATATTTGGTAATACGGCCTTTAACTGAGCTGCGTTTTACATACAGCTCCTTTAACTCAGTCATTTTGTATTATAACTCTAAAAGATGAAATATAAAAACTTAAACTTGTAACTCGTGCTGAATATAAAATATATGTAATATTAATGCGCTTATAACAAATGAAATTCAGTCGTTATCGTATTGCAAGGTAATTAATGGAGCTGATTGGACTTATGTATTAGTAAATTAAAATGTTTTCACGTTCCTATTGTTCGGTGACACTTGGAAGACGCTTGTGGGCCGTTTTCAATGTCAAGGCAGCCGCGCGCGCAAGCAGCTGATAAGACAAAGTAGGTAGGTAAGTATCTAGCTCACAAAGCGACGTTCCTGTGATGTTCAGCGATGAAACGTGAATAATATGTTTGATGTACTAAATGAGATGTGGGCTATAAGCTTTTGTACGTTAGTTGAGTAACCTATAATTTGATTAATTTGATTTAAATTTGCAGTTTAATTTGTCTACAAGGCAAATTTATCCAAACCAGGTTAATACAACAAAACAAAACAAAATAAGGCTATTAAAAGAAAATATATCCATTATATGCCCCGTTTTAAAGTAAGTACTTGCCTGACTGAGTTGAGGTTAACATTTGCACTATAGGCACTATACCTATATTGTAATTTATTACGTTAATCTCGATTTTTTACACACTATTTGCACAAATCTTCACATATTATAATGATTAATAGATGGTATGGAGTGGAAAAGGACACCAGACACTTATCTGTGATTGATTTCGTCTTGATTTCGTCATCCATCTGCCGACGGACGGTTTTTGTTTTTGTTGCAGATTCTTCTTTAGACGGTCGCCAAATGTTCACGCAAGAACTAAATTTGTTGTTATTTTTGACTTTTGGTACTTATTTTTATGGAAAACACATGAGTTAGTGCATAATCAACTGTTTATTGCAAAATTTTGTAATGATTGACAAAGAGAGTATATGTTGACAACAAGCGCATAATTTAAGTGACACAATGAACGTTAGATAGTTGATAGCGCCTGTAGTTGGATATTAGCATTGACGAATATGAAAGCGATTGCCACAAACGCTGTGAGCCTTAACACATGCACAAATAGCAGCTAATAAAAGAACAAAGAGCAATGAACATTCAAATAGCCCTTTCGAAGAGAACCTAGACGCAATTCTCAAACTTAGGACTTCATTTGACCAACGATTAAGCAAACTAGAAGGTAGCAACAACTAAGCTACCAACAAAGCAAGAAAATAATTAATTATGGGATTAAAGATTATAGCTTGGAACTCAAATGGATTACTTCAACACCAGCACGAGTTACAAGTAGTCCTTGATACCGAAAGCATTGATGTGTGTTTAATATCAGAAACACACTTCACAAAAGACTCTTACATCCGATTAAGAGGATACAAAGTTTATCATGCGCTACATCCTAATAACTCTGCAAGAGGAGGTAGTGCAGTCATAATAAAAGAACATCTAAACCATTACGAACAAAGCAAGTACGAATAACTAGAAATACAAGCAGTGGCAATATGTGTTCAAACAGAACGTTTTCCCTTAACCATTGTTGCTGTATATTTTCCGCCGCGATATGCGCTTAAGAAGGATTATTATACAGATTTTTTAAAACTATTTGGCAACAGATTTATCATTGGAGGTGATTTCAATGCCAAGAATACCTTCTGTGGCTCGAGACTTACTACAACAAAAGGTAAAGAACTCTTGAGTGCTATCCAAAGTATTGATTGCGATGTAGTAAGCACAGGAACGCCAACATACTGGCCTGACCTAACCCTAAAAAGATAAGATGGCCTGACCCTAAAAAGATACCAGATCTCATAGATTTTTACATATATAAAAATATATCACCAAGATATCTAAATATTGAACAAAAATACGACATGAACTCCGATCATTCTCCTATCATGTTGACAGTTAGCGAAAACATAGCATGTAAAAAGATCAACGCTACACTAGTTACTAAAAATACTGACTGGGATAGCTTTAAGATTGACCTGAATAATAGGATAAACTTAGAAGTTCCTTTGAAAACACCTGAGCAACTTAACTTTGAACTAGAACAATTTATAATAGATATACAGCAATCGGCTTGGCAGAACACGCCAACTTCTAAGAAGTGGCGAAATGGGGTACGTTACCCCAGTAAAATCATCAAGCTCATTAAAGAATAAAGAAAACAGAGGAAAAAATGGCATCATTCACGATCCCCACAAGATAAAAGACTTCTAAACAATTTATCCAAACAAGTTAAGAGAGCAATACAAAACTTTAATGAAGCCACCTTAAAAAAACACCTTCAAAGCTTGACCGCTGATCGTGATTCTAACTATGCTCTCTGGAAAGTCACAAAAAACATGAAAAGACCTATGAAATTCCTCCAATCAGGGATGTTAATGGCCAGTCAAAAGAAATCACCAGGCTACGATCTTATCACCGGTGAAGTCTTAAATAATCTACCACGCAAAGCTCTAGTTAAGCTTACTAATTTAATCAATGCAGCATTTCGACTTAAGTATGTACCTGATTTATGGAAAACTAGCTGATGCCCGCAACTTCGTCCGCGTGGATTGGATTGTTTTTAATTTAACGGGATAGAAAGTAGCCTATGTGTTATTGCAGACTATAATCTATCTCTGTGCTAAGTTCATCTAGGTCCATTTAGCCGTAATGGCGTGATTGAGTAACAAACATCCATTTGAGATTTTTTGGTTCCCGCGGGAACTCTTTAATTTTCCGGGATAAAAAGTAGCCTATGTGTTATTCTAGACTATACATAGATATAGAGATATATACAGAGATAGATTATCTCTGTATCAAAGTTCATCCAGATCAGTTCAGCCGTTCTGGCGTGATTGAGTAACAAACATTCATTTGAGGTTTTTTTGGTTCCCGCGGGACTTCTTAAAGTTTTCGGGATAAGAAGAAGCCTACGTGTTATTTCAGACTGTGCCAAATTTCATCAAATCAATCCGTTCAGCCGTTTTGGTGTGATTGAGCGTCACTCGTTCGTGTGGCATAAGTTTTTTTTTTCAATTCCCACAGCACTTCATTATTTGATGGGATGAAAAGTAGCCTATGCCACTATCCAGATCCTCAACTATACCCATGAAAAAAATTACGTTAATCTGTTGCGGCGTGATTGGGGGACTAACTATGTATTACACGTCCTTGGGCATAAAATTTACAAAAAAATGTGAATCAGGTCTCCATTTCAAACCAAATTCCAAAAAACCCAACCAAGTTACCAAAAAATACCTAGTTTAATTAATGGCTCTAACTTAAAAATTAATGTCAGACTTTCTTACAAACTTTCAACCCCTATTTTCCCCTTTTGGGAGTTGAATTTTGAAGAACTGTGAGACACATACTTCTTTATTTTTTACCGAAAGTCAACACACTAAGCTTCGTTGATATAACTTGAGCAATATTTTAAATGAAGGACTTTCATATACAAACTTTCAACCCCTATTTAACCCTTTTGCGGGTTGAATTTTGAAAAATTGTGATACATGTATTTCTTAATTTTTAACTTGCTGTTTACCTATATACAAAGTTACATGGCTATAACTTGAGAAATGAAGGACTTTCATAAAAAACTTTCAACCCCTATTTTACCCTTTTGGGGGTTGAATTTTGTAAAACTATGACACACGTACTTCTTTATTTTTTACCAAAAGCCAAAATACTAAGCTTCGTTGATATAACTTGAGCAATATCCTGTGAAATGAAGGCCTTACATACCAACTTTCATCCGCTATTTTATCCCGTTAGGGATCAAATTTTTAAAAAACTGTGAAACACGTATTTCTTCATTTTTAACCAACTGCTTATATACCAAGTTTCATGGCTATAACTTGAGAAATTAAGGACTTTCAAACAAACTTTCAACCCCTATTTTATTATTTTATTATTATTATTATATACTTTATTTGTACCACCACAAAAAGTAAAAATAACAAAAATAGGAAATTAAAAAAAACACAGAAGTAGGATACAAAAGGCGGCCTTATCGCTTAAGTAGCGATCTCTACCAGGCAACCTTAGGAGAAGGAGAAAATAAGGAGAATAGACTGCAGGTGGTTGTATAATATACTTACATTCAAATAACTACATACTAATACATAATAATAATAATAATAATAATAAATGCCGTGTGGCAACGGCAGAGGAGAATGTTGCCACCCCTTTCTATCCCGTGGGTGTATCGTAAGAGGCGACTAAGGGATCCGGGGCACTGCTTGCTATCCAAGTTCCCCGAAAGCTGGTTAGCTGGCCATCAAAACAGCCTCCTTGGGGACCTGAGTGGACCCCGAGTGATGTAGCTACCACTCACCCCACCCCCCTTTTTATGATGATGGAAACAAATAATGAGAATGCGCACAAAGGGTCGCTGCCTGGGGGGCGCCAGGGCGCGTCTGGGGCTGGTGCTGGACGTGACAGCATGCGGGCCGCCAGCCACATCAGTCGGCCGCCACTACCATCGGGCCGGTCGACAATTCCATCATCCCCACCAGAGGGCTTGGCACCGACGGGGTCCACCAGGGCCCCATCTTCGGTGCCCGCCGCTGGTGGTGTACGCCGCATGAGATGGACTTCTCTCATGAACGAGAATGTCATGCGTGCGTACTACAGGGCGACAGGAGGGGAAACCGGACGGACTGGCTACCGAGCGGCAATGTACCGCGAGTTTCTGCTGCTTGAGCCGACTTTAACTGTCACGGAACAGAACCTGGCAGATCGGGCTCGGTATATTCAGCGTTCGAACATCTTTAACGCTACCGAGCTCGAACGATTACGACGTGAGGCTGTTCCCGAAGTAACAACCCCAGCCATAGAGCAAATGGTCTCTGCGGCGGCGCCTGCCCGCGAGGAGACTGTTGCAACCATCTCACAAGATTTGCCTGTGGAGGGGGACGCTGAGGGAACTGTCTCCCTGGATATAGAGCGGATGGGAAGGATTCTAGAAGAGGCGATTTTTGAGACTCGGAGCGCTCCTCTAGAGAATCGTCCGCGGCTCTCCCGCCTCACGCTGAATGTAGCGACGCGGGATGTCATTGAGGCCATCAACCAAATGCTGCCTCAACACCTAGCGAGCAGCACTGGCTTGGATGATACGGCTTCTATTCTCTTCGGTGCGGCTTTAGCCGTGCACCGATTTATTGGAGCCAAGACCCCGGGTCCGGGACGCGCTGCTGTTGCAAGACGCAGCACGGAACCGGCCTGGAAGAGGAGAATAGAACGCCGTATCAACCTTGCCAGAGGCCTCATTGGCAGACTGCAAAGCTTCCGGTCGGGCAATACAAGGCCAAGGATTGTGCGCTCCGTTAGAATTGCCTTCAACGGGCTTGGGGTTAGGTTGGATCAGCCCGACATAACCCAAAAGCTAACGGAGCGCATCGACGACCTGAAGCAGAAAATCGCTGCATACGACGATACTCGGAAAGAGTTGAGCGCTTTCAGCAAAATCGTCTCTTCTCGAGTGATCAGAAAAGGTTTTACAAAAAATTGGAGTGTCCAGCAGTCTGCTCTACCTCTCAACAGCCGAGCTCGGCAGACCTTGTCGCTTTCTGGCGGAGTGTGTGGTCGCGAGAGGTTGAGCATGAAGAGGGCCCTTGGATTGCGGCGGTAGAGGAAGCATGTGCCGTAATTGAACCGATGAACCCGGTAGCCATCTCTACGGAGGATGTAGTTGATGCAGTAAGGCGGGCCCCGAACTGGAAAAGTCCGGGTCCTGACGGTCTGCATCACTACTGGCTTAAGGGTTTCTCGGTTTGCCATGCGACCTTGGCTCGACAATTTCAAGAAGCTATCGAGCATAGGACGCTCCCGGACCTTTTCACCACTGGGATCACTCATCTAGCTCCAAAGTCCTCTGACGCCACTGATCCGGCTAAGTACCGCCCTATTACGTGTCTTACGACCGTCTATAAGACACTGACATCCGTTCTGAGCTTCAAGATCACTCGTCATGTAGACGAAAATAACATCATGTCTGGGGCTCAGAACGGATGTCGGGGGGGTAGCCGTGGTACTAAGGAGCTCCTTCTCATCGACTCCGTTGCGGGGCAATTGGTCAAACGCAACCGCCGGAACTTCTCCGCCGCCTGGATTGATTATAAAAAGGCATTCGACTCGGTGCCCCATTCATGGCTCTTGAGGGTCCTTGAACTGTACAAAGTCGATGGTACAGTTCGAGACTTCCTCAGGGAATGCATGGGGCAATGGAGTACGATCCTTTGTCTCCACGGTGAGCGGTTGGCGGCTGCCGGTGACCGGATAAGGATACGGCGGGGGATCTTCCAGGGTGACTGTCTGAGTCCACTTTGGTTTTGCCTGTCCCTGAACCCACTCAGCTCACTGCTGGAGAATTCAGGGACGGGCTTTCAGTTTCGGAGAGGAGGGACAAGAGTGCCTCACCTTTTCTACATGTCTGGTCTCCCCTGCCGGGGTGTAACCCTCCGCCCGCTACAACTATTTATTTGTGTATTTGTGTATGTAAGTTTATTAATTAATATTTATTTACGTAAGTTTATTATAACTCTTTAGGCCATATATGTATTTATTTTGTATGCGGGCGTGAGAGCTAAATTTATGTCGAAAATAATAATAATAATGTATTTATTAAAAGGCATATAAAACCCAATATAAAACAAGTCACAAAACACAATAGAAATATACAGTATATAAAACATTCAAATCTTACGGCTAACTGAAATGGTTAAAAAACGCATTTCAGATGTCACAAGTCAAAGGACACAATACATAAACACATTAAAACTTACGGCTAACTGAAATGGTTAAAAAACTCATTTCAGATGTCGCAGGTTACAGGTAGGTACTACTTTCTGTTTTTGTCACGATGCACAGACAGCCAATAGTCAAAAATAGGGCTAGGACCCTCACAGACGACCTTGAGGATTCGATTGTTAGAGCTTTCCCAGAAAGACGCCACATGAGCTCTCACAATACAATAAAAATCGGGCACTCTCGCTTCGGCAAACATTGTAGAAGCACTGCAATACCGCGGTAGCCCCATGAGTATTCTAAAAGCATCGTTATATTGCACACGTATTGCACAGTATGACTTCCTCAAAAAGTTAGTCCATAGCTGGCACGTATAAAAGCACTGACAGTAGGCGTTAAATAGCGTTATTTTAACAGCCTTACTGCATTTGCCAAATCTACGTGCCAGCATATTGCAACGAATCGAGAGTGCCCGCCTTTCTCTCTCAATGTCACTGTCGTCCTTTAATTGCTCTGTCAAAATATGTCCAAGGTATTTGAACTTCTGTACAACCCGAACTGCTTTACCATTCAAGATTATTCCTGGAATCCTTTCCGGACCTTTTCCTGACTTAAAAACTACCATCTCAGTTTTATCAACATTATATTTCAGTCCATGAGCATTCGCATAATGCTCACGGACGGAAAGCAACTTTCTGAGTCCTTGGATAGACGGGCTCAGGATCACCATGTCATCAGCATAACTCAGGCTGTTCACACAAAGACCATTGATATGGCATCCGACATTGGTGTCCCTCAGCTCCTCTATTAAGTTGTTCATGTAGATATTAAAAAGGTCCGGAGAAGTAATTCCTCCCTGGCGAACACCGCAGTCTAATCTATATGAATTAGAGGTCGCTTCGCCCCATTTCACAGTATTTGTTTGGTTTCCATACCAGTGTCTCAACAGACCCAGAATTTCGTTTGGGACCTGGGACCGGTACAATTTCTCCCAGAGAATATCATAATTAACTAGATCGAAAGCCCGGCTCAGGTCTAGAAAGCACGCATAAATAGAGGTCTCACGTCTAGTGTAGTACTGTACCGTGTGTTTCAAACCAACAATAGCTGAGTCCGTCGAGAGACCAGGACGAAAACCAAACTGTGCATCATCGATTACCACATTTCTAAGCAGTTCGGGTTCTACTAGACATTCTAGAATCTTAGCTATTACTGTACCCAGGGATATAGGACGATAGTTAGCAGCAGAACCCAGGTCTCCAGTTTTATTTTTTGCAATCGGAACAACTATTGTCTTCATCAAATTATGGGGAAGATACGAATATCTTACACACAAGTTATACAGACCACATAGTTTCTCATGCAGTACTAAACTACCATATAAAACGTATTCAATGCTTAATTCATCGTATCCCGGGCTTTTCCCCCTTTTCATTTGTACTACAATTTTCGTTGTGTCTTCAGTCTTAAACCGTATCTTAACCTCGTCAAAGTGGGGTACTGAATGGACATAGTCATTACCTTTTAACATAGGGTCTACTTCTAGCGGTTGGATTTTAAACCGTTCCGCAAACATATTGGCTATCTGTTTGTGGCAATGCAAGCCATTTACTTTTATTGGTTTGCTATGTTTGTAATTAAATGCCCTAGTCTGTTTCCAAAACTTAACAAAAATTTTCTGTTTACGTTGCATGGCCAAAATGTCTAATTTAATGGCTTCTTCATTTCTTTGACACCAACGTAATTTATTTTTAAAGATTTTTCGTGATTTTAACATATTATCATGCACAGTACCAGTAGACGGTTTACCCGCCAACACCCATGATTCAAAGCAAAACTTATACCTACTATGACTTTCTTGAACGTGAAAATTCCAACCTGTGACCTGCTTGTGCTTGATATTGTAGGTCTGACATCGCTTTGATGAGCGTTTAGCACCTGATTGTAAAATTTCTACAATATCATTATATAACTTATCAATAAATAAATAGTGACTACATAAGTTGTTACATCTATTATTATCACAGGCGCTACATACAATTTGATCACATATTATAAGAAGTCTATTCTCGCAATAATTAGAGTACTAATTTTTTTGACTAGCATCTCTGTCACCCCACCGAATGCCCGTCCCGGCAAGGATACCGTCGTCAAGTGTGAGACACTCTGTCGCTTCGATATTACATACTACGCGTAGCGGAAAGTGATCAGACCACGAAATATCATACATAACGTCTACGCTTACTATAGATTTCCACGCAGATTCGGTAGTAAGACAGTGATCCAACCAACGGCGACTGCCATGCGATTCACTGATAAAAGTAAAAATGTCAGAATTGCTACCAAGCTTACTCATATCAGCGCAAACCCACTCCTGCTCGTCACAATAATGCCTCAGCTCGTTCCCGAAACGGGCATTCGGATGCGCATTAAAATCTCCCAAAATATAAACAGACGCCACATCACACTCATCGACAATCGCACTTATTCGTGCTAGGCAATTAGTAAAATCGGGTAGATTTTCGATGTCGTCTGTTGGCATATAAACATAAAATATCAGGAAAGATCGCAAATCTAAATTAACTCGAATAGCCATTATTCTGTCGTTGGCGCAGTTTATAACAGACACATTACTAAACAGAGTCTTTTTCCACATAAGCGCGAGACCGCCATAAGGTCGCCCACGCAATACACCTGTTGACAAGTCTACTGAGGAGATGGCAGCGCACCCAAAGTCAGCATGGATGCTCTGCATAATGTCTAAATCATGGGGCAGCAGCCATGTCTCCTGTAGTGCTACAATGTCCGTTTTACTGCATAGTTCTCTGACACATTGAATTGATCTTTTAACCGATTTGCAATTAAAAGATACCATAGTCATTTGCTTAGAGGACCTATTCATACTGTAGGTATAATATTGCTTGAGGTATCATTAGCTAATGCAGCTCGTTCGCGAAACACTCTAAATTTTATGCCTTCAGGCCAAAAGTCGCTTTTAAGAAATAAATTCAACTTTGAACGAGATACTGAGATTTTAAAAGAATTGAATGATGTTTCATATTTTTGCTTCAAAAGTTGGACGTCTATACATTCTTGTCCCATTTCTTTGATATGATTTTTCATATGCTCAGTGGTAGTGCATCTCGATAATCTCGATACGATCGAAATAGGTATGTCGGCTACTTGAATAATGCTCACGCGCTGACCCGAGCCTCGCAAATTATTATTACGCAGCCGCTTCTTTCTTTCCACCAACGTAAACTCGGTGTCGTCATGACGACTAATAGAATTCCTTACTAGCGTTGGCATTCGGTTCACTTTTGTTTGCGGTTCATTCGGGCACAGTCGGGCATACTATACGATATCACGGTATGAAGGCCCGGCAGCGTCTACGATCGTTTCAACCGAGCTAGTCCTTTCTCTTTCACGCAGGCTTATCAGCTGTGTCTCGCTACCTACATCATTGTTTGGACGTCGACGCTCGGACCTCTTACCTTTTTTCGTAGAACTCTCGGCCTTATGTCCCTGACTTAGGAGTTCATTTTGCCGTTCGATCACTGATAAAGATTTTAAATTATTAATGTCGGTACTAATTTTTGTCTGCCATATGGTCATCTCAGACTTCGTAACAGAGTCAATACGCAGGGATTGCAGTTCAGTCTTCAGGATAACGATGTCAAAGGACACTGGTGGTAGTTTATTTAAATTTCTTGCTACAAATGTAGGCTGTCGAGTTGGTTCGGTCTCCTTGAATGCCTTCATTACATCTTTAATATTCTTTCTACTCTTGTCCTCACCTTTTCTCTGAACAAACTTCACTCCTTCGGACGCCAATGCGTTAAACAATTCCGTCTTCCCGCACTCAATTTCTTCAGAAGTGAAATTCGTGGCACATATTTGAACAATGCTCAGTTCGTCAATGACGTCTATTTTATTTTGGACAAATGTCAAAAACTCATTAATGATAACTTTTTCTTCCATTGTTATTCATAATCTTTAAAATAATAATAGCCGCAAAACTTTGCACAAAACACGTCCGTATCGCATGACATGCGCCTGATGATGTTGCGCCTGATAAACCAATAATAAACATATAATCAAAATATAAATTATATATATTATATACTAATTATAAAATATACTAATACATATGTATTTTATTGTAATATATATTTTGACTCAGCTTAAAGAATAATTTTTATTGTCGTCTTTAGTTTGCAATAAAATGATTCTTAACAGCATTTTTGAATATGTCCAGTGACTTAGATTGGCGTATGGTCAGTGGAAGCGCATTCCATAGCTGAACAGCTCGAACACTGAACGAATTTTACCCTTTTGGGGGTTGAATTTTGAAAAACTATGACACACATATTTCTTTACTTTTTACCAAAAGCCGAAAAACAGAGCTTCTTTGATTTATCTTGAGCAATATCTTGAGAAATGAAGGACTTTCATACAAACTTTCAACCCCTATTTTACCCCTTTGAGGGTTGAATTTTGAAAAACTGTGACACACGTACTTCTTTATTTTTTACCGTAAGCCAAAAAACTAAGCTTCGTTGATATAACTTGAACTATGTCCTGTGAAATGAAGGCCTTACATACCAACTTTCACCCCCTATTTCACCCCTTTAAGGATCGAATTTTCAAAAATTGTGAAACACGTATTTCTTCATTTTTAACCCGCAGTTTATTTACCAAGTTTCATGGCTACGACTTGAGAAATGAAGGACTTTCATTAAAACTTTCAACCCCTATTTAAACCTTTTGGGGGTTGAATTTTGAAAAACTGTGACATACGTACTTCTTAATTTTTTACCAAAAGCCGAAACACTATGCTTCGTAGATATAACTTGAGCAATATCTTGAGAAATGAAGGACATTCATACAAACTTTCAACCCCTATTTTACCCCTTTGAGGGTTGAATTTTGAAAAACTGTGACACACGTACTTCTTTATTTTTTACCGTAAGCCAAAATACCAAGTTTCGTTGATATAACTTGTAAAATATCTTGAGAAATGAAAGCATTTCATACCAAATTTCATCCCCTATTTCAACCCTTCGGGGTTATTCTTAAAAACTATGAAATACGTATTTCTTCATTTTTAACCAGTAGCTCGTATACCAAGTTTCATGGATATAACTTGAGAAATGACGGACTTTCATACAAACTTTAACCCCCTATTTCACCCCCTTAGGGGTGGAATTTTGGAAAATCCTTCCGTAGTGAGCGCCTACGTCACAAAAGAAACCTACTGTCAAAATTTCAAGTTAATAACCCCAGCGGTTTAGGCTGTGCGTTGATCCCTTAACGATTTTATATATATATTAGATTAGATATTAGATTGCTGAAGTTGTTATGATATCCAAGCCAGGGAAACCTCCCCAAGAAACAACGTCACACAGGCCAATCTCACTGCTACCCATAATGTCCAAACTATTTGAAAAACTATTACTTAAGAGAATTAAACCCATAATAGATGACAAAAATCTCGTACCAAGTCACCAATTTGGATTCAGAGAAAAGCATTCTACAATTGATCTGGTTCATAGAATAGTTAACATAATTGAGCAAACATTAGAAGAAAAAAGGTTTGCACTACTGTATTTTTAGATGTAGCGCAAGCCTTCGACAAAGTTTGGCATGAAGGACTTATATACAAGCTGAATATAATGTTGCCCAAAGCATTTGCAGAAATTTTGAAATCATATATTACTAACAGAATGTTCAGAATTCGTCAAGAAGATGCATATTCAGAACTGAAGGAAATAAAAGCTGGGGTTCTACAAGGAAGTGTACTTGGTCCGGTCCTGTACCTTTTGTATACCAGTGATATCCCGGTGTCAGAAAACAATGTGATTGCTCCTTTCGCTGATGATACTGCCATAATAGGAATTGGAAAAAGTCACGATGAAGCAGTCACAAAAGTCCAAGCTTCCATTAATAAAGTCTACGACTGGACGACCAGGTGGCGAATTAAGTTGAACGAATCAAAATCGATCCATATTAGATTTCACAAATAAAGCACCGAAATACAACCTGATTTACATTAATGGGCAACAGGTAACGTATGTTAATACAGCTAAATACCTCGGTATGACGCTGGATACTAAACTGAGGTGGAAAACGCATGTTAAAAAGAAACGAGAACAGTTAGAAATACGTTATAAAAATATGTATTGGTTACTTGGCAAAAAATCTTGTTTGTCAATACACAATAAAATTCTATTATATAAACAAGTCCTAATGCCTATTTGGACATATGGCATACAGCTGTGGGGCTGCACTAAAAAAACCAATATACAAATAATACAAAGGTTCCAAAACAAAGTACTTCGTAACATCGTGAATGCACCGTGGTACATTAGAAATGACGTAATTCATCGGGACCTGAAAATTGAATACGTCGACAAAGTCATCACCAAATTTGAAGAAGTCCATGATGATCGGCGTCACCATCACGTTAACGTTGAGGCAATCCAGTTGCTCGACGTTACGCAATTAGTGAGAAGACTAAAAAGGACAAAACCCTTTGAGTTAGTGCATAGTGACTAGTGATAGTGTAGTGATAGTGCTGCATAAAAGAACACATGAACAAAGTGTCTATTAGCAACAATAAAGACTAAGATACGTCATTGGACAATTTCTTAGCACATAAGATAATTATAAGCTTAGGTTAAAGAAAAATTACTTATTAGTCAAATAGCCTGGCTAGATTGTAATTATATTGAGCACCCCTGCTAATTGGTACTCAATAACAGAAGAAAAAAAAAAAAATTTTTGGTCTTTAATGCGGGACCATGGTCACCCCATAAATTTTTTAATAATTTTACTAGCCTATATCACCCGCAATAAGCTAGGGATTCTAACGATACCTCATTTATCAAAATCGGTTCAGGCGTATAGAAGTTATGGTGGAATATACAAACTCACATACATACATACATACATACATGAACCCTGAAAACAATATACTCCTTTTTTCAGGCAGTCGTATAAAAAACGTAAACATACAGAAAACTAACTGTCCCTAAGATAGGTATAGACCTGTGTTTAAGGCGACAGCGTTCTCCTTAAATAAATGGTTCATTTAAACAACTACATAGTAGAAATGTGCAGGTAAGTATGATCAGATTTTTGATTTAAATATTTTTACTACCTACTTAAATCTAGAATGAAGAACACAGATTAATTAAATGCACGCACACACGTGTGTTTATGTGTGTGAGTTGTGAGAGAGAGAGTGTTTGAGTTTGTTTGTGTGGTAGAATATAGTATACATATAATAATATTGTCTTTCCTTTATAGTTATATTAAAAAAATGAAAATATGTCACCGTAACATTGTAAAAACCGTTAGATTATAATCCAACTCGCATTCTTTTTCGTTAGATTGTAATCTGATAAGTATATTAACCCTATAGAACCTAAGTGCACTACCTAATTATTTAGGTGAGACGTATTATTAATCCAAGCATATTTAGCAATAGACAGCGCTATACTATTTATAGGAATTTATAGCGGATTATACAGACAATATGTATGGACAGAAATGAGAAAATCAAAGCCACAGCCCCTCTCACTCACTCTACTAGGTTGTTCGTAAAACGTTTGCAAGCGCTCGGCACCCACCAGTCGGCTTAGCAGTAATTGAACTGACTGATTGTAGAACGCGCAAAATTTAAACACGTAATTTAATAGGATCGATTAATTTCTGAGTTAATATTGAGTTAGTATGTTTGGGTGTTTGTTTTGGGCAAGCCAGGCATTTTAACATTTATAGAGGTTTTGCCACTGGCTATAAGTATTTATGTATCAATGTATCTTTTTAGTTTATCAACAATGTACTTAGGTTTCTGGTAAATAAAGGATCATTTATTTATTTATTTTATCCCTTTCAGAGTTGAATTTTCAAAAATCCTTTCTTAGCAGACGAAAATGTGATAATAGCCGGTATGCCAAATATGTGTGATAATATCGGTATGCCAAAATTCATACCCGAAATGGTTTGAGCTGTGCATTGATAGATAAGACCACTTTTCCTTTTATCTATAGTTCCTGGATGACCAAGCTTTGCTTGGTATTTTTTTTGGTAAATAATTATAATTACATACTGACGAAATATGAATAATATTTTTCGATCTTACCAACATAATAATAAAAAATATGAACAGGTTATTTAAAAAAAATCACGAGTGCAATTGGGCTCCCAATAATAGTTTTTCTCATAAAAGCAGGAACTTGAAAAAAAAGGGAAAAATATGATCGAACTGGAGACATCTGGACTCCAACCAGGGTCTCCTGGTTGCAGGACCTATTTCCCACCTGAGCTATTATAACCTTATAGATGTTGGCGAAATTTACCTTCGTATTCTAATGATATTGTAGCAATTTTTCAAAACACAGATAAAACAATATTTTCTGAACATGTTAGATCGATTTATCGCCCCTGAAACCACCTGCATACTAAATTTCATGAAAATCCTTCAAGCCGTTTCCGAGATACAGATTATACATATATACAAGAATTGCTTGTTTAAAGGTATTATATTTATAGATATAGGCATGCTTGCACATGCTCAAAGTCATTAAATCTATGCTAATATTATAAATGTAAAAGTATGGATGGATAGATGGATGTTTGTTACTCAATCACCCCAGAATGGAGTGATTAAGTAACAAACAAGTGGATCTGGATGAAATTTGGCACAGAGATAGATTTTAGTCTGGAATAACGCATAGGCTACTTTATATACAGGAAAATCAAAGAGTTCCCGCAGGAACCAAAAAAACACAGAGCCAACAATGCCATTATTTTAAGTATTAGTATTACAATCAATGATTGGATTAGGTAGTGCTTTGTTGCACGACTTCATGACATAATCTTAATATGGACAAGTCATTAAATCCCACAAAGTTGGGATTTATAAATGTGTAACCTATAGCATATAGATATACCAACATGGAAAAAAATGGAAAAAAGGAAATCTTGCAGGTACTTAATAGTACTAAGTAAGTAACATTGATTCGATCGAAAATGATTTATGATTCCTGTATTGCAGGATCATAATCCTGCAATACAGGAATCACACAATTGTATCTATACGAATGATCATGTTTCAGATCATTAACCCTTTTCATAACAAAATCAGTCATAAAAGTTTGGACAAAATCGGTTATGCAGATTAGCCATGAAAATCTAACAGACAGACACACTTTCACAGTGATTATAATATCTAAAGCTGTTCTGTACTTACTAAGAGTTGAGAATTCAGGTATTTCATGATTAGATACTCCAACTTGTCTGTTACTCAGCACAGTATAACCTTCTTCATCCTGTGCATATTGTAGTCCAGAAGTAGATGGCTCATCTATTGGTACATTAAAGTCCTTATCATCTTCATAATCATTCTCATAAGTTATCTCTACCTTGATAATTTCCTCCTTCGGTATAATAGGGTCTTCAATACGTATTTCATTATTTGTTTCATTTGATTCAGTGTCTTCTATTTCCTCCTTAGGGATTAGAAGTTCTTCTGTTATTTCCTTTTTTGGTTCATTGAGGTCTTCTATTTCTTGCTTCGGTACCACGGCAGGATCAGATATACACGCCATAGTTTCCTTTATCTTTATGTATTTTCATCAACTACACACTATAGCTATCTTGATTCTTGTGATCAAACATACTATAATACACAATTTATGATTAGACAGTCCTATAACACCGAAGTTCTTAAATAAAATGTTAATTGTAAAGCTTGGAATGCAGACGTTGCAATACGGCCAACGCAAAAGTTAATGTTTGTACTGATCAAATCAATCAGTGCACACTAAGAAATTGCACAAAACAATATGGTTTTAATGACATTTCGAGATTCACTACTTCTTTCGGACATCGGGTGTTTTAGTGATTACATTCTCTCTGGTTTCTTCTAGTCATAGATAAATGTACAAGCGTGGTACAACCTCTTCTGGTTCTGCTAATCTTTCATTATTTTAATTTTTGTTCTCTGTACTATCGCTAACTTGTCTCTGCTTGGCATAGATTAATAAACAGCAAGAGTAGGCATTGTAATACTAATAGCACAAGTGAACGAAATGAGTAATTGCTAATGCAAAGGGGTGACAGAGCGCGAAAATCGCTTTTCTTGTCCAACTCAGCGTATTACTTTTTTTGTTGGACCTATAAGATCATAGATTAATATGAACAAAAAGGTCCAACAATCCTGTGATATTTTTGTTATTTGCCCATATTTGTACGAAATTGGAATTAGAAAAAATGATAACTTTGCTCATAGCTCACGAAAAAAGTGGTTTTTACATATAGACGATGGTGTATTGCTGTGTTAGGCTGCTAAAGGCGAACTGAATGTAAATAAGTGTAAATAAGAATGTAAAGTTTACTGACCTTATTTTTACTTGATTGTTACAGATAAGGCAGGTTATATTTTGTAAAAACTCGCATGAAAGCTACAAAGTGTAGAAATAATAATAAAAAATACTCATTTAGAATTAAGAAAATAATCGAATTTTGTAGCATTGGTAGTAAGGTAAGGTAAATAAAATGATGCCAGGCGACCATTTTTGTATGTTCTCTGAAATTGGTCGGGTGTCTCGCGTTTTGGGGATACCAGCAGTATTAACATATTTACCCATGTCTAGAACCCAATTAAGGGAAAAAAGTGACAATCTATGTTCATAATATATTAATTAGAAATAATATTAATTTAACAGATTTAGATAGACTTTTTTAATGAAATTCGTTGTAAAAGTAAGACACCCGTTGTAAGTAAGTTGTGACGTCATTGTAAGTTATTTTTCAATTTTCCAAGACAAATCCATGCCCAAAAATTATGGATAGTGTCCACAGGACTAAAGCGTTGATTTGAAGAGCCGAAAAAATTTGCACGCCTGTGTTCTAGGCATTTTGAGCAGCAATGCTTTCGCAAGACAGAACAGGACATACTATTTGTATGAAAATGCAATACCAACGCTGCATGAAACTCACAATTTTTTACTTTTAGTTTTACATAAAGATCAATGCAGTTTTTAGTAACCAGTTCGTAAGTTTAATTTAATTATATGTCTATCCAATGATAAATCCACCCGTACGATGATTTTATGACTATAAAAGATTTTGTATCGCGCTGCAATAGTGATTACCATTTTACTGAATACTGCGACATACGTCACGCTAAACGTTCACGCTATATTATAGCGTTCTCTCTTGATGGAGTGATATAGCTTTCGGGGAAAACCCAATTAAGATTGCATTTGTCAGTGTGAACAGGCAAGTAAAGTAGCAAGTTTATGGTTTTCATCAATTGAATCATTCTGCAAAACACCTGAAATTATAATAATGTAATTTATTTATTTATGTTACGGAGAGATACATGTCCAGTTCTCGAGCCAGCGGTTCTGAGATACGTGAGCAAAGAGAGGCCTTGGTGGATCGCGTTAACTCGACTCTTAAGGAGGTGCCCGATTGGGGTGACGCCAACTTAGTCGAGTTCAACGCCACCAAAACACAAGCGTGTTTATTTACCGCAAAGAGGAGCCCCTTCACCTTGGCTCCATCTTTCCGTGGTATATCCGTACCGATTAGTGATCACATTGTGCTCTTGGGAATTGACATCTCTCCCAACCTCAATTTCGGGAAATGTATCGAGTCAAAGGCCAAAACAGCTGCCAAAAAACTTGGTATCCTGGATAAAGTGAAGCGGTACTTCACGCCAGAACAGCGTACTTCTTTATTTTTTACCAAAAGCCGAAAAACTAAGCTTCTTTGATTTATCTTGAGCAATATCTTGTGAAATGAAGGCCTTACATACCAACTTTCATCCCCTATTTCATCCCTTTGGGGGTCGAATGTTCAAAAACTGTGAAATACGTATTTCTTGATTTTTACTCGCAGCTCATATACTAAGTTTCATGGCTATAGCTGTCATAAAAAAAATTCAACCCCTATTTTACCACTTCAGGTTGAATTTTGAAAAAATGCGACAGACGTAATTCTTTAATTTTTATCGAAAGCCGAAATACCAAGTTTCGTTTATATAACTTGAGAATATCTTGAGAAAAGAAAAAAAGAAAGGACTTTCATGCAAACTCTCATCCCCTATTTCAACCCTTCGGGGTTAGAATTTTTAAAAACTGTGAAACACGTATTTCTTCATTTTCAACCAGTAGCTCGTATATCAAGTTTCATGGATATAACTTGAGAAATGACGGACTTTCATACAAACTTTCACCCCTTATTTCACCCCCTTAGGGGTGGAATTTTGAAAAATCCTTCCTTAGTGAGCGCCTACGTCACAAAAGAAACCTACTGTCAAAATTTCAAGATAATAACCCCAGCGGTTTACGCTGTGCGTTGATCCCTTAACGATTTTATATATATATTAGATTAATATATCACTACAGAACATAGAATGTTTTGATTAAGAAAAACAAAATTAAACCATAAAACATTAAAAGTGACAACCCTATTGCTTCAATGGAGCGTAGGTAATTATTTTATCAACTAGACTTAGTTTCAACACTGTTTGTATCTGTTTACTGTGACAATACTTACGTCAATAGATTGTATGAAAAATAGGGTTGTAACGGAGGCGTCCTTAGCGGAAGCATAGGCGGATGCGGAGTCGGAGGTGGATTTCTCCGATCACATCGTACATTTTCTGTGCTTTAGGATGCCGAGAATCCCACATTTGATTTTTTGAGGATGCTTCTAAGGACGGTTGCCTTTTTGCTTGTTGTAATGGTGTAACTGATGTAACCTGCTTCGATTTGTACCTCTCGCAATGTAAGTCAACGTAAATAAACCTCCGTTAAAACTCCGCAAAAAAACTGCGGAGACGGATGCGGAAGCTTAGGAACAATTTCTTGCGAAATTTCCGCACTTACGGAGACGGAGGGGAGGTTCCGTTACAACCCTAGAAAAAACGAATGCCCGACTGCAACTAGTTTTTACGGCGGAAACCAAAACCATATATAACTTTTACTAAAAGATGTATTCGTGGAAAAAACGACATCAGTCTTAATTTTTAACATTAATTATTCAGTATTGACATTTTATTTTATTACAGCAAGTCCTGACACGTGGCAAAATTACACTATCTTCGCTCAGTGCATCGAGCGTATCTTATCGCAGCGCGAAACCCCCCGAATCTCAGCCCCGAATATATTTTAAGCCGGCTGGCAGCCGAAGCACGTTGTTTTTCCGAAACCAAGCCGAAAACGAAAGTTCGGTTGGAAACTAGAAAAAAATGTTTCGAAAATTGGTTGGCGTCCCTGTTACACATATTGTAGACGTCATGTGTGAGAAAAGGAACACCAAGTTGTCGAAGTATATCAGGGGGGTTACTGCCACTGTTTAAAGCACTATTATTTTGATATTGTTTCGCCAAAATCTACCATGACGTGCCCAAAAGTAAGCTTATTAAAACATTGTTTCCTAAGCAATTTTGTGACGTCGTTAAGCAAATCACTCACTCAATTCGTACCATGAAGTGTTTTTTGAGAGCTAGCATTATTGTTTTACGTAGGATTTACGTCAAATTTAGCAATCATAAAAAAGTTACTTTCTTGCGACGGATCAACAACAGATTGACTTTATAAACAAATAAATAAATAGGAAATTGTGAGGTTTTTCAAGTGAATATTCTGCTGGATTAAACTAAGTTAATGACATATAACTTTATGAAAGTGACTTATTTAATTTTCCAAATGGTATTAAATTGAAAAATCAGGCACCCCTGGGTGAAGGGGAGTATGCTTGGAGTATTCCTACATGCTCAAATCAGAAATGGGGAGCCTCCAGATACCTAATTTAATACCAATTTCGAAAAACCGACGGACGTTTGGGTCGCAAGGTGCGTGAATGGCGGCCTCACACTGGAAAGCGCCCCACTTGGTGGACAGACGATCTCAAGTGTGTAGTTGGGAGCCGCTGGAAGCAAGCGGATCAAGACCGTACCCTGTGGAGATCCATGCAGGAGACAGCAGTCCAGCCGTGGACGTTTCTCGGTTGAGACGACGACGACGAATACGAAAGGTTTGCGAAGACTGCGATCTCACCTGATGATAAGCGATAATGCAGTCTAAGATAGTAGGGGTACAACAGTTATTAATAACTAGCTCATGCCCGCGACTTCGTCCGCGTGGATGAAGGTTTTTTGGTTGTCGCAGGAACTCTTTAATTTTCCAGGATAAAAAGTAGCCTTTGTGCTATTCCAGACTATAATCTATTCCAAATTTCATCAAGATCCGTTCAGCTGTTCTAGCGTGATTGAGTAACAAACATCCAGTCATCCATCCATCTAAACTTTCGCATTTATAATATTAGTATAAAAGTATTGAAGAATTAAAATAATTCAAATGGCAAAATAATGTATGTAAAAATAGATATATTTATTATATAACAGTTATCTTTAAATTCACAATAATTAATTCAGTCATATTTGGCATAACATAAACTGATTTAAACTATAATTTAAAATTTCAGGTGACTAAGGATATCCATTGAGAAAAAACAATGATTCCAATATTGGATGCAGCGCTAGACTGGCCTGAAGTACATTATACGAATTTGCATGTTTGCACTCGAAATATGCCCTTATTCAACAATTCTGGGCACGACGGCAGCATTTATTGTTCTGGAAATAAACATAATACTCAATTCAATTTCATAACAAACATTTAGGTATTGTACTTAGATTGTTTAATTCATATCAAACTTATTTCCATATAAATAAAAGTAAGAAAATCAAAAAAGCTTATTATTTTTATCATTATTAATACTGTTGAAGGCTATGTAAATGATAAAAGCACTTGGGTTTGACTTGCTCCAGCTATGCTTAGTTTTACAGTTACTAAATTAAAATTTATGATTTTTTCAAAAGAGCAATCGCCGAGTTTCTTGCTGGCTCTTCTTAGAAGAAATCGCATATCAAGCCAACAACATAGATTCAATAAAAACGTTCGTATTTTGAGCATTATATTATTGTTTATTTTTCTTCGACATCTGCTGCAAAACAACACAAACCACTTGAAATGCACTGCATAAGTGCACTGCTGCATCACAAATCCTGTTCGATCATCGCGCGTAGCGTCACAATAATTATACTTACTCGAGCCCCGACATATTATTGAAAAAGTTATAAAATAATCAAATTCACACTATTATTTATTTAAGTGCCTTGCTTGACAATTGACATTTAAAACAACCGTTACGTTTTACACAACGATAAGGAAACAGAGCAAACAAACAATTATTATTTGGTTTCAAATTATTACATAATATTAATATTTTTTTTTGTTAATTATTGCACTTTATAAAGGTATAATAACTTTATAAAGTTATAATATTTAATTAAAAATGTATAAACACTGTTATTTTATGCATGAAATGAAACGTGATGCAGGCGAGATAGCGCTAAAAAAATTATATAGCTACATCTCGCTTACTCTGAAAGTAAGGAATAGACAATTTTATAGTATCATTCGTTCTATCCATCATGTAGGCAAGAGTAGAACCATAATACTTTTGTGCGGTCATAGTAGCTTTCTCAGTAAGATTACTTACACATTGAAACAAGATGTTCCTGTATCATAATGGTTTTCTAAATGTTGATAGTAGCCGCCCAGGACAATAAAGTTCAGGGGCATGCATTGATGTATGATATATATGGGGGCATGGGATAAAGTAATCTATATGCTATGCTATGATCTGTGGTGATATGTTCTTTGCTTGTTGCTCAGATCAATAAGGTTATTGATCTGAGGTTGTTTCCAGATTGGCTGGAATCCAGAGTCGCAGAGCTAGTTAAAAAAGGCCTTTTATGCATTGAACTTTGTTATTGGAGGATAGAGGCACAGTAGGTACACAGTTTGTATCTGTTTACTGTGTTAGAGGTCAGGGGTAACATCTCTGTATAAATAAAAAGTGTCCGTCGAAATGCACCACATGGCGCCCTCAAGCGCCACATTCACATCATATTATATTATAGCGTGATATAATATAGCGCCAATTCAACCCCTGAAGTGGTAAAATAGGGGTTGAATTTTTTTTATGACAGCTATAGCCATGAAACTTAGTATATGAGCTGCGAGTTAAAAATCAAGAAATACGTATTTCACAGTTTTTGAACATTCGACCCCCAAAGGGATGAAATAGGGGATGAAAGTTGGTATGTAAGGCCACAGTAAACAGATACAACCAGTATGGAAACTAAGCCAAGTTGATAAATTATTTACCTACGCTCCATTGAAGCAATAGGGTTGTCACTTTTAATGTTTTATGGTTTAATTTTGTTTTTGTTAATTAAAAGATTCTATGTTCTGTAGTGATCAATTAATCGAATTGAAATAGCTAGTTTACGAATAGAAATTAAATAAGTTTCTAATGGCGTCGGTTAATCTTGATAGTTTAAAATAGGGAAAACAGTTTAATATTGACACACAATAACTTGTAGATCTCTGTTTTTTTTGTAGGTCACTAACTTATCATTATGGCGTAACCTTTTACATGTTTTGGCGGGAGTGTACGCGATCCGCGGCTGGGCGTGCGGTAGGCGCCGCAGGTGCGGGCGCGGGCAGGGCTCATGAGCTCTGTTTACGGATGTTTGTCATGCATTTTCGGGTTGAAGCGTACCGCGTTTCAACCCCAAAAATGCGTGTGATACCTAGTAATTAAAAAAACATTGCATAAAAAATACCTTTATTCTTGACTAGCGGTCCGCCCCGGTTTCGTACGGGTCAATTTAGATTTGTAATTTTATCGTGAAAAATACAAATTACAGGTTTTTTCATATTATGTACTATCTTTACTTAAATGTAAATTAATTAAAATTAATACTTGTAATGTAAGAAAGTATTTTTAGTAATCAATAAAATTTTTCATTTCTATAGCTGTTATTTCAGAATTGCGCATTTAAAACAGATAGAAAATTATAACTAACCACTCGCGTAGATCTTGATCCCGTGAGGATATCGGGATAATAAATAGGTAGCTAGGTACTTCTGGATAATTAAGTATTCTAAAAGTGAAAGATTTATTAAAATCGGTCCAGCAGTTTTTGATAGCTGACCCGCCCCAATATATATCGGCTTCGCACGGGTAGATAGATAGACTGGTAGATAGATTTACAGTTGGAGCATTATATCTGCCTCGGTGTTCTGTTTGTGATGTAAGGTCTGAGTGAATAATTAACTTGAAGTTATCTGAAGTTCTAAGTTTTTTTTAAAACTTCGTATGTAAACATTGTGACTATTTAAAGCGGTCTGTAATTCCCTAATTAAATCAATTTAAGAATTTCAAAATGGCGCTGATTTAATAAAATGTTGGTTGGTAAACAGTTTCCTGTTTTGTGATCCTAGGGATCGTCAGATATCGATTTTGAACGAAATCGGTTCAAAAACAAAGAATTTCAAAATGGCGCTGTCTTTTTAAAATTTTGGGACCGGTTTCCTGTTTTGTGATCCTAGGGATCGTCAGATAACGATTTTGAACGAAATCGGTTCAATAACACAGAATTTCAAACTGGCACTGATTTTTTAAAATTTTGGTAACATTTTCCTGTTGTTTGATCCTAGGGATCATCAGATATCGATTTTGAACGAAATCGGTTCAATAACACAGAATTTCAAAATGGCACTGATTTTTTAAAATTTTGGTATCAGTTTCCTGTTTTGTGATCTTAGGGATCATCAGATATCGATTTTGAACAAAATCGGTTCAATAACAAAGAATTTCAAAATGGCGCTGATTTTTTAAAATTTTGGTAACAGTTTCCCGTTTTGTGATCCTAGGGATCCTCAGCTATCGATTTTGAACGAAATCGGTTCAATAATACAGAATTTCAAAATGGCGCTGATTTTTTTTAAATTTTGGTAGGTACCTACCAGTTTCCTGTTTTGTGATCCTAGGGATCTTCAGATATCGATTTTGAACAAAATCGGTTCATTAATAAAGAATTTCAAAATGGCACTGATTTTTTAAAATTTTGGTACCAGTTTCCTGTTTTGTGATCCTAGGGATCATCAGACATCGATTTTGAACAAAATCGGTTCAATAACAAAGAATTTCAAAATGGCGCTGATTTTTTAAAATTTTGGTAACAGTTTCCCGTTTTGTGATCCTAGGGATCCTCAGCTATCGATTTTAAACGAAATCGGTTCAATAATACAGAATTTCAAACTGGCACTGATTTTTTTAAATTTTGGTAACATTTTCCTGTTTTGTGATCCTAGGGATCATCAGATATCGATTTTGAACGAAATCGGTTCAATAACACAGAATTTCAAAATGGCACTGATTTTTTAAAATTTTGGTACCAGTTTCCTGTTTTGTGATCCTAGGGATCATCAGATATCGATTTTGAACAAAATCGGTTCAATAACAAAGAATTTCAAAATGGCGCTGATTTTTTAAAATTTTGGTAACAGTTTCCCGTTTTGTGATCCTAGGGATCCTCAGCTATCGATTTTGAACGAAATCGGTTCAATAATACAGAATTTCAAAATGGCGGAGATTTTTTAAAATTTTGGTAACATTTTCCTGTTGTTTGATCCTAGGGATCGTCAGATATCGATTTTGAACGAAATCGGTTCAATAACAAAGAATTTCAAAATGGCGCTGATTTCTTAAAATTTTGGTACCAGTTTCCTGTTGTGATCCTAGGGATCGTCAGACATCAATTTTGAACGAAATCGGTTCAATAAAAAAAGAATTTCAAAATGGCGCTGATTTTTTTAAATTTTGGTAACAGTTTCCCGTTTTGTGAGCCTAGGGATCCTCAGATATCGATTTTGAACGAAATCGGTTCAATAACAAAGAATTTCAAAATGGCGCTGACCCCAATAATAATTCCTCAGCCGACGAACTTTATAGCATGCTACAGTATCATGGTATCATGAGTTAAACGTATATTATAAATATCCACCAAAAAATCAGAAAGGAAGTAAGGTTTTTTTATGCTATGCCCAGTTGTTAAAGCAGGTAGGTACACTATCGCGTAAACGCAGTTTAGATTTCATCATAAAATCGTTTTAAATATCGATGTGCTGCATGATTATTTCATTTGATATTTCGGTTTCGAGTGTAAATATACTACCTACTATTATTTTAAAAAGAAATCCAAAAAATATTCAGTCAGAAATAAACTCGCCGGCATATTTAGCGGAACATAAAAAAAACGTCCATAATTAAAAAAATATGGTTTTATTTTAAAATCTACTTACTACACTTCATTTGTTAATTAAAGTTTCATTTGTTTTACTTAAAATGAGATCACATTAAGAACAGATTTTGCGAGTAAAGGCTATTTGTGAAAAATGGTACATTTTTGAACTTTTCATGTAACCGGGAAATGTTTTTATGCAGGATAATGCTCGGCCGCATACCGCTCGGGTAACTCAAGCTTATCTTAATGATATGAATATCACTGTTATGGAGTGGCCGGCGAGATCACCGGATATGAACCCAATAGAGCACGTTTGGGACTTGTTGAAAAGAAAAGTTAAGTCCAGAATTCCAGCTCCTGCCAACGTGGGAGAACTGCGAATCGCCGTAGTTGAGGAATGGCGGAGACTATCCCAGGAGACCATCGATAACATCATTCTCAGTATGCCTAGACGGGTAGAAACTTTAATAAGAGCACGTGGAGGAAATACGCGATATTAATCACCATTTTTCTAATTTAATTAATTGTTATTTTAATATTAAATTTCACTTTTCCCGGTTACATGAAAAGTTAAAAAATGTACAATTTTTCACAAATAGCCTTTACTCGCAAAATCTGTTCTTAATGTGATCTCATTTTAAGTAAAACAAATGAAACTTTAAATAACAAAAGAAGTTTAGTAAGTAGATTTTAAAATAAAACCTTTTTTTTTAAATTATGGACCTTTTTTTTATGTTCCGCTAAATATGCCGGCGAGTTTATTAAGTTTTAGGTATAAATACCTAACTTCCGGATGTATTTTTTGTTGGATATTTTTGTGTAAGTTTTGGATCATCCAATACTAAAACCCAGACAATTTCATCGACTAATGATTTAATGCGGGGGTCTCCATACAACGGACCGCCCCATTGCCTAGACCATTAGTCATTCTCTAAAGTCGAATCGCGTCGCGTCGCTTTCGTCGCTCACCTAGGACAACGGGTAAGTTATGGTAAAGAGATCTCACATAAAATCCAAGATTATTATCTTACTTAGGTTTATTATAGAGATTTATTTTCCCAAAAAAAAAAAACAAATGGTCACTTAGTTACATGAGAAAACTTACGCTAAACTATGCTTAAATTGCGTATTGAGTACTGTATAGGAGACCTTATAGAAAGAAAATTCAACTTTACAAAAGATTTCTCATTGAATACTTCGTTTGGCAACTGAATTTGAAGAATTGAAGTCAAATACGGTTTAGTGTTTCGTAAATAAATGTTTATATCATACTTGCTCAGTAACTAGGGATTACTATGGTGGAAAGTCTCCTTGTAAGTTGGTGTTTGCAATTCAAGGCAACATTACGTCGCACTATGCTTGAATTGTAATGTTCACATTACAGTTCAAGCTATGCAAAACTCCTTGGTAAACAATCTCTTTTCTTATAAAATGGTAAGAAAACTTTTTACTCAAAAAAAAAACACAACATGGCGGCATTTAATTTCCATACATTTCAAACTATGCAAAACTCCTTGGAACTCAGAGCCGTAAAAAAAAATGGAAAACTATTTACAAAAAAAAATGGAAATGGCGGCATTTCATTTGATCTGAAAGTTTGTGAAGTTTGTTCGTAAAATTTCATTTTGCATTACCAATGTTTTATTTACCTCGGAAGAATGATATAAAGTAGAATGCTTACCTCGGTTGCAAGTAGCTATTACACCCTCGAACTATATTCACCCTCGCTCGCTGCGCTCGCTCGTGTGACTAAATATCTCGGGTGCACGCGATCCATTAACGCCCTATGCGAGCTGCGCTCGCACTGGCGCCAAATTGGATCTTGTTCTGTAATAGCTTACTTACGTCCCTTGTGTAACAATCTACTATTTTTTTTTTATCTACTCCCATGCTATAAATCCTCTATAACAGGTTCTGAAACAGTTAGCTTATTGCCAACATTAAAACACCCAATGTCCTAATAACCATAACATCATCCAAACGGGTGATGTAATGTTGTACTGAATTTCATAACAACACTCCTTTGTTTTTTTTTCGATCCCCTCTGCGCAAAGGGTTTACTCAACAGACAGCCACATCTGCTCGATGCGTGGTATCTGTATGAATAGGCATGATGACAGTATCCAAGAATCAATGAAATTATGAATTTATCTAATGAAATAGGATTCATGGAATATAAAAAACGTATTTATTTTTCTATTTCGAGTGAGATTGTTATTTATTTTGATAAAATAAAACTATGAAATACAGCAATCCGCCATATTGTATAAAACACCACTGAAGCGAATGACGTCACTATTGTTTTCGAGCTTTGACAATCGACTAACACTCTCTGTATGTACAGGTATTTAAGTATTTTCGTGTTTTTTTGTTTCCCAAAGATCATTTCCGTAATCTAGTTTTCTTTTACCGAATCCAAAAATATGAAATTAAAAATCGTTAGCCATGGATCAAGTATTTACCAAAGCTACTAGCTCTAATTTGCCCAGGATTGATTAGTTGATCCAGCATCAAACAAAGACTTGTTCAGCAGAATTTCGCAACGTCAAAACTTCCATCCAATAATAACATAATAATTTATAGGTTCTAAACCTGTACAATCTGCTATTTTATATATTAAGCACGTCATGATAGGTATTAGAGGTATGAAATGTTGTTTTTTAAAACTATACCGTATAACTTAATATGAGCGGTGATTGCCTTCTAAGACGTCTGCCTCGTATTCGAGGCGTATGGGGTTCGATTCTTGGTACGCATCTCTCAACTTTTTGCAGTTATTTGTGTTATAAGCAAAACAGCTTCACTACATAGTATAAAACAAAGTCGCTTCCCGCTGTCTGTCCCTATGTATGCTTAGATCTTTAAAACTACGCATCGGTTTTTGGTGCGGTTTTTTTAATAGATAGAGTGATTCAAGAGGAAGATTTATATGTACTTTTTATCCAGGAAAATTAAGGAGTTTCCGCGGGACCCAAAAAACTCAATCCACGCGGACAAAGTCGCGGGCACCGGCTAGTATTAGAATAAAGCAAAAACTTACGTCAAAATGATCTTCGAAGAAATAAATAGTAGAATTTAGCCCTATAGCTGTAGGATCTCGCCGTAAAAGATTAAGCCACTTAGATCGCATTGTTTTTTAAAGTGACGCGTGAATAAATAACTTGCTTGGAGTTCATTTTGATGTGTTATCACACTGGGGGACCGCACACGACTTACAACACTTTGGAATTCATATTATTCACACAAAATATCTAAATTGCTGTACGAAGACTTAGTGTTTACTGTACATAGTACATTAAAGTACATTGGTAAAAGCAATAGTGACGTCACAAACGACGCCATGACACCCGCGAGCGTTTTGGCGTTATTTTTAAAATTGAAATTTCAAATGCCAATTTTATCTACCAAACCTTTTTTTTCTGCTGAAATAAGATATTTTTCCGAAATAGTAGATACTTCCGAACATAATCTGACCATTTTTCAAAATCAGTCATCATGCCTATTACAAAAAAAGAACATCTATGCGAATTTCAAAAAAAGAACATTGTCATACACGCGCGCTTCACTACCAGAACGCCGCGCGCTGTAAACAAAAAAGTAGGTTAGAATTTTCATCGTCATTTTTCTTCTTTTTTTTGAGTGAGCGATTCAAGTTTTTAGCAGTTTGGGTAAAACAATTGCTAACTATTTACAACTTCCTATTCCTGAGTTGTATACAGGACATTGCTTTCGCAGAGCATCTGCCACAATATTAGTAGATGCCGGAGGAGACATAAGTTTAAAACGGCACGGCGGATGGAAGTCTACATCTGTTGCTGAGGGCTATATTAATGACTCTTTATCCAACCAAATCCACGTGTCGAATGTAATTCGCGAATTCCATAGAATATAAAAATAGTGAAGTGGTAAATATAAATATTCCGCCGAGTACATCGGGATCAGGACCTTCCAACATTAAAGAACATCAAGTGAATTTTAATAACTTCACTATACAAAATGTTAATTACTACTACAATCAATAATTCTTTCATTAATACTTAGTTTATTTGTATATACTCAGTATAATGGATGATATTAGGTTACTAGGACTGGATGTTTTAATGTTAGAAGTAAGCTAACTATTTCAGAATCTGTTATAGAGGATTCATATCATGAGTGCAGATAAAGTCTTGTATGCGACTGTTGATAATTAGGTATTAAAACACTCATATGATACTATTATCACACTCCGCTTCGCGTCGTGTGATAAACCCGCATACGTGTTTTAATACCCCTTATTACACAACTGTTGCTTAAATAACTATAACAAGTGCAAAGTACCTGCCTGAAGCATACTTATAAAGGACTTTTCAAGTTTTCTTACAAACTGTTAAGTTTAAAAAAATATATAAATATGTTTAATGGAATTACAGTTAAAAAGCCGATAAAATGAATTAGAACATTTATATAGCTATGTCTTAGAAAATTAGGCCCTAATAGGAAGTTTGAAGAAATAGGAAAAAGTAAAATTAAAAGAGGCATATATGGAAAAATATAAAACGTATATTAATACGTTACATGCTAATTAATTATAAAGTGATTATTCAGAGTTAGTCATAAAAATATTATGTAAGAATATAGAAGACAGTTATCGTAAAATATTACTTTAAAGTAAGTCTACATTATCATCAAACAACATGGCGAATTTTGATTTAAAAACTAGTATTTTGATTCCTGTAATGGATGGAAATGAGGTGACGACTGAAAGATAATACAAGGCATATAGATGTACGATTCTTGCTTATTACAACCAGAAGACAAGAAATTGCTGATTTCTTTTATACTCAAAACTAGATTAACTAAAACTGCCAAATTAAAATTACAACCCAATTACAAGACAGTAAATGATTTAACCTTAGATATGAAAAAGTTTTTACTAACGAAAACTTCAGCAAATTCTTTATTAATTCAATTGAATAAGTAAGTTATCTCAAAATGAATTAACTATTGGAGATTTTGGTAATAAATTGGAGGAACTTTTTGTTGAGTCGACGATTTCCCAGGCAGATTCCAATAATACAGCAAGTGCAATTTTAAGACCGATTAATGAAAAATTTGCTATAAAACGGTTTGCAGATGGACTTCGTAAAAGGTTAGGTAGGTACTATCATTGCAGCTCGAGACTATCAGGAGTTAAAGTACGCAATTCGTGCGGCAGAGGACGAAGAATCGTCTCTACCATCCGGTCAAGTAGTAATGAACATGAGAGATAAGTCGAGAGGAATAGAAATATACCATCACTACCCAGTTTGCGGAAGCTCTTCGAACAATTGTCAGTACTAAACTCGCCGGCATATTTAGCGGAACATAAAAAAAGGTCCATAATTAAAAAAATATGGTTTTATTTTAAAATCTACTTACTACACTTCTTTTGTTAGTTAAAGTTTCATTTGTTTTACTTAAAATGAGATCACATTAAGAACAGATTTTGCGAGTAAAGGCTATTTGTGAAAAATGGTACATTTTGAACTTTTCATGTAACCGGGAAAAGTGAAATCAAGACACGCGGAAGCGTGTCCAGCCAAAGTTAAAAAAAACTGGCGAGCAGCACCGTGTGTAATATTACACGAACCATTTGGAGCCACTTTTGACCCCCTCATAACTCAAAAACTATTTCACATAAACATGTCAAATTTGGCGCATATATTGAGACCCGTGAGATACATATGTGCTCCAAATTTCATAAGCACACCTCAAATGGTTATTTAGATATAAAACGTACAAAAATCGTCATTTTTATGCTCTACCTAGGTATAGATCAAAACTCTGACACGGGGCATACTACCATTGCTTAAAGCCGTATTATTTTAATATTGTTGACGTTTATGTTGTAGTGTTATAATCATTATTTTAAGGACGTCAAAGTACGTGACATTCGACCGTTATTTTGAAACAATACTGCTTTAAGCGGTGGTTGTAACTCCTTAACTATTGAAAATGACACATAATTATTATTTTAATGTAAATAATAATGAATAATAATATAGTTGCATTAAAACCTTACCTTCGTATTCATGCATTTTGTGCAACGAAACGTCATTGACAGAAAAGAAGAAGAAACGTATTTGAAGTCGTCAGTTCAAGCTGTCAGTCATTGTGATTTGTATTCATTGTTTATAGTGGTTTTAGTGATATCGACTGTTTACCGTGCTTGTTTTCAATGTTTCACTAAAAACTTTTGATTTTGAACTTTTGCAATCAAAATTGATGAAATGTAGAAATGTGCTGTAGAGGTAGTCTGACCATAGATGTAATCTGTCAATGTCAGTGTAACTCTAGGTACACTATATATTTTTCTTGAGAATTCTCGTCTTTAATTATCTTGTACAATGAGTCGTACAATAGAATTACTGGTGGGTGACACACTGACCTTACACCGAATAATAAGTACCTACTAATGTAAAACGTAAACTAAACTAATAGACAAGTCCTGTTACAGTATAAAGGATTATTTGAATGATAGCAAGGCATGGGTATGAATTGTTACTGCGGCTGATTATGAAATGTTATATTATAAGTACATATATATAATTTCAAATATTTGTGAGATGGTGATAATAAAAAAAAGCGGAGTTTATTGCGGGCTCTTCTCAGACCGGCACGTTTGGAACCCTCATAGCTTAAGTTTTAAGATAGCGTAGTTAATTATCACCATCACGTTTTATGCTCTGTAAGCATGACGTTCAGAAGGTGTACTTTGTAGGTACATATTTTGAATAAATATGTTTTGAGTTTGAGATTGAGTTCAATAATTTCTGTACAAAAAGTAATGATATCCCATCAAAAACATAAATGTAAAATGAGAGCCAAGTTCAAAATTGTGATATATATGCCTTGGTTGTTGACTTCAGCGACAAAAGAAGTGAGATCTAAATGGGTGCCAAGTTCAATGGTTAGTCCTGAAATTTATTTATAACAACATATAATATTTTATAACAACTTAAAATATCATTTCTTCTTATAACTTAGTATAAAATGTTGAAGACTAAGGCTTTGGCTTGGCTAGTTTCCATATACGAATTATAGCCTTCACAAGTTGTAAAGATGTAAGTTCTTATTTTATTCTTCCGAAAATTTGGCTTACTGGTAGAAACTGTACTTTTAGGTACCTACTTAATAATAATTCGTATATGGAAACTAGCCAAGCCAAAGCCTTAGTCTTCAACATTTTATACTAAGTTATAAGAAGAAATGATATTTTAAGTTGTTATAAAATATTATATGTTGTTATAAATAAATTTCAGGACTGACCATTGAACTTGGCACCCATTTAGATCTCACTTCTTTTGTCGCTGAAGTCAACAACCAAGGCATATATATCACAATTTTGAACTTGGCTCTCATTTTACATTTATGTTTTTGATGGGATTTAATATTAAAATAACAATTGATTAAATTAGAAAAATGGTGATTAATATCGCGTATTTCCTCCACGTGCTCTTATTAAAGTTTCTACCCGTCTAGGCATACTGAGAATGATGTTATCGATGGTCTCCTGGGATAGTCTCCGCCATTCCTCAACTACGGCGATTCGCAGTTCTCCCACGTTGGCAGGAACTGGAATTCTGGACTTAACTTTTCTTTTCAGCAAGTCCCAAACGTGCTCTATTGGGTTCATATCCGGTGATCTCGCCGGCCACTCCATAACAGTGATATTCATATCATTAAGATAAGCTTGAGTTACCCGAACGGTATGCGGCCGAGCATTATCCTGCATAAAAACAAAATCTTCACCGATATATGGGGCAAACGGTACGACATTTTCTTCTAAAACTTCTCTGATATAGCGGTCTGCAGTCGACTCCCTCTGTCAATCACTACCAAGTCTGTGCGAACTCCCAAACAAATGCCCGCCCAAACCATTATTGATCCACCACCGTATGCAACTGTAGTTTCAAAATTTGTCTGAATAATTGCCGTGCAACGTGTAGTAGTGCCGTGTAGTCAGTACAGAAGTCAGGCATAATTCAGTCATCAACTCCAGAAAGATACGCGATTAAAAACAAAAAACAGTACTTCAATGAAATTTTAAATCAAACTCAGAAGGAAGAAATACTCGAAGTTCGCTCCAGATAAGGTGTATTTGAATAAAATTAAAACAATTGCATAAAATGTGATGTTCAGTTGTTTTCTTAATTTGAAAATATTTCTTTTTAAATTAAATGACGTATAAACCAGCCAGCAACCTTATATGATACTGATATCAAACCTTTTTTTTATGTTCCGCTAAATATGCCGGCGAGTTTATAATAACACTCGCATTTACCCTGGTACTACCTACTATTCCTATTATATATTAATAATTACCGTGGTAATGATAATTCGAATTACCGTGGAAGGTACAATACTGCTCCAAATCGTTACCGTAACCACTAAACCCGTGGCTATTCCCGTAGAATTCGAGGTCAAGGTCGTGGCGTAACGCAATAGAAAGCTTAGGTGGGTGAAAATCACATGAACTCAGAACAGAAAAACAGTGAGTTAAATGATCATTTTCAGTTTTTTCGAGCATAAGATATTAACTTCGTGTGACGGTCTAGATGTTTTAAGGTTTAGGTTAGGTAGTGTAGAGTGTTCATTTTTATTAGATACAGGTGCAACCCTATCTGTCATACATAAGGATAGATTCAATATCAATAATCAATAATCAATAATCTTTATTTGGAACATATTATAAATGGTTTACAATAGTTGACAACGGTGGCACTGCAATAGTGTAAACTGTGCTGCAGATGCCACCGCCCACCTCCGAGTTTCAATGCACATAATAATAATAATGTTCCTCTTACATGCAATTATAGAAAGTTACAAAAGAGAGAGGCATGTGTGTGCGTGTGTGTGCGTGTGTGTGTGTTTGTGTGTGCGTGCGTGTGGGTGTGTTTGTGCGTTTGGGTGTTTATGTGGGTGTGGGTGTGGTGGGTGTATGCGTATGCGTGTTTGTGTGTGTAGAAAAGAGGATATAAATTAGTGTGTATGTTTATTGATAATTTTTAAGTGATTGTTTTAGCATACTAATTAAGGCATAACTCTTCGATTTGGTCATAATTCATTTGCAGTAGCCATGTGGAAATTTTTGTTTTAGCGATGTGTTTAATCAAGGGGTAGATATTTAAGTGCTTGTTGATTTTATTGTATAAGAAGTTAGCTAGAAATGAATGTTGGTGTTTGAAGAAAGTTGTTCGGGGCCTGTATTTGGTAGTAAAAACTATATCGCTTCTGCGTTTCTTAGCCTGGAATGTGGGATCAAATACCAGGGAAGAATGTGTCCTGAGGGTAATAGATAAGAGGAACAACTGTCGAACTGTAAGTACTTTGCCAGTGGCATATAGTAAGTGGGTCGGAAAACGATAGTGTTTATGATACATGACTTTGAGAACTGACCTCTGTGCCCGTTCAAGATGAATTAAATGGGTTTTGCCAATACCTCCCCACACAGAAATGCAGTACGACAATATAGATTGACACAGAGCGAAATAGATAGCCTGAAGTAGGTCAGGTTTGAGTACATTCCTTAATTTTTTAAACACCCATATAAGTTTTCTTACGCGCCCTGTTAATTGGTTGATTTGAGGAACCCATGACAGATGCTCATCAAGAATGATTCCTAGATATTTGATATGCTGTACTCGTTCAATCTGTGGACAATTACATGTTTTGGAGGAAGTGTCATTACAGTTATGTGCTTGGATTTTGTATTTTGACCCAGTAGGTAAATCAGTTCTTTTTGAAATTGAAAATGCTAGGTGCTTGGTTTTACTTGCGTTGAGTGTTAGCAGATTAAACTTTAGCCAATGGATAACAGTCTGAAAACCCTCTTGTGCCAGTGAGTAGGCTTCCTCCCAACTCTCTCCTTGAAATACAATAGCCGTATCATCCGCGAATGTAAATATGTTTCCGTTTTTTAACTGGATTTGGCACAGATCGTTTATGTAGATCAAGAAGAGAGTTGGCCCTAGGATGCTTCCCTGAGGTACTCCGTACTCGACTGAAATATCATTGCTAAGATTGTTTTCGATCTTAATTTTCTGAACTCTGTCGGATAGGTAACTCTTAAAAAGATTTAAAGCTGTACCACGAATTCCAAACGATTCTAGTTTGTCTAAAAGGGAAGGAACAGAAACGGTATCGAAGGCTTTTGCAAGGTCTAAGAATATTGCCAAGCACTTATTTTTTCGATCCAGATTATTTGAGATGGCATCGACGAGTTTGGTGACTGCGTCTTCTGTTGACCTGCCTGCTCTGAATCCGTATTGGTTATTTGATATTAGACCAAATTGGTTCAGAAATTTGTTAAGTCTATTGTTTATCAGCTTTTCAAAAATTTTAGATAGGGCTGGCAAGACAGAAATTGGACGGTAATTACTTACAACATTTCTATCCCCCCCTTTGAATACCGGATGAATAATTGCTCTTTTAAATGCCTTAGGGAAGATACCCCTATCGATACATGTATTAAAGATGTATGTTAATACGGGAATTATTTTATGTCTTATTTTTTTTAACAGTAATGATGGTATACCGTCCCAACCCGTGGCACAATCGTTTTTCAAGTTTAGTATTAAGGTTTCAATTTCTGATTCCTCTGCGGGCAACAAAACAATAGAATTGGCACAGCTAGAGGAGTTTCGAGTAACGTTTTGTATAGTGTTATTACTCGCAGATGAAACAGATCTGATATTCTCAGCGAGGGTTTTACCAACATTCGCGAAATAAGAGTTGACTGCATTAACAGATTTAAAGGGTGTGTTTTCTACCGTTAGAAGTTCACTTGACGAGTGATTGTTATTAGAAAAATCAGCAATTCTACTAATACACTGCCAGATCTTAGCAGAGTTTTTACCACTTTTTTGAATTTCAGATTGTTCATACTGTTGTTTAAGTTTTTTTATTAAATTATTGCAAAAATTCCTATATCTCTTGTAAGTAGTCTGTAGGATTTCATTGTTGGGGTATCTACGAGCTCTGCAATGAAGTTTGTCGCGGTTGCGAATACACTTTACTAAGCCCGGGGTAATCCAAGGTTTTAACGGTCTATGTTTACCTTTTATAGTAACTTGAACAGTATGCTCTTGTATTTTTTGTGATATAGTAGAAATTAGGGTGTCAACTAAATGATCAGAATCTTGTGACTCATAGATCCATGAAAATTCAGTATTATCTAGGTCCAGGGCTACCAGGTCCCAGTTGGTTTTAGTTTGGATATGTATAGTTTTTGTTCGTGGGCGGCCTGTATTCATGCAAAGTAGTATAGGTAAGTGGTCAGTAATATGTGTATCAAGAATGAAAATAGTCGGTTGAGATGGTGATTTTAGCAGAATATGATCCAGACAGTTTAATTCACGGGTCGGATGGGTATGCCCTGGTAAAAACCCTAGTTCCGAAATTAAGTTTAGATATCGAGACGCATTATTATTCAAACTATTGCTAAGTTTTATATCGATGTTAATGTCACCCGAAATAACAATGCTATTGACATTTTTCAATGACGAACAAGTTATACTATAAACTATAAAAACTATAAACTATCAATATTATGAAATGATGGAGATCGATAAAGTGCAATGATGGCCAGCTCACAATTATTTTTAATTACAAGACAGTTGGCACCCTCAAATGCCGGCTCCTCAACTTTATAATTTAGGTATTTTCGTAAATATACAACTACACCGTCATTTTGGTTACGGTTTATCGTGGTATAGTACATCGTATAATCGGGAAGATGCGGAAGGCTTTTACTAGGATTTAGCCAGCATTCCGAAAAAATAATAATATCACAGTCAAATTTTAACCTATGTTGTAACGTTTCAAATTGTGATATATTTTTGTAAATACTCCTTATATTAAGACTTAAGATTTTTAAATTATACTTCCTATTTTTTAGGATAGACAAACATCTTTCGGGTTGCTGTTTAAAGTATGACGTAGCAATGTTAAATGTTTCTATTTCTGCTATTAAATTATTAATATTCGTGCCTGTTGTATTTATGTGTGGGTGCACTTAATATGTTACAACTATATTTTAAATAGGGAGGTGCATTATTTTGTGTTTGTCTATTCAATAAGAAGCAGTTATTAAGAAAATCTATACATAAATATGTGAAACTAGTTTGAATCCGTGCTGTGTTAAAATATTGAGCTGTATTGAGAGTATTATAGGTAGTAAATAATTTTAATAGTAAATTGATGAGTAAACTGCTATTATAAAATATTATATAGCACAACAGTAACACGTTTACTTCATAATAACAATTAATGTAGTGTATAAACATCGTTAAGATATCCATTTCATATGCATGCGTTAGGAAAGGGCCCTTTGTTGTTTTTAAAATATGATGTGTGAGATAGTGTAAGTTGTAGTAACGTTGTAGTGTAAAAGTACGGTGACATAGGGTATGATATAAAAACACATAATATAAACTATTCACTATGCTAAAAAATATATTAACATAAAAATACAAGTTTAGGAAAATTATACTATGACGGTGGTCTGAAAAATACCTTCGATCCGCAACAGTTAAAAAAATCCTCAGTTTGTTTATTCTTACTTGGGCGAGGCTTATCGGTATAATAAGTATATTAATTAGGGTACATGTAACAATCAGCATTGTCAATTTTGCCTGGGATAGTCATTCTGTAACTTCGAGTTTCTTAATTTGTTCTTCGCTTTTGACATGAATGAGTGGCAAGCCTTCGCCTTTCCGTAAGAATACTTTCCCGTCGTTAGTCCAGCAGAATTTATACTTATTGGACTTTGTAAGCTGCCTGCTTAGGTAGTATAGCCTTTTAGCTGTGCTAGTCAGATGTTCTGCAATGTAAATAGGTCGCGAAGTATAATCGGGATTGCCCGTGATATGGAATGCATTTAACTTATTGTTTGGATGTCGCTGGTTAAAAGTTCTGGCTGCTCGTAGTATTTCCGCCTTAGTATTTTGATTTGGCAGCTCCACAACGATTATAGGGTTCGGTTTTTTGTTGCCTTGTAGACGGTAAATATCACGTATATCCACTGTATTAAAACTGACCGAAAGAACCTTCATCAAATTCGTTACGTAATCCCTTAACTGAGTCTTCGTTTCATTATCGCATCGAGGTACATTACGTATTTCGAAAAAAGACTTTTTAGAATTTCTGGTGAAATCTTCAATTTTTTCTTCAAGAGTACGTATATGTTCACGATTTTTTGTACACTCGTCCTCCAATGTAGTGATTTTACGTGACATATCCTCATACTGGGCTAAGACAAATTCAATCGATTTCTCGATCTCCTGATTTGACAGTTGGATCTGTTTCAGTGATTTTTCGATATCAACAAATTTATTATTTATTACAGTTTTCAGACTTTCTAGGGCTTGTACAAATTCATTCTTGAAGGCGAGGAAGTCATTACTGCCACCAGAGTTAGTTCGCGGACGCTTCGGCCTCGAAGACACCAAGGGCCGCTCTTTTTCTGCTGTGATGTCCGTCTCAGAACTGCATTTATTATCTGGATTCAGTCTCACAGGATTCATATTTGGAGAGAAGACTAAACCGATTAACTTTTAAATTCGCGTCGTGAACGCGTAAATGCAACGAGCGGAGCACAACACAAAACACGACCGCGCAACGTCGCGGCTCGGAAGAGAGGGAATTAACTTAATTAGTAGCATAAAGTTATTTAATGACGAAACCATAATTTGCGGTTGTAACACAACAACTGTTTGCGGTTACACTCAATACCACTACCTCAATAGCTCTAAGGTACTAAAATTTAATTTCGAATGTAGGATATTTTACCTTCGTAACAACGCGAGCATGTCGGAAAAGCGACACCAAAAAGAGACAAACATATTCATGATATGATTTAGCCTTTTTTTATCCACTACAAGTTAGCCCTTGAATGCGATCTCACCTGATGGTAAGTGATGATGCAATCTAAGATGGTAGCGGGCTAACCTGTTAGGGGCATGGCCTGCGAGAAATTGAGATAGAATACAAGTAATATCCATCTCATTCTCTCGTAGGCTACTGTTCTGAAGTTTCACTTCTGCCGTGTGTAAATTGCACACTATAACAAGTGAACTTAATTTAACGAATTAAAAAATACGACTGCCCTGCCATATTATTTTTGGAGTTTACCTCCTTAAGAAGCGATTTGCTTAAATAGCCTTTGGAATCTTATTCACATTTTTTATTAAATGATATTTTTTGTGAATCACTAAATATTGAACTATAGTGTTATATATTTTTGGAATCTACTTACATTTTCTAGATGATAGTTAATCTTATTTTCGATTTTTTTTTTCAATTTTGGTCTTTAATGCGGGTCCATGGTCACCCCATCAATTTTTTTAAAAATTTTACTTGCCTATGTCACCCGGAATAAGCTAGGGTTTCTAACGATACCTCATTTATCAAAATCGGTTCAGGCGTATAGAAGTCATGGTGGAATATACAAACTCACATACATACATACATACATACATGAACCCTGAAAACAATATACTCCTTTTTTCAGGCAGTCGTATAAAAATAAAACTGTGACCAGTATTGATGCAGGATTCACATAATAGGGCTACAGTTTCAGAGATATTTCTTGTTTAAAAAATTATAAATATTTGGATGTCATTAATCTTAATATTATTTATGTATGATGTAATAATAATATTCTTATATTAGACGATGCTACGACAAAATTGCTTGATTATAAAATATTTTCGATAGTCCAGTAATCCTGTATTGATTTAACGTTTCCCCACTTGTTGAAAATTCAAGATGGCGGCCGGACCATAGGCAACTAATCTTCGAACTCTTTATTTCAATTTTCCACTATGAGTTCTCATGCGTGCACTATGGTCAAGAATAAATCCGTGACCTATCTTACTTATATTATAAGATCAAGGTTTTTCACCAGAGTGAGCCCTAAAAGTATGATTATCTAAATGGCATTTAAGTGGAAATTTAGCCTCACATAGATTGCAGCAATGGGGTTTCTCACCAGTGTGAGTTCTTATATGACTATTTAAATAACATTTTCTCGTAAATTTTCTTTCACAAAATTCGCAAGGATAAAATTTCTCACCAGTGTGATTCCTCATTACGTGATTATTTAAATGACATTTTTGCGTAAATTTACCTGGACATAGCATACAGGAATAGGGCTTCTCACCAGTGTGAGTTCTCACATGGCTAATTAAAGTACTCCTTTGTGTAAATTTCGCCTGGCATAGTTTACAGGAAAAAGGTCTCTCACCAGTATGAGTCCTCGTATGATTGTTCAAAGTACTTTTTGCCGTAAATTTAGCCTTACATACCTCACAGGAATACAAAGCATCACGAGTGTGTGTTCTCATGTGCCTAGTCAAAAAAGATTTCAGTTTAAAACTAGCGTGACACTGTTCACAATTAAATGGCTTGATGCCGGTGTGTGTCATTATATGAGTACTTAGATGATATTTTCTTGCAAATTTAGACTGACATATGTCGCAAGAAAATGGTGTCTCACCAGTGTGAGACATTTTATGACAAGTTAAATCATATTTCTTTGCGAATTTGGCGACACATTGATCACAAGAATAAGGTTTCTCACCAGTGTGAGACCTCATGTGTAAGTGTAAAGCACTTGTGTATTTAAACTGTTTTTTGCAAATGTAACATGTTGTGTTAAGTTCTTTTTTCGTAGCAGATCCACCACATGTAGAGTCTGAAAGAAGAAAATATTTTTAATCAATCTGCATGGCATTCCTAATTGCTGAGGGTTGTGACGCCATCGTTTTCTTGGGATAATAATACAGTGGGTTTCCAGGTCCTTCCACATACAACTCGACTATTTCACCTCTTTGGTTGCTAATGATTATTATCAGTAATCAGATATTAGTGATAATATAACCGGGGCCAAAATCTTACGTGCTCTAGGGTACGGAGGAGCCAAAACGGCTAAATTTTAACCTCAAAAGTCGCTCACCCATTTTTATTAATAAGTTGGCTCAATATAGCTTCACAATCGCAATTAACTCAAATGTGATGTCACAACTAGGCCACTTGCCGCTTAAATAAATAATTAAATCCATACTAATAATATAAATGCGAAAGTGTGTCTGTCTGCTACGCTTTAACGGCCCATCTTTTCAACCGATTTTGATTTGGTGTAGAGTAGAGGTTGTATCCTGGGGAAGGACATAGTATAGTGTAGAAGTCGGTTTTTGTTTTAGATGATGGCGAAAATTTATTATTAAGAAACAAGATATTACAATAAGTAGGTATTAAAAAATAATTGTGTCACTCACCATCTGTAGAGCCATCACCAGCAGCACTAGTTTCAGCATTCTTCTTTCTCTGTACATACAAAATAACCGTTCATCATCAATATCACCTCAGCCCATCACTAGCTTACCACATGGGTCTACCATCAGAATGTAAAGGTTGTAGCCTATAGCCCTACTATCCCGTCCACGCGACTGCTTCGATACTGCAATATATTGCTACTAGATGACATAAACAGTCACGTGGACTGGATTAAAATAGATGCATATCTCAAATGACATGACCAGTAATTGCCCTCCGATTCGGGACAGTGCGCAGGATTTCCGTTTTTACAGTAAGGTTTAAAAATTCAAACCGAAATTATTATGGATTTACTATTCCGATTATGGTCAAGGTTCAAATGTCAAAAAAAACAATACGTTCATTGTTCAAATCTTGAGCGTCCGCTTTCTTCTTTAAGCACTACTCTATTTTGACGTACCATTATATCCATGCTTCATAATAATCTTGTAACCCTACGTGAATACCATTTAAGTACCTTAGTCATTATATTATGAATTATTACATTAAATAGTAATGAAAAGGAAATGTAAGTATGTTTTGTTTATAATTTTTTTTTTGACAAGCCTCAATGAAACGTGTAATTGATCGAACAAAGCATTTTGCATAACCACTGCGTTTAAAGGAAGGCCCTCTCACATTGCATATGCTGCCATCGAATAGTTGAACTCGTTAACCAAAACGTCTAGCGTCATCTAGTATCGGAAAGCAGCAGTACAATGTAAAGTGATTTATAAAAAGAATTAGGTTTGTCTCCTGCCCAAGGTCCAGCAGCAAAAACTGTGCATTCGGTTGCTTCAACCTCAGTGATGACCGGACCAGCTTCTTTTACACAACCTGCCAGAACTAAGCGGAACATCAATAAATGGATTTGTTAGTCATAAGTCTTTTTCAATAGTCAATGTGTTTTTGTGCTTAGGTTTCCTTGGTTAAGATGCCTGATTCAATGCCTGTCTGCAGAGCACTGATATTATGTCATGTACTATGTTTTATATCTATAGACCGGAGTTATTCAAAGTTTCAACTTGATATTTATTTGTAAGGTAGGTAAGCAAATAATTCCAATTTTATTAATGTGTACATTCCATCACTATTCTTCTTTTCTTATCTTATTCTTATAGCCTTTAGTACTGCGGTCTGGTTGTCGGCAGTAATTCTGCCAGTGTCAACGTTGGTTTGGAGACAACAACGTGTAAATTGCTTGGTTCTTGAGATTCTTGGAGACTTCTCCGTTGTTAGACCCAGACATCACCAGGATAAAACAACTATAATATAATTTTATATATATAGATAATTAGTTTAATAGACAGTTAGTATAAATTATTATGCAGTGGCCAAGAAAATTCAAAATGTCAATCATCAGGGTTACTAAACATTAAACATAGATGTTCTACAATTTAATATCATAAAGAAAATAAAAAGAAAAGAAAGTCTATTTATTCTCACCATCTTGCCACACACTACAATACCTTAAGGTAAATGCGCCACAATCATAAATCATGGCGCCTCCAGCACTTGAGCATTAAAACTCATGGCCAAGTCTTAGAGGCACCCTGACAACACTTGTGTGTGGCACAACTTGAAAGAAGGCAACAGCTCAGCATAATGCAGAAAGCCTTGCAATAAAATATAACAATAGCATTCTGCGCTGATTTTCAGCTGGAGCCCTACTCCAGGTGACGCCACGGCTTCTTAACTATATCTATTAATTATCACTACTTAATAAATTATTCTCGTTCTACATAAGGGCTGCACAGGTGAATAAAAAAATAAAATTAATTCTAATTAAATCATGAGGCCAGTTAAAAATAAAAATAAAACCAAACAAATATAAATAAATAAACAGTACATGCAAAACTTAAGGGACTATTTACAATCAGATACATTTAAGATAAACGAGAAACATCATAATATTGTAAAATTTAAAGAAAAGAAAACTCCGCCACATGATCTTGGAATTCTAATTGTTTGCTGAGAAGAATTTTTTTAAAGTTGTAGTTTAAAAGAATACTTATTTTTAAGGTCATAACAGTTTATATAGTTACATAAACTTCTCAGAACTAAAGGGTCTGAAAGAAAGGTCAGAAAGAAAGGAGATATTATGGGAAATAGATTGGGCGAGGGATACTATGAGGTAGTATTTCTTACAAAGATGTGGAATGTTTGGTGCAATTAAAAAATATATGCTCCACTGTGCCCTCATCTAGGCCGCACTCACAAAGCGAGCTATCTCTCACCCGGATTTTCTTTAGAAACACTGGAGTACAAACGTGGCCCAGTCGTAGTCTACATAATACAGATATTGTCCTCCTGTTCAGCTTTTTAAAGCAAAGATTTTATTATGTGTTGGAGACCCAGATTGGAATGCTTGCCTAGCCCACATATCCGCCTGTTTATTCCCATGTATACCTTTATGCCCTGTTATCCAAGCTAATGCTATACCTAAGCCATTATAATGGCAGTGGTGGAGTGCCTCTTTAATGTTTAGTATAATTTGGAAGTTCTGAACTTTATTTTTGGAAATATTACCTGTAATTGCTTGCAAGCAACTCTTAGAATCTGATAGAATCAAGACCTTATTCAAGCTGTGGGATTTAATGTATAGCAATGCTTCGAGAGTGGCAATGGCTTCTCCAGCGAAAACTGATGTTTGAAGAGGACTTCTAAAAAGGAGGACAATATTGTACTTGGGGATCCAAACTGCTGAAACAACATTATCATTCTCCATTAATCAGTGAAGACTAGCATCCATTCTTGCCAGTCTTGATCTAGAATTTGGCATAGTTTCCTATTAGTTTCATTTTCGTTTTTGGAGATTTCAAAATCCAGTCTTATATTAGTTTTGAAAATTAGAGCATCGTAATTACAGTCAAATAAAGGAAAAACAGGTGATTGAGATATTTGATGCGGCAATGCTTTACATCTTCTGTAGCTTTATACTGATCTAAGAGGGTCTTTATTTCTCAATAGTCCTCAGTGATGACCTTCTGAGCCATTGTGTCAAGACAAGGAATCAGTGGGTGGGATTCCACTTGTATAAGCTTCAAAACAAACCAATCTAATAAATATTGTCTCCTTAAATCTAAGGGAGGTTCTACACATCCTGTCATCATAGTTATTTTAGGAGAGGATTTCATAGCTCCCAGGATGATACGTAAGCATTTTGCCTGAATTTTGTTGAGCTTCTCTAAGCCCTCTTTATTGCAAGGCTCAAAGATTAAGGACCCATAGTCAAAGTGGCTTCTAAATAGAGCATTATATAGCAGTTTCTGGCAGTATGGATGGGAGCCCCACCACACTACAGAAAGAGCTCTCGTTATGTTGACGCCTTTTTCACACTTTTGAGCTACATGATTGAAATTGTGAGTACCTGTTAATTTTGAATAATCACCTAAGAATTTCACTGCGGAGTCAACCTGGATTGTCTGACTTTCATACCTTATTATGATGGTTCTTTTCCTAGATAAGACTACAGTTTTGCTTTTAGAGGGGGGGAGACTCAATCCATGATCCTCTAGCCATACACTAAGATGGCACATGGCAGAATTTAAATTTATTGCTGCTTCCTGGTTTGAGTTACTTGGAACATATAATGCCAGATCATCCGCATATTGCAGAGTGTCACAAAAGCTGTTCACAGTCAGTTCTAAGTCATATGTGTAAATATTATACAAAAGAGGGCTAAGTACAGATCCTTGTGGGAGCCCCTTTCATATAGTCCTAGGTGCCATGAGTTCGTCATTTATCCGTATTTTGATAGATCTAGCCATGTATAGATTTGCGACGAAGTGTACAATCCTCTCAGGAATACTCAGATTGAGCATTTTGCGCCTGAGTATTGGAAGATTTACACTATCATAGGCAGCGGAGATGTCTAGAAAGACCCCTACCAAGTAATCTCCCCTTGTAAAAGCAAGGCGTATATTGGTAGCCAGCATGCTAAGACTGTCCGGTGTCTATGGTGCTTCTACCTTTTCGGAAGCCAAATTGGGGTTTTCCCAGAATATTCCTCCTCTTCACAAACCACTCCAGCCTATTCTTAACCATGTGTTCCATCACCTTGCACAGAGTAGATGAAAGAGCGATGGGGCGGTATGAGTTCGGCTCTGAGAGATCCTTCCCCGGTTTTAAGATTGGCAACACCACCTGAGTTTTCCAGGACTCTGGTATGTTGCCTGACAAAAAATATTTGTTTAGTAAGTATATGAAGAAAATATGTCTTACCAAAAGTATTCATGTTTTTATAAATGAGTAGGGGATGCCATCTTTCCCTAGTGAAGAGTCCCTCAGATCCCCTAACACTATTTGTAGTTCATCAATGGAAAAAGGTTTATCAAATCTGTGCAGAGATGTAGGTGAAATTGTTGTTGGGAAGTGTTCCAGGTCTGGAACAAAGGGTGGGGCTAGCTGCCTTTCGAACTTATATAACCATGGGGATGGATCATTGGAGGAGAGGGGTCCTGGATTCCTTGATCCTCTAAACCTCCCAACATTCCGCCAGACCGTGGCAGAGGAGGTCCTGGGTGATAAACTCTCACAGAAACCTTTCCAGCCTTTAAGTCTTTTCTTGGATAGGGTCCTTCTGGCTTTGACAGAGTTTTTTTGAAAGGTTAGAAAATTTTCAATGCTCATGTTGCTGTTATATTCTAGTTCCGATTCGTCTCTTAGTCTCACCACAGATGTGAACTCGGAGTCCCACCAGGGAGGAGACAGAAATTTTTGCCTAATTTGTTTAATGGAGAAGTATTGAATAGAAGCAGGCGTTACTTTGCGGAAGTCCATGATAGCTCTATAATGGAGAAGTGTTTGTCAGCAGCAGTCTCAAGTGCCTGTTGGAAGTGGTTATATAAACCGTTTTCCAAGGTCAGTGGTTCTAGTTGGGATAAGAGGCCAACCACTGTATCAGAGTATGCACTCCAGTCTACATTATTGAGCCTATATTTTAAGAGAGGCTTTGGAGTAGGTGCTGGAGATATGTGGTGACCCATATAACTATATGGAGCAGAATTGGGTAGTGGTTGCTCCCATGAGAGATCCTGAGGGTCTTTCAGGACATATTGTTTGCAATGCTAGGTGAACAGATTGGGGCTGATTGGGGGTTTTGTCCAGGATAAACTCTATGCGTTGGAGACCCATTAAGGACACATACGTTGATCTTATCAAAAATATCAATTAAGCAATAAGAGAAAGAGTCATAGTGATATGATCCCCATGAAGTATGGTGGCAGTTGAAATCGCATAGAATGATCAGTGGGCCAGGGAGTTGAGAGAGAAGGGATAATAGGATCTGCTTCGAGGTTAGGGTAAGGGATATCGATGGACACAAAGGTTTTATTTAGAACTCTTGATTTCTTGTGAGTGTTGTGGTAAAGATAGGAGAGAGTATATTAGAGATTTTTTAATAAGCCTAATCCATCACTCTCCTAAGTTATTGACAGATTCTAAATTACAGTGTCAATGTTGCGTTCCATTTTGCAAAAGTTGATTACTCTGCCAAATAAGGGCAGCAATTCATTCTTTCGGCTGTAGATTCTAAAGTTAACCAACTTCGCTGTAATGGTTACTTTTAAGTTTTTATGTACAGCAGCAGTCTTGCGACTTGACTGTTTTTGGTTTATTTTTATTAAATACCTGTTATATTTGCCTAAAATTATTTACAATAATGCATTGTTTTGTTCGAGCACAATGTTCAGGTGTAAGTTGTTAGGTAACCATTAATCATAAAATGGGTATAGTTATAGAGATTTATGAGATTTGTATCTAAATTAGTGTTTCCAGTTTAACTTTCTGTTGTTTATGTTAATTATTATAGACTTAGTATAGTGTTAACCATAGTAAAGTTATTTAGAATCATCGCCGTTATGCTTAGTTTAGGTAACGTTAACATAGTAATATAGTTAGATCCTGTTCTTGAGTTTTCACTAATTATTATTAATACTACTCTTTCAGACTACTGGTGGGTAAGGACCCTAAAATTTATTGGTTTTTCTTTTGATATTTTATTATAATCCACAATCCACATATATTTATTTATTGTATTTATTTATTTTTAGTATAAAATAGTTTATTCATTTATAATGTCGTTAGATAATATTAGCATTGCTAGTGATGATGCAGGTTATTTTTATTCTTTTCCGTCAATCGATGATTTATCTTGTGAGGTGAGTTTTCACAGTACAATATCTCCTATTCCGCTAAACGAAGCCCTTAATTCGTATTTCACAGATTATTGAAATATTTTAATGTAATTCACTTAAATGTACAAAGTATTCCGGCTCATTATTCCGATACGCTTGCGTCTTTTGATTCGCCTAAAATTCACGCCATTCTTGTCTTTGAATCTTGGTTGAAGTCATGTTTACCATCCACTTCTTACTCATTGCCCGGATTTCATCTTATTCGCAATGACCGCGTTGGTAAGGTGGGTGGTAGTGGTGTGGCGATTTACATCCGTTCTTATATTCCATATTCAGTCGTTAGTTTGTCCTCTCAGCCTCCTCCTTCCAATGCGGTCGAGCATTTCTTAATTGAAGTTACACTATCCCATACAAAAATTCTTCTTGGTGTTTGTTACAGTCCTCTCAATATTGATTATTTCTCTTCCTTTGAATGTTTGTTAGAAAATCTAACTCCATCATACGGTCACACCATAATCATGGGTGATTTTAATACATGCCTTCATAAAGGTGACAATTGGTATAGAAAGCGTCGGTCAGTCACCGATGCCTGTAACCTATGTATATTGCCACTCTCTACTACACATAACTTGCCCGATTGTATCCCAACTTTACTAGACCTTATTATTGTATCCTCTCCAGATTAAGTTCTGAAGCATGGCCAACACGAGGCTGATGCCTTCTCTCACCATGATCTTTTATATTTATTATATAAAAATCATCCTCCTAAAGCAAAATCAAGAATTCTTCTGCAACGTAATTTTGGTGGAATGGACAAAAAACTTCTTTTGGAAGACGGTCGTCGGTTAGATTGGTCGGCTGTTGTAAACGCCACTACGATCGACATGAAAGTTGAACTGTTCAATTCCTTTCTCATACAACTTTATGACGTTCATGCTCCTTTCAAACCTATTAAAATTAAACATTTACCAGCACCCTGACTAACTGACGATCTTAAGTGCCTTATATTAAAAAAAGGCTTCACCAAAAGCAAGCTTAAGGCTGACTAATCTGACACTAATCTGCGGAGATATCCAAAGCTCGGAATCGCTGCAATACATCGTGCACAACGACACAACGACGACGCAACGACACAACGACGCCACATTCATAAATCAGTCGAAAACCGCGACCCAGCAAAAGTTTGGAAAATTCCTTGAAACTCTCCAAGAGTTTCAAGAAATTTTCCAAAAATAGTTAAATTTTTTACATTCAATGCAAAAGAGCTAATGATTTATTGGAGAAACGAATAAACTTTTACAGAGCACCATCTATTAACATCATTGTGAAATTCTGTTAAAAATACTGAAGCTCATTAAATATTAAATAATTTTGTTTCCTTATATAATATTTATCTTATTTTAGTATTTGTTGTTCAAGTTCAGGATATAATTGAATAGAAGCAGGCGTTACTTTGCGGAAGTCCATGATAGTGAATGAACTAGAAGTTTAATTTGCTATAATCCGCTACAGTAGACAAATCTGTGTGGTACAGTGCACTCGACAATGCACGATTGTGAAGATACTCACAAGCGTGCATTGTCGAGTCAACATCTCCTGAAGATGCTCCGGTGTCGGAGTGAATCGTACGTTGAGAGTGATTTGGAGGATTTGTGTGGTGTGGTGTTGTGCCTGAACGAATTGCTGGGTGGTGGGTGTCGCATGCTGCAGGTGAAAGACACGCACTGTACCACACAGATTTGTCTACTTTAGCGGATTATAGCAAATTAAACTTCTAGTTCATTCACTTCAGGATATAATTCAAATAATTGATAAAGTTTCAGGCTCAGCCTTACAGAAAATTGAGAGTTCTGAGGTCAACTTTGGATGTTACACACTTTAAAAGCCCCCCATTTCGTCAATTTTAGGGGACAAATAAAAAAAAAAATTTTGTACTCTATTCTTAATTATCTTTAAAATAATATACCGCAACCCTATGTAACGCTATAAAAAATATTTTACTTCGCATTTGTTTCTTCATAGAAACAAATGCGAAGTAAAATATTTTTTAGCCCCCCTGAAATAAAGTTTTTTATAACTTTTTAAGCCATATTCGGCTGAAGGCCATCAGTTTACATATTATATTTAAATTAATATGAGTAAGAGAAGTAATTACGTTCAGTAATTCAGAAGTTATAAGGCTCTGACAGACGGACGGATGGACGGACGGACAAAGTGCAAATTCACTCAAGTAGACTCAGAGACCTTTGCTTTGCTCGGTCAATCATACTTAGTATAGATTATATTTTTAATATATTTTACCATATTTGTTAAAGTGACAAATGTGATGATGTGATGCTTGGCGGTACATCTTAGCCAAAGAAACATCACCTGTTAGTTTTTGAGCTGCCTGCTTGTTTAAAAAAAATTAAGGCCAAATCAGATTGGCCATTATGGTTTCACTAATAACTATGTCAATACAAGATTCTTAACAATTACTTACCTGAATCGTAGTAGCAGAGAGTTTTCTAGTTTTAGTCACATTTTTGTTTGTTAAATTACGCCTGTAATCAAACACCTCCAAATGTCTCTGTAGTTGAGAAATATCACTAAACGCCAGTTCAGTTTTGATTGGCACTAATATATTGACTTCATTTTGTTCATTCACATGTTCCAAGTATTGACTGGAAGTAGATGGTGCTTCAGGTTTAATAAAGTCATTATTATCTTCATAGTCACGTTCAAAGGTTACTTCTACCTCTTCAATTATTTCCTGTTTGGGTACTAAGAGTTCTACTGTTATTATCTCTTCTTTAGGTTCAATAAATTCTTCTATTTCCTCCTGCTTAGGAATGACGTCTTCTATTATTTCCTTTTTGGGAACTATGAGATCTTCTATAACTTCCTGCTTGGGTTTTATGAGGTCAGTATGAGGTATATACTCCTTTGGAGATTCAGCCATCTTAATTTGTTTTGTTCAACTCATTATAAATTGCACTTCCACCACCACTACAACCCATTAACGTCCCACTGCTGGGCACAGGACTCCACTCTCATAGGAGAGAGGGAATTAGAGGGTACCCACAGCACTGCTCCAATGCGGGTTGGCAAGCTTGAACGACTATTAACATGTTAGTGATAATAATCCGAACCGACGGCTTAACGTGTTCTCAGTCACTCTATTTCAGCATATTAAAAAGAGGAAGAGTTATGGCTACAGATGATCGGACTGTGATTTTCCAACATAGATTTTTTCATGGTTTTAGGCAATTATTTTTATCACAGGTAAGTTTATATTCGTGAACTACATATGTATTTGAATTTTTATGATGGTGGTTTTAACTTTTAACGTAGGTGCCTAGTCATGTACAAAGTATGGCTAGAGTCCTGAAGAAATATACAAGTATTAAAGAAAATATCAAAGTGAAAGTGTGAAACAATGATATTCGGCAGACTCAGTAGAACGTACAGTGCCACAAGTTTATCACAGCGTGGCTGTGCACAGATCACTTGCAATTTACATTCAGGTTACTGTGTTTAATAAATCCTACAAATTACGTATTATTTCTACAATCAATCCACGATGAACTTTCACCCTGCAGTGCGATTGCGTAACTTCTGCATCAATCATTGTTACATTATCATTTATCAATAATTGTTGTGATTGGCTGAATTTATGGTTTTCTTGCTGCGTCAATGGATTTTGTCCAATAGTGGAAGAGTGATAACAAATCAAAGGTGACTGCGATAGTTCCACTGTAGCTGTCCTTTTTAGCCGGTCGCCCTGCTGCTTTCCAGAGACCTGCAGTGCGACCACGTATCTTTTGCATCAATCACTACAGGACTGCATCGATGCCAAGGTTTTGGCTTCGCGTATCATTGAGACTGTCCGTAAAGGATCGTTGAGGACAAAAAAAACGTTTTGACATTGATGCCTTATCTAACGATAAAAATAATTGCTGTTGCCTGTTGGGCGACCGCGGATCTCTGACAGCTATAGTGTACCTAACGATCGCAATCACCTCTGATTGGATAACCCTCTTCCGCTATTGGACAAAATCCATTGACGCAGCAAGAAAACCATAAATCCAGCCAATCACAACAATTAATACTGTAACAAAGATTGATGCAGAAGGTCACTCTGCTGAAAATTGGTGTCACGACTTTTGAAGTAAGATCGTTACGTCAAACTAAGCTTTCATTCATGGCAAGAGGTGTTTTTAGCGATGACTTATGGTATCCGATAATCGTTTTACTACTCATATTATCTAAAATAAATATAATATAAGGATTTAAATAGCTCGAATATATAGTTAAGTAAAAATAGAAAATACTATTATTACAAGCAAGTAGGTATGGTAGATTGGAATGGTTTTGTTAAATATATATTAAATAATATTCCAGTGGCCGATAAAATTCTTTTATTTTTCTAAATTCTTATTACACATCAGAGACAAGTAGACCAAAGACCAAGACCAACCACTAACCACTACAGAGTAGTGAAGCCCAAAAATATAGACAACTGACAACTAGTGAAGTACAAGGAAACAGCGTTGCCATACATTAGTGATTATTCCTAACACCCTCCCTTAATCACTACATGTTAACTTACAATCAGTTCTTAAACTAACCAACATAGGCTTCAGTAAACACTTGGTAAACATATCTGCACGCTGGTTCCCCGTAGCAATGTACAAAATATTTATCTTATACAACTTAATTATATCTCTTACATACTTCAACTTTATGTCTAAATGTTTCAGTCTAGCACAACTATTATCATTCAATGTAGCCTTAATCGCAGACTGATTATCCTCGAAGATAGACATATTAATAGTTTTACAATTCAAAACTTCTTTAGTTATATTATAAAGTACAATTAAATCTTGAACAGCCTTAGCTAGTGACAAAATCTCTGCCTCAGTAGAGGACAGTGCAATGGAACCTTGCTTCTTTACACACCAAATTATAGGACAATCATTAAAGAAAATTATATAACCAGAAGTAGACTTTCTATCCTTTACATTAGATCCCCAATCTGCATCTACATAAACATTCAAGTTAACCTCATCAGTAACAGATCTCTGAAATATTAATTTAAGTTCAGATGTTCCCTTTAGATAGCGAAGAATTCTCTTTAGTCCAAGCCAAGCAGCAACAGTTGGTCGCTCCTGGACTTGACTAAGACAGTTAACAGAATACAAGATATCAGGACGAGAAGTCATTGACAAATACAACAATGCACCTACTAGTTCACGGAAAGGACCATGAAATTCTTCACCATCAACAAAATCTGATGCAGTAGACTTAGGAACTAAAGGAGTGTTACATGGTTTACATTCTTTCATTCTATATCTAGCTAATACTTTATCAATATATGCCTTCTGACTTAAACAAAGTTTATCATCAACATATTCTAATTTTATTCCAAGAAACTCATCAGCAATATCAGCTTTAGACATTTCAAATTCTTTTCTAAGTAACTGAATTACAATGTGAACTTCAGCCTCATTTGAACCTGATACAATTAAATCGTCGACATACAGAACTATAAATATCTCATTGTTATGATTATTAGGCCTCCTTACAAACACACATGACTCAAATTCTAGTTGTTGAAAATTCAATTTAAGTATAAAATCAGTGAACCTCTTAAACCACTGCCTAGGTGCCTGTTTAAGTCCATACAAACTTTATAGTAATTTACATACACGACCAGATCCATCATCATAACCTTTAGGTTGATCCATAAAAATTGTTTCGTCTAAATGACCATTTAGAAATGCAGTTTTAACATCCAATACATACATTTTTAAATTCTTTTGAAGAAAAATAGCCAACATTAATCTCAAACATGACATGCCTATAACTGGCGCATATGTTTCAAAATAGTTAACACCTAATCTCTGCTCAAAACCACGAGCAACTAACCTAGCCTTATGAATATTATTTCTTTTTATACTCAATACCCATTTACATGTCATTGACCTTTCACCTTCAGGTAATTCAACCAGTTCCCACACTTTATTCTTATTTAAGGACTCAATCTCTTGATCCATGGCCTGTTTCCATAAAACTTGCTCATTTGCAGGCAATTCCTGTACTTCTTCATATGAAATGGAATCAAAGGTTTCTACTGTTGCTTCATAGACATAATGATCCTTAAATCTGGCTGGCAACTTCAACTGTCTCTTAGATTGTCTAGGTCTGAAAATCTCCTCTTCATCTTCTGTGCAGTCCAAGAATTCATCTTGACCTCCATCAGCTATCTCTGGTTCAGCTGCCTCAGGAACCACACCAGGCTCAGGAACTACATCAGGATCAGGAACTACTTCTTCTCTTATCCTATTATCAACAGAGTCTGAAATAAAAGTCCTCTTCTCTTCATTAAATACTACATTACGTGAAACAGTAATTTGACTAGTTCTCAAATCCAGCAAGCGATAGCCCATATTGGAATATCCTACAAAAATCATCTTCTTAGACTTGGGATCCAGCTTCTTCCTCAAGTTATCTGGTACTCTCATATAGGCGTCACATCCGAAAACCTTGATATTGTTCAAATCTGGTACCTTTCCAAATTTAAGCTCGAAAGGAGTCTTACCCACTGTCTGGTTCGGGATCCGGTTCTTCAGGTAAGCAGCACTCTGCACCGCATAGCCCCAAAAACTCTTTGGTAAGTTTGCATCAAAGATGAGAGCTCGTGCCTTCTCCAAAAGATATCTGTTTGCTCTCTCCGCAACACCGTTCAACGGAGGAGTGTATGGCGGGGCAGGATCTAGCTGAATATTCTTGGACTTAAAATAACGTGCAAGCTCACCTGACACATATTCCTTGGCATTGTCACACCTTATTTTGTAAACTTCTGGATTCTGCTTGTGAAACTGCTTCAATATATCAACTATATCACTCTTATTTTTCAACAGATGAACTTCACAAAATCTAGAATGATCATCTATTATGGTAATAAAATACTTCTCGTTGCTGCTGGTAGGTGGGTCTATTGGTCCACAAATATCCGTGTGTATCATTCTCATGGGTTTATCTTCCCTATCTCTTGGACCTCTACCCATAGGCGTATTAGCTTGCTTGGCAGTTACACATTCTTCACAAAAACTTAAGGAATCTGATACTGGCAATCCTAATTCCTTCATAACATTGTTGCTAGAATGTCCCATTCGCCTGTGCCATAATTTAGCATCTTGCTCAACATAGTGAGTTGCAGCTGATGTAATAGGATCAAACTGACTTATGTACTGACCTTTCTCATTCAATCTGGCTATAACAAATTTCACTTTGTTCTTTTCGACAATTGCCACATTATTTGTAAATATAATACTGTAGCCAGCTTTCTGTATATTTTTCACTGATATTAACTGACCATTTAACTCTGGAATAAACAATACTTCTGTGAGGGTTATTTCTCTTCCATTTAACATGCCAACAATTGTTCCAATACCTTTGACTTCCAAAATTTCTACTTTAGATGCACATGTCACTGTACCTTTGTGGGGTCTCATGTCCTTAAACCATTCTTGTTTGCTACACATGTGTGTAGATGCACCTGAGTCCAACATGAAACGCTCACTTGTTTCATTTACCATGAAGGTGACAGCAGCAGACTCACTGTTATTAGACTTCGACTTGACACAACAGTCCTTCTTCATATGGCCAGGACGTCCACAGTTAAAGCATGTTGACTTTCTGCCACAAAATTTTGCAATGTGACCCTTTAGTTTACATTTATGACATGTCACATTTTGATATTTCTCTGCATTAAATGCTACATTTGTCTTTGCATTTTCAGCCTTCTTTTCACTTGTATCACCTTTCAATGCCTCCGCATTCAATAATCTTTGAATCACAAAGGCAGATGTCAAAGTTGTATCTGGTTGGTTTTCAATTGTTGCCTTTATAACATCATATTCTGGAGGTAATGACATCAATATATAAATAACAATATCCATGTCTTTTACAGTCGTACCTGAAGCTCGTAACTCATTTATCATACCCAGCATCTCGTTTATATGATCTTGCATGCTGCAATCACGACGCTTTTTCATGCTCGTGAGTTTCTTTCGCACTAGTATCTGACTCACAGCACTAGACTTCCCATATTTGTCTTTCAAAGCCGCCCATATCTTGAATGCCGAAGTCTCATCTGACATCGCCGCCAATATAGAGTCATCAATCATGGTTAACAATAAAGCATAAGCTTTCTTTTTGTTAGCATCATCAGATTTCTCATTTGTTAAAAACTGATCCATGTCCTTGGCTGCGAAAATAGCCTCCACCCGACGCTTCCACAACAGATAGTTCACCCCTCTGAATGGTTCGACGAGATATTTTATACCTTCATCTCCACGTGCTGCCATTTTGCATAGCCAGCCACGAGACGACCCAACACAGCCCAAACCACCCAAGTAGAAAATCTTTGTCAATACGTCCGCTCCAACACTTCCTTATAATATTTCGGAACCACGCTCTGCTGTTAAATATATAATATTCCAGTGACCGATAAAATTCTTTTATTTTTCTAAATTCTTATTACACATCAGAGACAAGTAGACCAAAGACCAAGACCAACCACTAACCACTATAGAGTAGTGAAGCCTAACAATATAGACAACTGACAACTAGTGAAGTACAAGGAAACAGCGTTGCCATACATTAGTGATTATTCCTAACAGGTTTCAAAATATTATTTAATTTATGACATTCTATTGTTGTTTTAGCTACACCATGGCTAAACCTATGTATACCTAGTAACCTAGTAAAATATTCTCATCGGCAGTATTACCACGTATTACCAACTCACGCTACTAAAAAATAAAATAATTGTACGACAAATAATAATAATATTGCTTTTCAAATAATAATATTACATAATTATAACTTTAAAAAAAAATAGTTTTCTCAAACATGCTTGGTTTGAGCATTATTTTGACAACCTTCTGCGAGATAAATCGAACTTGCCGTACTGGCTAAATACATGCAAGCAGCGGCCGGGTAAAGTTGTATCAAAATCCATATCTGTCGTGGTTTAGCGGCCAAATAAATGACATAGTAAATTCATATCTGTCGTTTCATTTAAAAATGGAACGATATTTTACTCTGAAATATGGCAACCAAGGAGGTAACTTATCAAAGGTTTTATTTAAATTTCGAACTAGCTTGCTAATAGAAAGCTGTTTATTGAAAAAAAAAACAAATGAACACTTTAACGCGGAAAAAAATATTGTTGTTCGTCATTGATTTCAAAATGAGTTCAAGTGAAGACAATGAGTGTGATGAACTTACTTAAACGCCATCTGAAATTCAAGAGGCGGCAAGAGCAAGGCAAAAATCGTAAGAAAAATATTTTTAAATAAAAAGTTCTGTCTATGTATTACTTAGTTTTAATTTCCGCGCATTATTTGAGAAAAGCACTATACAAGCCTTGGCCACAACTAGGCATTGATGGACTCACGTATGTGTGCCTCGGCTTCGCCTCGGCCCACATTTACACGTTCGTCCTTCAATGCCTGTTTTGCTGGCCGCTGCAGTAATGTAATAATAAAAGCTATAATTACTGCGCACATCCATAGACAATTTCAGTATCTCGAGATATTTGTAGCTTATGGTACCTTTGATTGCATCGTAAAAAGAAAATTGACTAACATGGCTTCTTATATTATAGTATTTTGTGATAAATTTATTAAAAAACAAAACCAATCAATAAACAGAAAATCACAAGATACCACAGACTCTAAAATATTACTTGGTTATATAGGTCACCATAAGATTGTAAAAACCGTTACATTATAATCTAACTCGCGAAAGATTGTGAACCGTTCAATATTCTGAGTGTCAATTTTTGAAATATTCATTGTATTTAAGTTTTCTTGTCTGTTTCTTGTTGTTAGGGTTTGACACGAATGATCAGGATTATAAATCAGGAGGTTTTTACAATCTTACGGTGACATAAATGACGGCGCAAATGGAGTGAAACATGACATTCGCTGATATCATAGACAATCAACCGACGTCGGACAAGAGTGATGTTTTTTTAAAAGTTGTCACTCTGACGGAGCGTCGCATTGGTGGTAACGTGGCGTGAAAAACCAACTTTTGCCGCCGGCGCACCGCTTTCACGACGAATCGTTTTATCTGGCGCAATTCTAATTCTTTATTTAATTGTAATTATAATAATAATAGTAATTTTATAAGTTGAGGTTAAATGACATGTCCCAGTTCAGTATGGAGGGTGGTTTTTTATTCTGAGTGTCAATGAACCAGAACCAAAGTGCCATCACGTGAAAGAGAAAAAAATATAACATTAAACGGCATATAAATAATAATTTTAGAAAACCCCATTTTTTTTTAAATTAATTTTGAAAAATATTGTTCGTAGAAAATATTTTTCGATGGATGGCAACACTAAAACTTTTTTTATTTTAGAGATCTATCAAATCGGCTTCTGTTACTGTCACTTTAATGTCATTTTGAACTGCTAAAATCCTTTAAGTTACTTGTCTCTGCTGCTAAAGTTCAAATTCAAAATTCAAAATGCGCCGTCTTTAATTTGGCTAGGATTTTAATTTTTCAGTGAATTGGTATATCGCAATGGATTGTTTATTTTACACTCCAACTGACACCTTGCGCATTTACAACCTATAATGTAAGTACCATTCATAATTTTTTACGTGGAATAACCTAGCACCTATCTTTGAATTGAAACGTATGCACACAAAATGAATCTAAAGTGACGAATGAGTCAAGTAGATTAATATAGAATGATACTTATAGAGGCTAACATGATTGCTTGCAGTTTTGCGCATATATCATGGGAATAAAGAAGTCCCTATTTAGAGTTTATTTATATTTGCAGTCTGTGGCATCACTTTATGCAAAATTCTTACAACCTAAAGGATTCTGATGGGGCTGCCCAATTACACTCCAATTGTGTGAAAATGATCCTACACTAGGTAGGTACACTGGGAGTGGGCCACCACCAACAGTAAACACGAAAGCCAGAAGGCTTAACTGCTGTGATGTGAACTACTGGTTTTTGTGTGGAAAGCAAATAGTAGTGTATAACGTTATATCAGTTTATTTATAAATAAGGCTTCTTTGCTTGACAACTTCTATTTATAAGTGAGCTACACAACTGCCAGCTTGCATTCATGAATATTCATTTCCTTTTCAGATTACTTGGATATGGCTCACTGTATTAACTGTAACATAAATTAAACCTGCAAATCAGCAGTTTATTTATAATGTTGTAAGCATGAGTCCTGACATAATTACAATAATTGAAGAATGGATTGCACATGGGGTGATATATTTATTTATTATTAGGTATTTAGGATGTGCTCACAATAATAGTTTTTTTTAAAGTACTTTTTTTATTGTACTTTAAAAAACAGTGATAGCCCAGTGGTACAGACATGCTTTATGTGTGTTTGTGGCAACTAAATATCACTTGCTTAGTGGTGAAGGAAAGCATCATGAGGAAACATCAAAAGTGTGTGAAGCCTGCCAACCCACAATTGGTCAGTGTAGTGGGCTATGGATAAATCCATCTTATTCTGAAAGCCAACCTGCAGGGCGACCGGCTAAAAATGACAGCTACAGTGTAAAGATCGCAATCACCTCTTATGTTAACACTCTTCCACTATTGAACAAAATCCATTGATGCAGCAAGAATACCATAAATTCAGCCAATCACAACAATTGATACTGTAACAATGATTGATGCAGAAGTCACACAGTGCTCAGTGTTGAACCTTAAAAAGGGGTTGAAAAAGACTTAATAAAGAATTGATTTAAATTTAAGCAATACTTTAAAGACCTAATAAAACAATCTTTCTTGTTTTTATTATTATTTTGTTTTTAGGTAACTGATGAAGATCGAATTTGCCAAGAATGCATAAACCTTTTGTTGATAGAATTAAACAACAAACCTCTGGGTAAATGTGTGATCAGTTTAACTTTCATGGATTTGTTCTAGAGTGCTTTATTTATTTTTATAATGTGATCACTTTGTTCATAATGATTGTATTCTTTTCTTTATTTTAATATCAAGATATCAAGATTAAACATAAATTCCATTTCAGGTCCTGCAAATGCCGGCATGTAATGCCTGCTGGCAAAGCACTCATTGCCAAGTTCAGCAACTAGTGGCATGACCAAGTATCCAAGATGTTAAAAGGGGAACTGGCCCTATGATTGAACCTATCAGTGGTACAAAATATTACTGACCAATGTTTACCTAGCGTTAGCAGAAAACCAGCCTGATACAAATTCATGTTGCGCTTATATTATTATAGTGCATTATTATAATAATATAAGCCTTTATTACTTTGTACATGGTATGTAACAGTAAGATTGTAAAAACCATTAGATTATAATCCAGCTCACAAAATTGTAAACTATCGACAGAATGTGAACCATTCAATGTTTGAAATATTAATTGTATTTACGTTTTTTTGTGTCTTTCTTGTAGGTTAGGTTAGGGTTCGACATATATAAACAGGTAGTGCCTGACCGCAGGCCAGGCACTTAGGTTCTATTGGGTTATTATACCTAACAGATTACAATCTACCGAAAAATAATGCGTTAAATTGTAATCTTTCGACAGTTTGCCATTTCGTGAGTTAGATCATAATCTAACGGTTTTTACAATCTTACGGTGACATATATACAAATTGTTGTTAATTTATACTTTCTTATAAATAGATTAAATAAATTAAGACACTAGTAAATACACTGTTTTATTTATTCAGTTTGCCCATGGGCATAGGCCTCCTCCAGGGCTCTCCATAACCATCTATCCTTTGCCATATGCTTCCCGCTGTGCCTTTGATGTCATCTTACCATCTCTGGCATGGGCAACCTCTTCCTTTTTCTCGTTCTTGGGTTATGCGCATTAGTTGTCACTAAATTAATATTCCATTTCGATAAACTACGCATTTTCCACTACATAGTGCATACAACAATAATAGGTTAAATAATAATTGAGTATTTTAGTCAAACGTAAAATAATTGTTATTACGTCAAAGACGTCATGCATGCCCGAACATGGCTCTGCGAGAAATAAATCTGAAATAAATATTTGCCACATGTTGAGATCAGGAATTTTGAGTGAATTGTCGCCTTTGAAGATTGTGTCCTATTGTGGTGTGGTAGTCTTAGTCGGATTTTCTAGGCTGTGATCTTTAATTCATAACAATTTTATTCTCAATTGTCAACCATCAACAAGACTCAAGTAACACGTTACGCTACAGATCACCTTGGTAACGTTTTGTTCAGCTCCAAGCGGTGGTTGCTATGGTAGCAGTCATTTTGCAGGCTTTGGATTGGCCCTTACCGAGCCTTTATCGTGACTGCGTCTGCTGATCCAAATATGGCACTTTTTCGTCGTCAAGTCAAGATGTCTGTTGTGCATGACAATGACACTTCTTTTATTTACTTTTATTATTTTGTGTTTATAGTATGATTTTTATTTTACTTTAATACCTAGTAAACGTTTCTATTTTTCTGTTTATAAATAGTAGGTGTTAAGTTTTTTAATGTCGCCAACTGGTGGCATCAGCAGTGTTGTCGGAACCAGCGCCAGTCAACCTTCAGCTACGCAGATAACTTGCTCCCACTGTTCTCGTGTTTTTAATAGTGAAAGAGGTTTAAGGGTACATTGTGGTAAAATCCATAAAATTAGAAATGTGTCTTTACCTATTAAAACCCAGTTTATTCCAACAACACAAGCTAGTATACCTAATAATAAACCTTTTTGGCAATACCTCTCTAATTTAAAGAGTAACACTCCCATTCTAAAGAGAGTCCCCCGTGGTGCGAGGCCGACGGTTGCTCAATGCCTAACCCAATATGTCCGTTGTGCTGCCAGAGAGAACACAAAAAGTGCTTGGGAACAGTTGTTAACTTTCTCTTACAAAGTTCTACACGTGGAAAAGAATTTGGCCGTCAAAAAAAGTCTTACAGCTCAAATTAAAGAAAACTGTACAATTTTGAACACTTTTGATCCCAAAATATTAAACCCTAATTCCAAAAAACACAAAGAATCATTCCAACATGTAGAGTCGAAATTAGGCGATGGTGACATTAGTGGGGCAGCCAGAATTCTGTTTAGTAGCGATGTGGTCGCGCCTTACTCTCCAGAGAATCTTGCAGCTCTGGAGAGTAAGCACCCGGCCCCATCGGATAGCCTCTCTTTCCCGGACTCACCGGATATCAATTGTCTAAGTCTATCAATTACCTCACGTGAAGTGATCGCAGCCCTGAGCTCCTTCAGATGCGGCTCCGCCGGTGGGCTCGACGGCTTGACACCACAACATCTCAAAGATTTGACATGTCAAGGCGCTGGGGAAGCTGGTGAGTCGCTTTTGAGGGCTCACAGCCCTGATAAATTTAATGCTCTCTGGCAGTGTAGACGAAGGCATCACCGACATTTTGTACGGGGCCAATCTCTGCGCCCTGCGCAAAAAAGATGGGGGTATTCGTCCCATTGCCGTGGGGTGCACTTATAGACGAACGGCAGCCAAGATTTGTTGTGCCCACTACCGCGATTTTCTTACCAATAAGCTACAGCCCATACAAGTGGGATTTGGCTCTAAGGGGGGCTGTGAGGCTGCCGTTCATGCTTTATCGACTTTTGCACATAGCAGGGAAGGAGAGGTTGTTCTGAAGGTTGACATTAAAAATGCCTTCAATTCCGTGAACAGGGATACCTTGCTGGCAGAAGTTCAAAAAGAATTACCAGAAATTTTTTGTTTTCTTTGGCAATGTTACAGACAACCATCAAAATTAATCTACAAGAACAATCTTTTGGTTTCTGCTGTCGGATGTCAGCAAGGTGACCCTCTTGGACCAGCCATTTTCAGCCTTGCGATAAATCCAATAATTCGGCAACTAAATTCCAAATTTAATGTATGATACCTAGATGACGGTACCCTCGGAGGTGATGTCGGAACAGTCCTAAATGACTTCATTTTCTTATGAGAGAAATTACAATCTATTGGATTGGACCTCAATATCTCAAAATGCGAACTGTTTGTACAGGACACCCCCAATAGTCAAAATTTGATACACTAGGTCCAGGCATTAAAATTGTTGATAAAAGTTCTCTTCACCTCCTTGGGTCCCCGATATTCGATGAATCCTTCCAAGAATTCATCGATGTAAAAATTCCAAATTTTAATAATATTTCGGATAGATTATTTAAAATTAATGTGCATGCGGCTTTTACCATAATTAGATACTGTTGTTTTGGCCCAAAATTTACTTACTTTCTCCGTTCTTCCCATTTATGGGAGCATCCGCATCTCTTAGAAAAAATTGATTCAATAATGCGAAATACACTCAACGCTATTTTAAATGTGACTTTAGACGACCGAGCTTGGACTCAAGCTACCCTTCCTATTCGGTTCGGGGGTCTCGGCGTCCGCAAAATTTCAAGTATTAGTTTACCAGCGTTTTTATCCTCAGTCCGCAGTACTGAGAAATTAACTAGGGATATCTTATCGGGTTCTCTTTTTGTTTTCGAGGTGCCGCGTTTGGCAGATGCAGTAGACGCTTGGAAAATGGCCTGTCCAAACACGGAATTACCCGCCTACCCGGCCTCCCAGAGACGTTGGGACGAGCCGCTTTGCAGATTGATACGGAAGAATTTAGTAGATACGTCACTCAATCCTGCGGAGCGTGCTCGCCTGCTGGCTGTGGGGGAATGGGAGTCGGGCCTTTGGCTCCAGGCGCTGCCATCGCCCGGTATAGGCACTATGCTGGATGATCTCACGTTCCGGCTCATTGCTTGTTTACGCCTCGGTGCGTCTTGTGTTGCCTCGCACCGTTGTCATTGCGGAGTAGCTGTCGACAGCCTCGGGCACCATGGCCTATCGTGCTGTAAAAGCGCGGGCCGCATAGCAAGGCACGCCTCTATCAATGACATCATCCGCCGTGCTCTTTCCACCGCCGGCTTACCAACCATATTGGAACCCAATGGTTTGTTACGTGACGATGGGAAGAGACCTGACGGTATGTCTTTGCTGCCCTGGAAGTTGGGTAGGCCTTTGGTGTGGGACGAAACCTGCGTCGATACTCTTGCGCCATCCCACCTTCCAGCCACGGCAGTTTGTGCCGGCGCAGCCGCTGCAGCAGCGGAGACCCTCAAGCGGCGTAAATATACCAGCCTCATAGGTAACTATGAGTTTGCGCCGTTTGGGGTCGAAACGCTTGGGCCATGGGGTCCGAATGCACATTTCCTTTTCAGAGAACTTTCTCAAAAATTAGTCGACGCTACACGTGACCAGAGGGCTGGCCTATTCCTTGGCCAGAGGTTAAGCATTGCCATCCAGCGAGGCAATGCTGCCAGTCTTCTGGGCACTTTGCCCGATGACGGCGATGGGGAGGAATTCTTTGATGCATTTTAGCAAAATTTTCTTTTTAAATATAATAATATTTTTATATTATACTAAAATGATCTATGTACATAGTTATATTACAAAAATTTAAATTAATCTGTACTTATAATAGATAAGTAACTAAAGTAACTAATTTAAAATTTAATTGTAACTTTACTATTTACTATTGTTTTTTTTTCTTTTATACTTCACAAAATTACTCCCGCAATAACCACTACATTTATATTTAATTAGTGAATACTTTATAGGCAAATGTGCAAACTATATTTATGTTCATAAATTACAACAATAGATTAAAATAAACAAAACTGACAGTGACATTTGACAATCACCCTATGACATACGTGACGAAGACAATCAAGTTTTTTTTTTACTGTTGTTAAGATTCAGATTAAGATCTAAAAAGCCACAAAATAAAATAATATTTTTCTCCAAACTGGAGTTCTCTAAAAATGTGTAAATTATTCTATAAACCATATTTTAGGCTCTCTATTCACGTGTATTAAAATCATCTTGGTTCATGTTCAAGGCCCAATCTTGGACAAGTTTGGGTTTAGTGGATTGGATTAGCTATGTTACCGACGAGATCCATCCTGTGCCTATAAATAAGAAAGTATACGCTTAACTTGTCTCTGGTTGTACGCCATCTTAACTAAACCTAAATTAACACTCTATTTGTATTGCTATCCCTTTCGAACACTTCCAGCGGAGAGGGGCGGCATTAGATCTAAAGCACTCATGTTAGTTTAAATTGTGATCAAGCAAATTGGCCACCCACATTGTATTTTAAAAATCGGGTATAATAAAGACAGGCAAAGTTGGTCGTCTATAATAACAAAATAGAAATAGTAGAAATAGTGTAGAATAAATTAAATGAAACAAAATCAAAGTTTTACTTTTAATTTATTAAAAACTCTGGTTCGAATTCTATCATATAAAGACACCATAGAGTTAGGATACAACAATCTTTGAAAGACACGCAACAATTAAAAGGTCTTTCAAATGAAGACAAATCAGCCCCGATTGTGTAAGGAAATCGTGATCCTTTGTCAAACAGATAATTAGACCTGTTGGAGTTCATAGATGCCTGCACGTCAATAGCATGCATGAACTCCTTAAACAGTTCGAGTAATACGTTTTAAACCGTCTAATAATTACGATTTGGTTAGACAATTGGCCCTCAGGTGGAAAGCGGAGTGTCGGTTTTTTAGATATTGCCAGTATGTTAAAATCCGACACTCAGCTACTCCGTGCTATATAAAACTCAAGGCTAAACTAATTTTAAAAATAATAATTCTCATACATTTGAGAATTACCCAACCTATTTTTAAACTATTTTTATTTTTAAACTTAAAATCGTTGTAATTTGAAAATTCGATTAATCGAAAAGGTGAAACGAAAAAGCGACACCAAGAAGAGACAAACATATTCTTAAATAAAACTGCCTGATTTAGCCTGCGAGAGAATAAGATAGAATACAAGTTATATTTTCACGACTGCTCCATTATGCTCAAAAGGGTACCAACCGTTAGATTATAATCTAACTCGCGAAATTGCAAACTGTCGAAAGATTACAATTTAACGCATTATTTTTCGGTAAATTGTAATCTGTTAGGTATATTAACTCGATAGAATCTATTAATATTATGATTATATATGTCGAACCCTAACTCTAACCTACAAGAAACAGACAAGAAGACGTGAATACAATGGATATTTCAAAAAATTACACTCAGAACATTGACAGTTCACAAACTTTCGACAGTTTACAATTTCGCGAGTTAGATCATGATCTAACGGTTTTTACAATCTTACGGTGACATATATATCAATTCTCAATTCTCAATTGTTTTTTCTTAAAAGGTAAAGGTAAAAGGACTCTACCTTTTACCTCTCGCTAAAAACTATATTATGGAATTAATAAACCGAAATAAGCTATGAACTGCTTCTCATAATAGTCAATCTAAGTTTAAGTGTGTGGCGTTTCCACCAGAGATTTATTTGCTACGTTGCGAAGCTACGGATGTGTGTCAAACTCACCAATAAGATCGCTTTATCTAACATCTAGTTTTCTAAGCTATGAAAGTAAAGCGAATTACGTGTGGCAGCCCTACGAAGATCGCCGACGTTGCAACCCCTACCAACACGTAGTTTTGTTTATTAGGGTCAAGCCGACGCATCATTATTAATTAAGATCTAGATTAATTCATTCTATTCCTAATATCGGTTAGAGTCACCATCTTCGTATATTCCTAGTAATACCTAATTATTTTTTTTGTAATTAATTAAATAAGTAATAAAATAAATCTTTTTTTAAATCCTCCAAGTGCCACTAACGTAATTGGCGCAGTTTGAGGATCTTTGCGGGAAAACTTCTGTTCCCGGGGGCTATCAAGTCCCGAAGTCGAAGAGAACCTACGGACCTGTGGCACATCAGGAGGAGAATCAAAAAATCGATTCCACGAAGAAAAGGAGCCATGCGGTATATGTGAGTACACTAGATATTTAGACTTAGAAAGTAATTTAGGGTTAGACCAGTTGTTTGACATGGCCCAAGCCCAGCCAGACACAATTTTTAAGGCACTTCGCCTTGTCCCAGATTTTGATGGTAACCCTAACATATTGACGCGTTTTATAAAAATATGCGATCAGCTTTTTGCGCAATACGTAAGCACTACACCGGGAAATGAGTTCGCTAACTCGTGTGTAATTAATGGTATTTTAAATAAAATCACAGGCACCGCGGCCTGTACCATCAACTCAAATGGAATACCAGATAGCTGGTTAGGAATCCGTACAGCTCTCATAAATAATTTCTCCGACCAAAGGGATGAAACAGCCCTCTACAATGACCTCTCCTTAGCCACTCAGGGGAATAAAACACCCCAGGAGTTTTACGAACACTGCCAAACTTTGTTTAGTACGATCATGACATTTGTGACACTAAGCGACGTTATCCCGACAACTATTGAGGCGAAACGCGAACTGTACAGGAAAGTCACCGTGCAAGCATATGTACGCGGGTTAAAGGAACCCTTGGGATCGCGCATACGTTGCATGCGGCCTAGCACTATGGAAAAAGCTCTCGAATACGTTCAGGAAGAACTTAACGTAATCTATTTGCAACAACGAAACGAACCCTCCAGAAAGCAATTAATACCTAAGGTTCCCATACCCCATAACTTACCGCCAGCCGCACCACAGTTTATACCACCACGACCGCCAACCTTCCAGACACCTACACCGAACTGGCCTGCACCTTACGGACAGCGCCCGATGAGACCTCCGACTCAGCCAGTTAATCAAAATCAACCCCGTATGCCAACCAACACCCAAAAAATGTTCGCTGCTCCACTGCCTAATTACAACCACCGTAGCAACGTATTTCGACTACCACCCCGAAACAACCAGACTAACGGACAAACACTGCAGCCTATGAGTGGAGTCCAAAGATTCAATACCCGACCATTACCTCCTATTAATGCCCCAACAGGTTATAATTGGAATAGGTTCGGGAACCCTACAGCTAGTAATAATTTCAAACCGCGCGAAATGCACGTAAATGAATGTATGCCATATGACGGATCATATTACGATGACTACAATACTTACTACGAGCCCGAGTACGATTACACTTACAATAATGACTATAGTAGTGCTTATGACCAGGGTTTGCCTTGTGACTTAAATAATTCTTACTATTATAACACGACCGTTGACGATCAATTTTACGACGAATCCCAACCACAGGCAGTGTCTGACCAATCAGAACAGGATTTTCAGAAGGCTTCGAAATCATCAAAGCCAAAATAGAAGTAAATCTTCAAACGCAGAGGCAATTACCCTACATCCAAATCGCGAACCCCCCATTAAAATTGCTGGTCGATACAGGTGCAAACCAGAGCTTCATCAACCCTGAAGCTGTCGAAAGATACTATACCGACTTTCCTCTAAACTTTGACCCGTTCGAAGTAACAAACATACACGCGACCAGTAGGAATAATTATTCTATTGCAATACCTTGTTTCAAAGAGTTCAACGACACAAATGATATTAAATTGTTTGTGTATCAATTTCACAACTACTTCGATGGTCTTATAGGTTTAGATTTATTAAATGAATGGGAAGCCCGCATAGATTTAAAGGAAGGTCGTCTAATAACGCACTCTGCCTCCAACCCGATCAGGATGTATAACTCATGTAATGTAAATCTTTATGAGGATGTCATTCCAGCGGGTTTCTCGAAAATTATACGTATCCCAGTCGACGTATCGGACGGCGATGCCTTTATTAACGAACAAGTGATATGTAACTGTATAGTACACGAGTGCATCACCACAGTGAAAAATAATCGCGGTTACCTAGAAGTCGAGAACCCTTCGCGAAACGATGTAATTTTCTCACTCGATCGTCCCGCGCACGCGGAATTATTTAATATTCAATGCACGCGTACACAGCAGTTATCAGCACGCGCACGGGAAGTAGTCTCGCGCTTACGAACCGACCACTTGAACGAGAAAAAAGCTAACCTTATTACGCTTTGCTCGCGCTACTCCGACTTATTTCATATAGAAGGAGAAAATTTAACTTTCACGAACCAAATTAAACATCGAATCAGAACATACGATGAGGTGCCAATTCACTCCAAAAGTTATCGCTATCCATTCATACACCGACAAGAGGTTAGGGATCAGATACAAAAGATGCTGCAACAAGGCATAATACGACCCTCTGACTCCGCCTGGAGTTCACCGATCTGGGTAGTACCCAAGAAGGTAGACGCTTCCGAAAAAAAGAAATGGCGTATCGTAGTTGACTTTCGGAAACTCAATGAAAAAACCATCGACGACACATACCCAATACCGAACATTAACGACGTACTTGACAAACTAGGAAAATGTCAATACTTTACGACCCTAGACTTAGCCAGCGGGTTCTACCAGGTAGAAATGGACCCCCAAGATATTTCTAAAACAGCTTTTAACGTAGAAAATGGGCATTTTGAGTTCCTTAGAATGCCCATGGGCCTCAAAAATTCACCGTCTACATTTCAACGCGTGATGGACAATGTCTTAAGAGGATTGCAGAACGAAATATGCTTGGTTTATTTAGACGATATCATAGTATTCAGCATCTCCCTACAAGAACATCTAGTAAATCTAGAAAAGGTTTTTCAGAGACTTCGAGAGTCTAACTTTAAGATACAGATGGACAAATCGGAGTTCTTAAAGTTAGAGACCGCCTATCTGGGTCATATAATTAGCAAAGACGGTATTAAACCTAACCCTGACAAGATCGCTGCTATCGAGAAGTATCCGATTTCAAAGACTCAAAAGGAAATTAAACAATTCTTAGGCCTTCTCGGTTATTACCGAAAATTTATCCCAGACTTTTCCCGCATAACCAAACCTCTCACCCAATGTCTCAAAAAGGGCAGGAAGGTTATCCCTGACAGAGAATACATTAATTGCTTCGAGAAATGAAAATCTCTATTGACTAATGATCCCATACTACAATATCCCGACTTCACCAAGGAATTCGTCTTAACAACCGATGCCTCAAACGTAGCCATCGCAGGTGTACTATCCCAGGGCCCCATAGGTTCCGATAGACCCATCTGTTATGCATCTAGGACCCTAAATGATAGCGAAGTTAACTATAGCGTTATCGAGAAAGAGCTGCTCAGCATCGTTTGGGCCACAAAATATTTCAGGCCATACCTCTTCGGACGCAAATTCAAAATTGTAACGGACCACAAACCGTTACAATGGATGATGAATTTGAAGGAGCCAAATTCACGACTAACTAGGTGGAGACTCAGACTCAGTGAATATGACTTTACGGTCGTCTACAAAAAAGGGAAAGCGAATACAAACGCTGACGCCCTTTCCCGAATAGAAATTCATAATAACGACATCGACACTGCATCCCTATTTCAGGAAATAGAAGACTATGTTAGTACCTTAGCAGGAAACCCATCCACATCAATAGCTCCTCAAGCAAACTCTTCCACCGAAACAGCTCATACGAGTGCCGAAAATCCCATACTAGAAATCCCCATCACTGAGAAACCCCCTGAACAAGTTTCACCGACAGTTACACCTTACCCTCGTAAACGACATCAAACGGAAACCGATCATGACTAAGTCATTTGACACCCATACAAGAATCAGCCTACAACTATCGGAATCCAACCTAGAGACTGACGTCATCAACGCCATAAAGGACTATGTTACTCCAAAGGTTAAAACAGCAATTCTAGTTAACCCACCTCTAGCCATGTACTCCATCATACCGATCCTACAGGAAAAATTCAAAAGTTCATCAATGAATCTTGTATTAGCGAAAAGGGAGCTAGAATACGTAAAAGAATACTTCAGACAACAGGAGATTATACGCCATTACCATGACGGAAAAACGAACCACCGCGGCATCAACGAATGTTATCTTACCTTATCCCAGAAATATTATTGGCCTAAGATGCGAGAACATATTACTAAATTTATAAACGAATGTACCATCTGTGGGCAAGCTAAATATGACAGAAATCCTATAAGACCCCAATTTAACATTGTACCCCCAGCAAAAAAGCCTTTCGAAATAGTTCATATAGACTTATTCACTGCACGAAATGAAAAATATTTGACCTTCATTGACGTCTTTACTAAGTACGGTCAGGCATATCATCTGCAAGACGGTACAGCCATAAGCATACTACAAGCACTTTTAAGGTACTGCACCCATCATAACATACCCTTGACTATCATCACAGACAAAGGCACCGAATTTACCAACCAGTTGTTCATGGAGTTCACAAGACTCCATAAAATTAATCATCATAGAATCCTAGCTCATTCCCCTAATGCTAACGGAAACATAGAACGATTCCATTCCACAATACTGGAACATCTTAGGATCCTGAAGCTACAACGTAAAGACGAACCCATCATAAACCTCATGCCTTACACCATCATAGCTTACAACAATACCATTCATAGTTTCACAAGATGTAGACCGTTCGACTTACTAACCGGGCATTTCGACTCTAGAGACTGTCTTGACCTTGACATTACCCAACAACTACTACAACAATATGTCCAAACCCACAGAGACCAAATGCAAAAAGTGTATGAGATCATAAATTCCACATCTCTCGACAATCGTAAAGCCTTAATAGAAACTAGGAACGAAACTCGCGAACCAGAGGTACAATACGCTCCGGACCAACAAATTTTCATAATAAAAAAACCCCTAGCCAGCCGGCAAAAAACAGCCCCACGCTACACTCAGGACACGGTATTAGCCAATCTACCCATTCACATTTACACCTCCAAAAAACGAGGACCAGTGGCAAAATCTAGATTTAAACGAGTCCCTAAGACAACATATTTGTTACAGGATGCTGCTATTATTGACGTTCCGAGTAACTCGACCCGAGGAGATAAGACTTGAAAGTCTGGATGACGGACCGGGACTGTTACCTTACAAACTTGGACCAATGAGATTAACTACTCAGCACCATACGTTCCTACAATACGTACGGTTAGACCAGATTGAGAACCGAATAAACTCATTAAAATCCCATTTACTGACCTACCAGGACCTGATGACCAATAATACATACTCACTCTACGAAATTCAGACAAGCCATCTGCTTAACAAGCTTGACTGTGTATTGCATCAATTAAAGTCATTAGAACCGAATCGTACCAAAAGAGGTTTAGTTGACGGTCTAGGTTCAATCATAAAAAGCATAAGTGGCAACTTAGACTACACTGATGCCCTGAAGTATAATGAGGCAATCAAAATGTTACAAACAAACCAGGACAAATCTGTGACAGAATTCAATAACCATATTAGCCTGGGAAAGGACTGGATGTCTAAACATAACTATATGTTAGAACAAATAGTAAAAAATCAGGCCACAATCAACTCCACATTAGAAGACATAGTCAAAAAGGAATCATATAAAGACTTAAGTTTGGTAAAATTCACGAGACTTTCCCAACTTTTAGTTATTTTAGCTATAATGTAGAGGATTTAATGCAAGAATTAATTAGAATAGAAAATAGTTTAGCATTCGTACGCGCATCAAGCACGCACCACTCTATGATAGATATAGATGTATTGAGTTCAATGATTAGTAAGCTTCAAAGTATTTACGGGATAGATCAAATAATAAAATTAAAATTAAGGGATTATTACGATATTATAAAACCAGCGTCGTACTACGTAGAAAAACAAATAGTTTTCGTATTTAATTTCCCAATCTTGTCTAAGGATATATTTAGCTTATATAGGCTATCGATAGTTCCTAACAAAAATGCTCAGGCTCTCATCCCGTCCTATCCCTTCATAGCAACTAACGAGGAATCATTCGTGTACATAGAGACAGAATGTCCGAAGTTTAACAACTGGTTCCTATGCGAATAAAAAAGTAATTTAAAAAAACAAAAAACCCGACTGCTTGGACACCAAAAAGTATAAAACAAGATGTGAATTTCATTATTATCAATTTACATAGTATAATACTTTTAATGAAATAATGAACAAAATAATATAGCCAATTCAGTATTCTCACAGCTCACGTTTTATAATAATATTTTTCTCTCATAATTAATTTTGTAATTATTACGAATTATCAAGGCGCGTCGCACGTCCATTAGCTAATATTAACGTGCGACTGCGCCTTGATAATTTGTAATAATTACAAAATTAATTATGAGAGAAAAATATTATTATAAAACGTGAGCTGTGAGAATACTGAATTGGCTATATTATTTTGTTCATTATTTCATTAAAAGTATTATACTATGTAAATTGATAATAATGAAATTCACATCTTGTTTTATACTTTTTGGTGTCCAAGCAGTCGGGTTTTTTGTTTTTTTAAATTACTTTTTTATTTTAAACTTTTTGGTTATTTATGTTGTTTATTAACCTACCTGCAAGGTAATCCTAATAATATTATTGCCGTAATGAGAATCATTACTTTTGTATTAATTGTATTTTTTATTTATTTAAACTATTAGATTCCTTAATTTAGATTTACTAACGGTTTATTGACTCTTATTTAGGTAGGTGCCAAAACTATATTAATATAACTATACCTAACTTTAATTTTACAGTAGGTAAATGACAATATTTATTAGGTACCTATTATGTAACAAAATTAATATGTACCAATTAAACAATTTATGAAAACGCGTCAAAATTTCTTAATTTAAGCTTCACAAGCATAGGCTTGCGAAGCTTAAATTAAGAAATTTTGCGTGCGAGCGTCCTGATGATGGCATCATCAGGACGCTCGCACGCAATTGTCGTCAGTCGTGCGCGGTGCGGCTGTAGTTCGTTTTACCACAAGCACCCCAGTGATCAGTCCCCCTTCGACCCCAATGACCAAATCGCTACCGACAATGCTCCCTACTTAGGGCTACACACAAACACTAACCCAACACAGCGTCTTCGCCGGCGAAGACGGGGACGCCGATATCTACGATATCCACGTCACCCGGAAGTGGTCTTAACTCACGGCCTCGAGGGCGTATGGACTAATCTAGTCCAACCGACCTCCCATTCATCCCAACGTCATCCTAAGCCGTGGTCCGAGCCTCACAGGAGGCGCCCTTAGGAGGACGTTGCCCCCCCGATGTCATCGAGCGTTAGGGCTCTTTTCTCGGCGACGCCTAGCGCTCGTCAACCCCCCAGTGCCGCTGTAGCGGCCAGTAGGGCCTATGCACTATATTCAATCCGAAAAAAAAAGATCAGTCCCCACCGCACCGCACCGCACTCCTCGCGGACGCGCTTCCCGCGAGTGATATTTGTAAAAGACGTTTATCCGCCTGAAGTGTTCTGTTGCATCCACCACCACTACAGCCTATGAACGTCCCACTGCTGGGCACAGGCCTCCACTGTCATAGGAGAGAGGGAATTAGGAGCTTAGACCCACCACGCTGCTCCAATGCGGGTTGGCGGGCTTTAACGACTATTATCATGTTAGTGATAATAACCGGGACCGACGGCTTAACGTGCTCTCCGAGGCACGGGGGTGAAACACCGCCAACTTCCAACTCCGGGCTGGCACTGAGAATTTCATAATTGAAAAACCCAATACCTAACAATTTTTATGCCCGACCGGGAATCGAACCCAGGACCTCGTGATCCACAGTCGACTACGCTAACCGCTAGACCAACGAGGCAGTTAATGTTCTGTTGCATGATAAACTTTATTTCTATGATATCTCATAAGATATTCATCTAAATTGAATGGTGTAAAGGACAATTTTTGTCTTAATTAAATACTTAAGATGAGTAAGATATTTTTTTTGATAAGGAATTAACGATTAATAACTATGTTGGTAAAAACACCTTCGCAAGCAAAGCACTGTTTTAGACCAAATTTGAAAGTCATAAAAATGGTTATTGTGAGTCAACCTTAAAAGATAGTTATATGCTATCGTGGACTTCTTTTTAGCACTTTTTGAGAGGAACGTTTCCACCATACATTGTTGTCGTGTAACTTTAACGTTTTAGGCAGCGCACGCCACGTAAGCTCTCAGATAAGATGATTTTTTCCGACTTAACTCACATTATTGCAATTTTCGTAAGGATCTCCAATTTTTGTGGAAATAAAATATAGCCTATTTTACTTGATAATAATGTAGCTTTCTATAAGTGATATAATTGTTAAAATCGGTTGAGTGCTTTTTGAGATAATCCACCTAGTTTGATCGATATAGATGATATGAGTAGGAACTTTAAACATTTCCTTTGAAAGCTCGTAAATCCTAAATTATCATTTAAACGGAAAAATGGTTTATGGAACCCAGGTGTGATTTTAAAAGACCTATCTAACGATACCCCACTTGCCTATAACCTATCGAGTATGGACTTTCATTTATTAATTGGCTTCTAGTGGACGCCGTTTTGTTTTTCTCAAATTCGGCTTCCGCTATGACACTCGGAAGATTAAGATAAATCTAGTGGTGCAAGTATTATCAAAATCGGTTCAGCCGTTTTGTCTGTAGTGCGACACGAAGGAATACACTAAAAATGAGCCTTTGAAACCTCGTAAATCCTAAATGATCGTTAAAATGAGAAAATGATCAAGGAAACCTAACTATGATTTTGCAAGACCTATTCATCGATACCCCACTTGCCATATTCTATCGACTTTTATTTTTTAATTTGTTACATTATGGCTCCTAGAGGCAGCCATTTTGTTTTTTCTCAAATTCGGCTTCCGTTATGACACTCGGAAGATTAAGATAAAGCTAGTGGTATAAGTATTATCAAAATCGGTTCAGCCGTTTTGTCTGTAGTGCGACACGAAGGAATACACTAAAAATGAGCCTTTGAAACCTCGTAAATCCTAAATGATCGTTAAAATGAGAAAATGATCAAGGGAACCTAACTATAATTTTGCAAGACCTATTCATCGATACCCCACTTGCCATATTCTATCGACTTTTATTTTTTAATTTGTTACATTATGGCTTCTAGAGGCAGCCATTTTGTTTTTTCTCAAATTCGGCTTCCGTTATGACACTCGGAAGATTAAGATAAAGCTAGTGGTACAAGTATTATCAAAATCGGTTCAGCCGTTTTTTCTGTAGTGCGACACGAAGGAATACACTAAAAATGAGCCTTTGAAACCTCGTAAATCCTAAATGATCGTTAAAATGAGAAAATGATCAAGGAAACCTAACTATGATTTTGCAAGACCTATTCATCGATACCCCACTTGCCATATTCTATCGACTTTTATTTTTTAATTTGTTACATTATGGCTTCTAGAGGCAGCCATTTTGTTTTTCTCAAATTCGGCTTACGTTATGACACTCGGAAGATTAAGATAAAGCTATTGGTACAAGTATTATCAAAATCGGTTCAGCCGTTTTGTCTGTAGTGCGACACGAAGGAATACACTAAAAATGAGCCTTTGAAACCTCGTAAATCCTAAATGATCGTTAAAATGAGAAAATGATCAAGGGAACCTAACTATGATTTTGCAAGACCTATTCATTGATACCCCACACGCCATAGTCTATCGACTTTATTTTTTAAATTTGTTACATTATGGCTTCTAGAGGGCGCCACTTTGTTTTTTCTCAAATTCGGCTTCCACAGTGACACTCTAATGATATACTCGGCATAATCTGGTGCAAGAATCATCAAAATCGGTCCACGCGTTTAGGCTGTAGCTGTCCTGCAAGGAACAAACAAACATATATAGACTGATGAACACATAACCCTGTGCGTTCCGCAGTCGGGTAAAAAGGGATCGACCATCAAATCCGCACTAAATCAGACTGCATCCACGAACTGATCGTCAAGCAAACTCTACGGGAATCCTGCCAACTCGCAACCATTAATCTAGCGGATGGAGCAATGGAAAAGCTAGACGATAGACACTACATTCTGTCATTCCCCAAGACCACAAGAGTACAGCTTTCCTGCGACCAGCAAGACCACACTTCACTTCAGGGAAGCTACTTCGCTACAATCCCGGTCGGATGTCGCCTGAAGTCCGAGGACCTTACCATAGTCAACGACTACGACGAAATCAAGGGCCAGGCTTTAAAACTATCCAAAATACCCAACGACGTCGGAAAACAGGCTATCACATCACCACGCTTCAATCTAAGCTCCATCAACCTTCAAGATCTTCATAATATTCAAGAGAAAATCATGGTTCAAGCCCCTCTCAGAATCAAACAAGTACAATCAAGCACCCTTTATCATACTACCATACCCTTCTACATAATACTATCGGGTATATGCATTCTTCTTATCCTCCGGTTACTTCAAAGGTTCCTGAAGAAGCCTGGCAGGGAGACGAGAAAAACAACTACAGACAACACCGAGAAAACCGTCGAGTTGGAAGACGTCCCGGCAACATTTTAGCTGAAAGTCCTCAAATAGTTGCCGTTCTGAGGGTGGAGGAATTACGTGTGGCAGCCCTACGAAGATCGCCGACGTTGCAACCCCTACCAACACGTAATTTTGTTTATTAGGGTCAAGCCGACGCATCATTATTAATTAAGATCTAGATTAATTCATTCTATTCCTAATATCGGTTAGAGTCACCATCTTCGTATATTCCTAGTAATAATTATTTTTTTTGTAATTAATTAAATAAGTAATAAAATAAATCCTTTTTTAAATCCTCCAAGTGCCACTAACGTAATTAGCGTTTCTTTTGGTGGGTTTGACACGCATTTGCAGCTTAGCAACCTCTGGTAAAAAGGCACCTAGGGCACGGTCCATATATGATCATTTTGCCGTATCCTGATAGTATTGGACGACCATCTCGACCATATCGTATCACTATACGTATTGTCACAAAACCTCGACAATTCTTGACCTTCTCGTATCGTGTCAACGTATCGGTGCAACGTTATATAAACGCCAGGACCTTGACGTCAGGAAGCCTCAAAACTGTGTTGTGGTGAGTAGTTCGCCCTTAATCTCAAAATCTATATTTTTCACCAGAATGAGCCTTCAGAGTATGTTTATTTAAATGATGTTTTTCAGTAAATTTAGCCTGACATAGAAAACAGCAATAAGGTTTCTCACCAGTGTGACGCCTCATTATATGAGTTGTTAAATCATATTTTTTTCCAAATGCAGCCTGACACTGACCACAGGGGAAAGGTCTCTCACCAGTGTGAGTCCTTATATGACTAGTTAAATTACCTTTCTGTGTAAATTTTGCTTGACATACGTCACAAGTATATGGTTTCTCACCACTGTGAAACCGTAAGTGCCGGGTTAAAACAGTTTTTCTCTTAAATTTAGCCTGACATATATCACAGGTGAACGGTTTTTCATTGGTGTGTGTCCTTATATGACCATCCAAAGAACTTTTTTGTCCAAATTTAGCCTTGCAAATTGCACAGGTAAATGGTTTTTCACCAGTGTGAGTCCTCATATGATTATTCAAAGTGCTTTTTTGTGTAAACTTAGCCTGACATACATCACAGGAATAAAGATTCTCACGAGTGTGAATCCTTACATGGCTATTCAAAGTACTCTTTTGTGAAAATTTGGCGTGACACAGTTCACAGGAGAAAGGTTTCTCACGAGTGTGAGTTCTCGTATGATTATTCAAAGTGCTCTTTTCTGCAAATTTAGCCTGACATATATCACAAGTATATTGATTATCACCAGTGTGAGACTTCATATGCCTAGTTAAAGTATTTTTTTGTTTGAACATAGCCGGACATTGGTTACAACAATAAGGTTTTTCACCAGTGTGAGTTCTCATGTGTAAATCTAAACCACTCTTGTATCTGAATTGTTTTTCACAAAGGTGGCAATTGAGTGGTCCCTTTTCCTTAGTATTTTCATCGCATTGGGTCTGACTGCATTCCTTTGACAGTAGAGAATCTGAAAGAGATAATCATACTAATATTATAAACTAGATGTTTCCCGCGATTTCGACAGCGTGGATAAGGTTTTTGATTCCCACAGGGTTTTTAATTTTTGGGGTTAAAAAGTAGCCTATGTAATTTTTTTCATTTTCATTTTCAACTCCAGGCTAATACTGGCAGTTTCTTTTAAATACACCCAATAGCTTATTAAACGCAGTTGAAAATGTTAACCACTGGACCAAAGGGGCAGTTATTAAAACTAAGTATCCACTTACTCATCAACATCACATTGTCTGAGCTAGTACTTGAACTGTCATTCATAATGACAAAATCATTATCCTGTACCACACTAGACCGTATAGACTTTTCCCTTGCTAGTTTCTTCTGTTGATACCACAATCTCGGCCTTTCGGTACTTGTAAGGGCCCTTTTACCTGTTAAAATATAGCCATTAATTAACAAGGGTTGATATATAATACTAATATTATAAATATTGGATAGAAGCAGTGTTATTTCCGAAAGTCCATGATTATAAAGCACCTTTACAATTATGCATTGTCCAGTCAATATATGTTGTTTCGGTGCAAATTGATGTCTTACTGAATTCCAGATGGTGAATATTGTAAACTACATATGCAAGCTACATGTTGTACCACACAAATTTGTCTGCTTTGGAGGATTAAAGCGAATCAAGCTTCTTATTCCTTGATCAATATTATGAATGGTAAGTGTCCCAAGTGTGCCCATTTGTTCAACCATTTTTTAGTTCAAACCCTTTGAATACAGATGGGTTGTGAAAGCATAGCAGACAGAAACGCATTAAAAAAAAATTGTACTATAATATATAAAAAGAGCATGGACTTGAGTCCTGTAATGCTAAGGACAAAGGTTACATAAGTATCTACACACATTGATGTACTTAATTATTTTAAATTAATTTTTCCAAAAGGGCAACCACCAAGTTTCTTACTGGTTTTTCTCAGTAGGAATGGCATTCCAAACCAATAGTTGATTCACTCGAAAATTCAAAAGCAATTTTAATAAGTTTATTTGAATAAAAATATTTGAATTTGACTTTGAAAAAGCACTTACGTATGGTTGGAGAACTAATGCCACTGTTTGTTTTCCTTTCTTTTAGTCGCTGACGATATAACCTCATCTTCTGGGCAGCTTTGGTATCTTTTTTGCCTGTATAAAATATTTACATGTTTATTTGAAAGATCAATCTTCTTCTTGTCCTTTTCCCACCACATGTTTTCCTCTTCCACTCACTTCTGTTATCTGTCAACCTTTTATTCACTCATTTTATACTCATATCTTCTTTCACACAATCCAGCCATTTTTTCTTGGAAAGACCAATTTGACATGTTAAAAATAAGGATTGACTAAAATGCCTATTGTGATGTTACAGTTTGTTAAATAAATAAATAATTGTGTATTGGTTCCATAATTTACAAAAGTAAGTCTTAAGTTTACTAATAAATATCATAGTCAGTCTCTGCAGCCTAATTTACGATACCCTGTGGTTTAGACTGCAGTTAATGTTAATAAATGCAGTAAATGTTACACTTAGACTGCCCATCTAACCTACTGATTTTGATAAAATATCAGGGATATTGGATGCAGTATCCCTGATACTGCATCCAGGGGAAGAACATATTATGCTACTTCTAAGCATGGAAAATTTAAGAGTTCCTGCAGGAATATATACTAGTCTAGACATTAACAAAGTTTCAGGCTTCATTGTTTTCTCTCGTATCAAGCCATTGCCAAACCAATTTAATTTCTTATAACGCACATAACTTTAAAAATTTGGAGCAGAGTGCCTAGGAATTAAACTGCCAACCCCGTGTTCAGTGTCTTTACCATGAGGCTATCACTACTTCTTGTTTTATTTTCTTGCTGGATAACCACTGGATAGATCATGCTGAAATTTGGCATTGGATGTAGGCATCCACTAAAAAAGGATTTTTGAAAATTCTACCTCTAAGGGGGTAAAATAGGAGTTTGAAATTTATATTAAAATCGAACTTAACATGAGGGAAGCTGCAGTCAATATAAAAGCCAATATAAAAATGAAACATCACAACAGGACCTACTTATGCAAACAGGAACCAATCCACCCACATGCCAAAAAGGAGATATGAATACAGAAAGCTTTTAAAATGCCCCTTCTATCGACCCTGTAAAGATCAAAATGATCTGAAAATTTTAGTCACACAATGTCAAAATTGTCAGATCATTTTGATCTTTACAGGGTCAATAGAAAGTACATTTTCTGTTTACTTATCTCATTTTTTGCATGTGTGTTGATTGGTTCCTGTTTGCATAAGTAGGTCTATACACTTACCACCGATAGAGGAGTCCACAGAAAAACTTAACTCAACATTATTTGTGAAAGGCTGTTCAGATTTAATTGGCACAAACATATTGACTTCATTTTGATCATCCAAATACTCCAAGTATTGACTGGAAGTGTATGGCTCTTCTTTAGTTATGTCTTCATCTATGTTAATGTCACATTGATTTCCCAAGGCCTCTAGTTCTACCAATATTTCTTGCTTAGGTACCATTAGTTCTGTTGTTATTGTTTCTTCCTTAGGTACCTTATAGGCTTCTGTTACTTCCAGCTTAGGAACTAATATGTCTTCTATTGCTTCCTTCTTGGGAACTATGAGGTCTTCTATTACTTCCTGTTGAGGTTTTTTATGGGCAGTATGAACTATAAACTCCTTGGGAAGGTCTGCCATCATGAAGTTGTTTTGAAATCATTAGTTTATTCAAGTTGCACTTGCTTAAAAGTGGTAGACGGTAGTTCAAAATTCATACAAAAGAAAACTGATGATAGCTAAGCAATAGGTACTTAGAAGTAAGATCGATACGTACAAGTAACTTGTGCTATTGTATTATTCTGTGCTTGTGTTGACTTCAACAATCCATATCTATAAATATTCTGTAATTACCCAAGGTACACGTAGAACTAAAACGTTAATTATGTACCAATGTAACACTAAATAATTAGATTTTTGTGCATTTTGATTTTAAGCGACAAGGTTGATCTAGAAGAATTTTCGCTCTTTATCAGGCCCTACAGGGCCTTTGCACTTAGAACATTTTTCTGTTGTATGGAAACTGGTACGGATTTTTGTTCCACAACTCGCCAAAGGATGGCGCTTATCTTGAAACGAGCCAAATTAGCTCGTATGAAGGTTTGTGATACATTATCTGTGGTTCAAGTCTGTGTAAGTGATGAAATAAGTGTTCGTTCAGAAGCTTATGTTTTAGATTAATTTATTGCATAATGTCATTTAATTGAATCAACTAGATAATAATATTTACAATATCTTTTTGAGCAGAATAGGAGTTAATTTGATAACTTAGTATGATTCTTTTGATATAAACTACTTCAAGTTTAAGATAAAAGTTTAACAAAACATTTGTGATTAAATTTTTAAACGTGGCCATCCGCCATTTTAATATTGTTATCTGACAAAGTTTGACTTTGCTCATTGACGTTTTTCTGGCATGCCGGTTGGACAAATTGTGTATTGGTGTTTCGTTTTCGTTATTTTTGCATATATTTATTACGACTTGGCTATTTCTTGGACTCCGATTATCTTTGCATTTGATCACGACTTGGCTATTCTTGGACTCCGATTTTCTTTGCATAACAGTGACCCACGCATGTAAAAAGGACTCTATATATCTCGCCTACGGATAAACCTACTTCTTCGTAATGGCAGCAGATAAAATTTGTTGCGTTTCGGAATGTAAAAAAAGCCGTAAGTACGACTTATTCGCAAGTTAAATAAAAGACAATATTTTTTATTAATACTGAAATATAGATCATGGTCTTCTTAGGGACTTATGCCTGATTCATGAATCCAAAGCGGTCAAATGATATTCATACCACATTCGTAGAGCGATGAATGATGACTGGCTGCTACAACTTGATATTGTACTAATACCAACTTCTTTAAAAGTATTTGTTTGTAGGTGAAGATGGTGTAATACTTCACAAATTCCCGAATCCTGAATATGATCCAACACGCTTTCAGACTTGGATACAAGCAGTGGGTGAAAACCTTAAGGATTTAGAGGATATGTATGTGTTTAAATACAGAAGAATATGTCATGCACATTTTGAACCTAGGTATTGGACCAGGAGTAAAATGTTGAGTAATATAGCAATTCCAACATTACAAATGAAAGGTTAGTTACTATTTAAATTAATGGCATTGTAATACTTCGAAAATATTATAAACATAGTTTATCCTGTGACTTCACAGTGTAGTTTCAGTTCTTTACAAATCATGTGGGAATGATGAATATTCCGGGTGTCTGCTATAATTGATGCATGTTCATTCAGGGTATAAGCTATCTCCATTCAAAATTTCAGCCAAATTGGTTCAGAAGTTGAGACTGAAGGAGTAATAAATATCCATACATACAAACTGTCATGTTTTTAATTTTATAATAGAATTTCAATTTTGTTAGTGTCTTTAAGTTAAATGCATTCAGTAATATCTTTAACAATTACTTCAATGGGCTGAATGGATTGGTACCATTATATATTACATCCTCAGATTCACATTTAATTATTTTAGGGTGTGCTATAGAATATTCACAGAGTGCAAAACACTTTTTTTACCAAACACTTTTTTGTGCTGTGACATTTAAGCCACGAAGCCCCAGGATCGCTTCACCTCCGTTCCTTCATTCTCATTTAAATGAAATTAAGGCTCACATATTCGTTGGCAACCACCTACCTTGAACTACCTTTTGAATAAAGTACTGCATGACGTCTAGTCAAGTCAATTAATTAAAATGAGAAAAAACATTAATCATAATGAATATTTTATAGGTTCTGTAGCTCAAAGGATACCCTTAGCTGAAGTGACTAATAAAAATGATTATTTTCCAACAAATTATATGGAAGAAACTGCAATAGCCTCAACATCAAGCAAAATGCATAAACCTGCTACTACCTCAAAATCTAGTAAGATTTATTTTATTTTACTGTATACTAAATAAGTATTTATTTCACCAAGCATATTAAATGGAACACAAGAATCTGTAGGAATTACCATGCAGATGATATTTGCATTGATGATTAATTAATGCAATCATTGATTTACTTTTATAGTTCTTTCTTACTAGGTATTTATTACCATTAGATATCAAATAACTTAAATTGATCATAATATGATGATCCTCATTCAAGCATAATCTATATCAAAATCATGAGAACAATAGTTTTAAGGGTTCTGTACCCATGGGGTGAAAACAGAAACCCTATTTACTGAGCCTCTGCTGTCTTGTCTGTGACAGGGCTGTATCATTGGAACTATAATAGTTTGATACTTCAAAGAGCCACCATAAGTGCTTGTGGACCTGTGTTTTACATGTAATGGTGTAGAACCCTCAGTATGAATCTCATCTCACATTTGGGTCATTTACATGGAAAAGGCTTAAAAAATATTTATTTAAGTATGTTATTTTCATTTCAGATTTGAAGCTGACCAAGTCTGCAAAGACTCAAATGAGGCAAAGAATTAGTACCTTAAAGAAAAAAGTGAAAAGCTTAAATGTGTCAAAAGAAAAATTTTCAAAGAGACTGAAAAAAGCAATGACAATATCAAAAAATCTAACTTTTCTAAAAGCATTAAAAAAATTTACCTCAATGGCAGCCATTTTTACAATGCTCCAATTAAGAGAATGTGGAAAACACAAAATGGGGAGAAGATTCACTCCTGAAGAAAAAGTTATGTCATTGCATTTCTTTAAACGTGGGCCAAGAGCCTATAGGATGCTGCAAAAAGTATTTGTTCTGCCATCACCATTCACATTATCCAGGATGATATCCAAAGCAAATATAAAACCTGGTATAAACGAAAATATTTTTCAGCAATTGAAGAAGCAGGCATCTAAAATGAAACCCAATGATACATTGTGTACGTTGGTTTTTGACGAAATGGCCCTAACACCACACATTGATTATGACAGGAAGAATGACAGGATTACTGGTTTAGTTGATAATGGTGAAGTAGTAAGGACAGAAATTGCTGATCACGTGCTAGTTTTTATGATTAGAGGCATTCTAAAAAACTATAAACAGCCAATATCATATTCGTTTTGTGCTGGCAGTACAAAAAAAGCTGAATTAGCAGCAATGATAAAGAAAAATATTAAAAAGTTAAAGGAAGCTGGCTTTCAAGTCCTTGCTACTGTTTGTGACCAGGGAACATCTAATGTTAGTGCAATTAGTCAGTTAATTGAAGAAACAAGGCAAGACTATATCAAAGCAGGTAAAGATGCAAGGGATGGAGTGTTTGAGGTGGACAATGAAGAAGTGGTCCCATTATATGATGTGCCTCACTTGTTAAAAGGAATCCGCAACAACTTACTGTCTAAGAATTTAAAATACATGATGGATGGCACTGAAAGAATTGCAAAATGGGACCACATTTTAAAACTTTATGAGAACAATCCTACTTATAAAGGTATAAGATTAATAAAAAAATTGACTGAAAGTCATTGTGACCCTAATAAAATCCCTAAAATGAAGGTCAAACACGCAGCACAAATTTTCAGTCACACTGTCGGAGTTAATATGGGATTCTTAGCTGGTGAGCTTATAAACATTTATAGATTATAAGGATTAGCCCTCAGCTTTGCCTGCCTGGTCTTCAGTTTATTACAAATCCTGCAGGAAATGTGCGTTTGTCGAATATAAAAGTAGCCTATGTATCAATCCAGTCTATAAGCTATCTCCATTCCAATTTTCAATCAAATTGGTTCAGTTGTAGTGGGGTGACGGAGTAACAAGCATACAAACTTTCACATTTATAACGTTAGAATAGGATTATTATCTTCAAGTCTAATGTGCATTTGGATTGCAAGCCAGCTGTAAAATAGCAGTTTGGATGCAGTTTCTGTGCTGTTGATATAATTGAATTGAAATGCAAACCAACCATAGCTGTTGCTTTATTCTTGCAGCTGCAAAAAATAGTAACAACTACATAAAGAAACAAAAAATAAAGATATTTATTTCTTTATCTAATAGGCGTAATAGCCACTTACTAAATATCTGCCTTGCTTACATTTTATTTCCATTTCAGATCAAGGATTACTGCCGAACGAATGCAGAGACACGGCAGATATTCTATTATTTTTTGACAATCTATTTGATTCTCTGAATGGAAGTTTTAATAACTCATCAAAGAGGAGTGGAAAGACATTGCTGCTAGCAATTACCCCAAAATCAGAGCACCAAGAAGTATGGAAAAAATCTAAAATCATATTAAAATCCATGAAATTTATTTCAAAAAAAGGCGATGTTAGTGTTGTTCCAACAGTGAACAACTGGATACGGACTATAGAAAATATGGAAAAATTAAAAAGTAAATTATTTAATAATTATAATATTAAATCAATCTGGTGCCGGCATTTTAACCAGGACACATTGGAGAATTTTTTCGGTAGTGTGAGAAGTCATGGTTACCGAAATAATTCTCCAACGTGTGCAGGGTTTGAATCAGCATTTGTAGCCCTTATGGTAAATAATTTAAGTAGCACATATACGCCAGGGTCAAATTGTGAGGATGATGAATCCTTTATTTTTAAATCTTTAAAAGCTTTATTCTTCACAAAGGATGAAAAGAAAAATGTAAATTTTCCATCAGAAATACAATATGATGATATTTATAGTGAAGACATGATTGTCGATTTAGATATTAAAAAAAGAGACCCTCGTGTAATGGCCGCTTTAGAATATATAACTGGATATTTATTAAGACAGTGTCATACAAAAGTCTTTAAAAAATGTAAAACTTGTATTACAAACTTATATTCCTCAAAGGAAAATCATTATATTAAATTAAGAGAATACAACCGAAACAAAAACTTCCTATCATACCCTGCCCTGGAATTAGTTCGATGTTTTTCTCAAATTCAAGATGTTTTTCATTTTGTAGTGAAAAAAAGCCCTCAAATATATAATATACGAAACTATATTAAAACCATCTTACAAATTAGGCTTGATTTTAATTTCATTCAATGTACACAACATAAAACTGACATTGTCGAAAAGTTCTTGAATATATCTTGTATATTCTTTATGTGTAATTGGTGCAGGGACATTAATAAAATATTGTCTGGTAAAACCCATTACGACCGCGAAGATGTTATGCAATGCTTGGCACATATTTATAATAATAAAAGAAGAAGAAAATAATCAACATGAGTTTCATTTCCTGAACACCATCTTTTACTATTTGTATTTATCGTATAATAATTTATCTTAATTATTACAAGATCACATAATTCTATAGTTGCAGATATAAGTGATCTAGTAATAATTAAGATAAATTATTATACGATAAATAAGGTCTATATAGTACTATATAATAGGTTTGTTATGGTTATATATATTTTAGTTGGACAACTTCCCGATAGATGTCACTGTACGCCGAAACTTGAGTAGCAACTCTATACCAGTATATATAATGTACTCTGTGAGGCCCTACCTGGCCCTATCGAGTCCCGAAGTGCAAGGTACCAAGAGCTGTTATCGGGTTGTCCATCTCTTTCATCTGGCATTGTATCCCCCGTTGGTCTCTCGCTATAATTACGCACCCAAAATATTTTTTAATTTCGCGGGGTTTTCACTTCACTTTTATTGGTCGACGCCATTTTCGCTGAAAAACCGACGCAAGCCGAGAATGGCAATGAAAATCATAATGTCAACCTTAAAATGAATTAACCCTTCTTTGCATAGTGATAGATATTTCCATCAAACCATTCGAATGGGAAAAAATGCACCCAAAACCGGTTGGTGGTCAAAAATTTTTGTCTGTGGTAACTTTTCGAAACATGTCTCTTCGGAACGCACCTAGTAAAAAAAAAACAAACGTCATCTGTCAAACGTCGATCAAAAATTTGGTCAAGGTGTTGTTTGTTTTGTTGGATCGGTGCATTTATATATCAAGTTTTATTTGATTTTGTCTACAGAAGTCGCTGAAAATATTTATTATGCATAGAAATAAGGTAAGTGTTGTGGAAACTGCTAAAATTTGTGAAAAAAACATGTGAATTATAACTGAAATAACGTCAAATAGGTATGGTGTAAATTTACATCATTATGCAGTACTGTCATCCTTGAAGTATGGAGAATTTTGGTTCATGTAATTTCACTTTACTTATTTTTTTTTGCTTTTTCAGAATACTATGAAAGAAAAAGACATAGAAGACTATCTAGCACAGCTGGAGGATGGTTGGCTGTCGGAAGACGGACTGGAGTCTGAAGATTCTAACGATGATTACTCACCAAATTCCCACTTTACTAGAGATGAACTTCTAAATATATTAGAAGATGAAAATGATGATGAAGACTGTCAAGATGTAAATGAAAATGACCCTCCTCTTGTTGAAGAAATGTTAGAAGAACAAGAAAGCCAAAACAGAGATCCTTCTGATAATATTTTCAGCACATTATTGGACAAAAGAAAACTTATACGGAAAAAGAGAAACTTGGAATTTGATGAGGATAAAGTTACTTTCTTAGGCAGCTCAGCTTTTCCTTTAGAAATACCTCAGCTTGAAACTCCTTACCAATGTTTCAAATATTTTGTTGATGAAGATTTCATACAGGAGATTGTTGATCAGACTAATTTATATATCATGCAAAAGGATACTACTAACAGAAACATTTATACCGCATTAGATATCAAAAAGTTTTTGGGATATTACTATTTATGTCCGTGCAAATATTTCCAAGTACCAGATCATATTGGTCTCCTACTTTTGGTTATAGTCCAGTTTCATCCACAATGCCAATCAACAAATTTGAAAGAATCAAGCTTTCATTGCACTTTCAAAATAATGATAATCACAAACCTGTAGGCCATGCCAATCACGACAGGTTATTCAAAATACGTCCGGTTATTGAGCACCTCAAAACCAAATTTTCTACTATACCAATGGAACAAAGACTATCAGTTGATGAGCAGATGTGTGCCACAAAAGTGGCTCATTTCTTGAAACAGTACCTGCCGAATAAACCCCACAAATGGGGGTTTAAATTTTATGTACTTTGTGATTTATCAGGATATGCTCACACATTCGAATTGTATTCAGGACAGGAACATACAGAAAGACTGGAAGGAGAACCTGATATAGGAGCCACAGGGAATGTAGTCATTCGTTTGCTAAGAGGTGTGCCAATACATCAAAATCACATAATTTATTTCGACAATTTCTACACATCATTGCCCCTGGTTCATTATTTAGCCAAGCAAGGGTTTCAATCTGTGGGCACTGTCCAACAAAATCGGATTCTGAACTCAAAATTACCAGATAAAAAGAAGTTTATGAAAAAGTCAGTACCAAGAGGAAGTCATGAAGAAAGGACATCTACGTTTGATGGGATTGATATGTCTTGTGTCACCTGGAAAGACAACAAAATGGTGACACTGTTATCCACATATGTTGGGTCAACACCAGTATCTAGTGTCACTAGATATGACAAAGCGAAGAAGGAAAAGGTAGAAATTCCTTGTCCAAAAATAGTATTTGAATATAACAAACATATGGGGGGGGTTGATTTAATGGACAGTTTTTTGGGGAGGTTCCATATTCGTTTGAGGTCAAAAAAGTGGTATTTACGTATATTCTTTCATCTACTTGATCTTACGGTCATATATTCATGGATCATTTACAAAAAAAATTCAATCGAAATGTACCAAAAAAGGATATACTTTCCATGGGGCAATTTCGTAATGAATTAGCTCAAGTTTTGTGCTCAATAGGACTCAACAATGAAGCCAGAAGAGGACGACCTAGTTCCAGCTCTTTGGAAAATGAAATACAAGCAAAAAGGAAGAGAGGACCTACAGTTGTTCCTCCACCAAAAGACATAAGAATAGATGGTAGTGACCATTGGCCACAAGTTGGCGTTTCTCTGCGATGCAAATACCCACATTGTAAAGGATACTCCACAATAAGCTGCAATAAATGTAGGGTTAACTTGTGTCTCAACAAAAATAACAACTGTTTTGTAAATTTTCACCAAAATTGAAAGTATTAATTACCTCAAATATTATTTTAGTTTTGTACCAAGCTCATGAGTGCATTCTGCACAATGATGGATATTTACATCAAAGCATTTTTTATTAAAATAAAAAACTTCCAAAACTCTAAGATTGTTTTTATTATTTTTCCCATTATCTAGAGGTCTAATTGAATGCGTATGATTTTTTTACAAAATAAAATTAAATCATGCAACTAAGGGTTAAAATTGTTTTATCAAAGTTTAATGTTTTGTACTATGAATTGCGGTGATTTGTGTTACTTATTTTGTAATTTAACTGGTAAGCGATTAGGCGTAGTCTAAAGTGTAAAGCCTACACAGACTTCTTGGAAGTGACTAGTGAGGTTTTTTTAACTGTTTTCCCCTTGAAAATTGGTAAGTAAGGTTAATCTTTGAATATTTCAAGGTAAATTATCAAAGATATTAATAAGGTATCCTCATTTGAGCAACTAAGTATAATGAACACTTAAATTTAAAATGTGAAAGTAGGTAGGTATGTATTTTTGTTGGTTGGTTTGTCTCAATTGTATTCTTGTTTCAATCAAGCTGCAATAGAGCAAAGAATTGAAGTGATTTTACATGGGAATGGTTGATGATCTGGAAAGTAACAGTTACTCTTTATCTCGGAAAATTTAAGTGATGAGTTTGTGGGTGACATGCACATATTTATTGTTGGAGAACAATCCAGAAGTAGGTATTAATAAAACACTTTTAATATATTTGCACTCTAACCACGAGAGATTTAATGTCGGTAATTAGTTAATTTATAAAACTCAGTTAAGCAATACTGCAGTATCAAATCATTTGGCCAGGCTGCAGTTGCCACCGCAGGCTCGTAAAACAAGGTAACGATCTAAACACCGAAGGTATTCAATAATCGTTTGAGTCTCGGTGGAGACTGCTTTACCGATGGTAAAACATTCGTATTTATACAAGTTAAGGCGTTGGGAACGAACTGAGTGAAATACATCGAATGAGTCAAATATCAGTACAATCGAACCTTCATCAATAAATTAATTAACAATCTTTTAACTTTTGTAACAATTCAATTCAACTTTAAACGCAAAGCTGACAGTTCGGCCGTCCTGAGAACAACACGTCCTCGTGTTTATGTCATATCACGGGCGTTTATGGCCCAAATCATGAAAATCATGATCAGACGTTTTTGCCTGGGGCGTTCTTGCCCATAATTACTAGTAATAATTATATGTAACACACTAATCAAACTGCTCACCTTCCAGTCTTATCAAACATACATAAACTATTCTCAAGAAATTGTAAATTGATACAACTAACCTCATTCGTTGTACTTTTCAAAATCTGAAACACTTTATGAGCTTTTAACAACAACATATTTAAAACATCTAAGGCTACAGCCACTAATCTCAAAAACTTATTATCACGTTTAATACGAATACTTTCACAACTGCGAATCTACCACTGGTTCGGAATGCCACGTCCTAGCGAGAAGAACCAGCAAGAAACTCGGTGGCGTCTAACATCGAAAATAATTTTGACACAACTAGTTTTGACGCCGCAAACGTTGTACATTATAGGTACCGTTGCTCGGAAAAATACAAAATGGCGATCGTCAACATGGTGGTTCAATCAAATAATAAATATGACAATTCTTTAATATTACTATGATAATAAAGTAAACTGTGTTAGGCACTTAATAATTATGAGATATCCGCTAACAGATTCGGCCATCCGTTATTAAATGTGCGTTATCCATGTAACGTTTTAAATTATTTTTCATAACAACAAAAAAAAAATGTAACTACAATTACAACAACATAGGACACCTTTGTCCCGTAAATGTAACGATAATAATAATAAGCTTATATTAATAATTAGCTTTGAATAGTATTATTTTGCTGACGCCTTTGTCTTGTACACAATAATAAGGGACACCTTTGTCCAACAGAGACAAATAAAACCAATAAGTCTTTTGTGACAACCTTGTCATCTTATAATAGTTTTATTCATATTTGTGCCTTTGTGACACCTTTGTCATCCAAGCAAGGACACCTTTGCCCAACAGATATAAATAAAACCAATAACGCCTTTATAACGCCTTTGGGACACCTTTGTCACCTAAGCGATAATTCAGGACACCTTTGCCCTACAGAAATAAATAAAATTATTAACGCTTTTCCGACACCTTTGCCCTGAAACATAATAAAAAAAAACACAGTCTTCACATGACACCTTTGTCATGTTAAGATAAATTAGGTTAATATATTATAACAGTCCGATTCCTCCTCACTTAATATGTCCCGATAGTGTCGTGAAAAATGTAACCATGTCCTAAGTATGATTAAGCTGAACGTTTGAATATTTTAAAAGAAACACAGCACGGTATAGGAGAAATAGGTCAGCTACTATTGCTATATTTCAGTTAATAACTAATGACTTAATACTGAGAAAACAAAGATTATTGCGTTTAAAATTTCACAAGAAAAATACCTATAAAAATAAAATACAATCATGTTATAATTAAGGAAGTCAACACTATTATATAGACTTCCACTGCAATTGAAAATACCACATTAATAACCTACGCAATTGATTACAAACATATTATGGATATGTGTCGTCTGTACTCAATAGCTTCCAAAAAAATGCATATATGTTATATGTAGGGAACATTTCCTGGATAGTTGTAAACCCATGTTGAAGGAACTTAAGATATCTATTTACCCTGTATTTACATTAAGGGCACCTTTGTCGAAAAAACCACTTCGAATATTGTGAAACTCATGGCCAGGCTCTACAAAGGCTTAGAAATAGGTTACTTGTACCTAGTATAAAGCTAGTTATGTATAAAATAAACGCATGTTGTAGGGCAATTTCAATATAAACTTGAAAAGACTGTCAAAGATATTACCCTGTCTTAATTTAAACAATTTCATTGTTAATGAATTTATTTTTAATTTTACTGAATGGTAATATGTATTCTTGTGCTTGTATAAACAGCTAATATTTATTGTGTTAAAATAATAATTTAATAATAGTTTAATATAATGTAATATTGTATAAACTAGATTTCTTTATAATTGATTATTAAAGCTAGTTATTATCAGGCATAGACTTAAAATACGGAATATATAATAAGAATGCATTTGAACTGAGTTAATAATATTGCATGCTATTCGATGGCAGATTGTATTAAACCATATTATAATATAACACAGGGCCGTCCAAGCTAAGCCATGAAAATAGGATAAAGTACATATCTTTTATCTCATGTTTTTAGTATGGCTATACATTTTTTTCTCACTCTTTCCACACAATCACAATATTTGCACACATAGACATGTTTTTATTACTATATGTATTATATTTATTTATAATAGCCGCTCAAGCAATGTAGCCAACTTAAGCTTTCACCTTAAATTTAGGGGAAAAAATTCGCTGATGGCTCTTTGAAGAAAATGTAAAATAAAATATTATAAGGTGAATGAACTAGAAGTTTAATTCGCTATAATCCGCTACAGTAGACAAATCTGTGTGGTACAGTGCGTGTCTTTCACCTGCAACATGCGACACCCACCACCCAGCAATTCGCACAGGCACAACACCACACCACACAAATCCTCCAAATCACTCTCAACATACGTTTCACTCCGACACCGGAGCATCTTCAGGAGACAGACAGAGGTGATGTCGAGTCAACATCTCCTTCTAGAAACTTCTAGTTCATTCACTATCATGGACTTCCGCAAAGTAACGCCTGCTTCTATTCAATATATTATAAGGTGTTTACTTTAAATCTGGACTTGCCAGATTCCGAGAAGCGTTTTAAATCAAACTTTACATTTATAACTTAATTAACATTGCAAATTTATGCACGAAATTACGATTACGTAATGAGATTATAACTATTTCTTGATAAAATAATAGAAAGAAGTGAAGGTGCCATACAAAATATTAGGAAATATATACACTTGCTCTGTACTTTCAATTTTAGTCCAGTGGATTTCTCATCTCAGGTTTAATTAAATCTGAATTTAGGGAAAAATAAATCAAAGGCTAACAACACCACATTTTCGTTTTCTTACAAAATAAAAATGGCGAAGCCTCAAGTTTTCTATATACATAACTTCTTAAAATGTAAAGTAGTTTATTAAAGTGTTTTCTTCGAAGTTTGGTGAGTGAAGAAGTGAGTGTTGATCGTGGACCTATACTCGTATCATGCTAATCTCTTCCGCGACACCCGCGACTTAGAATATAAAGATAATTCCCTGATTCTGACTTAGAAACATAAAAGCCGAAAACTAGCTGGCTACGCTACCTAATTAATGATCTCTCGGGTACCAGTAGGTAAACCTACAGGAGTGGAGACTGCATATACAATTATCACGATCGGTATCGGTTGCATATCGGTAGCTAAGGCACAGTATGGAAGGACCTTCAAGTGTCCACGCCGTTCGAAAAGAGTCCCTCAGGAATCAGGACAATGGTTGGATGAGAAAGGCTGGCGATGTCTTATGAAAACGCGCTCTCCAGAGCTTCAGTTGTGGACTCTACAGGCACATATTATGATCTTACTTGAATGCAGCTATTTATCTTAGTTTTGTCCTCACTGAGTAAGTTACAATTTATGTTAACAATAAAGCTCTTAAAAATAGATTTAGATTTATACATTACCCATACATTAATCCTAGTAATATTTACATTACCAGGATTCAATAAGGTTTTCTTTAAACCCATGCATTGGATCTTTAGTTTTAAGATACTCTGCTTATCTGATTATCACCATCATATTTTTTATGTACCTAACTGGACGTCAATAAATTGTAAATTGAATAAATATATTTTGACTTGGATTAGTTTCTCCCTCCCTATTCTTGAGAAACAATAATGGAATAATATTTTAGACTTTAGACACTATTTGAAACTTGTTTCGATTATTTTTCCACTGCATTATTTGAATAATTTTAGCATTTGAACTTTGAAAATAAACAATTGGATACAATTTTTCAGTTATGTTATTAGTATGAATTGGACCCATTTATTTTGTTTGTAGAAGTTGTGGTAGTCTGGTGGCTTAGACGCCGGGCCTCCCTAAGAGTAGTTGGGAGTTCTATCCCTAGGCAATTACCTAGTTGAGCTTTGTACGTTTTAAGAAAGTAAATATCACATGCTTTTATGGTGAAGGAAAACATCTTGAGGAATGCCTGAGAGTTATCAATAATGTTCTGAAAATGTGTGATGCTGCCAATCAGCACTTGACCAGTGTGGTGGACTATGGCCAAAACCCTTCTGATTCTGAGAGGTAAAGTGGTGCTCATTAGTGAACTAGCAATTAGTTGATATTATGATGATGATTGAATTTGTCATGTTATATGCTAATAGCATATATGTTTTTCGATGGAGGGGTCTAGATATAGCAATACTGCGGGGTGACAGGGACACAACAGAGGAAACTGGCAGAATTTTCATTCTAATGTAATATTAGTATGCAGTTTTTCATAGGAAACGGCATACTCTCTCAACCATAAGTTGTTATATATTGGTCACAGTAGCCGGGTCTGTCATTTGTATGGGCATTGGCCCGCTGTATGAATATACACTAATGCTATGCTAATATTATGATGTACCATTTACTTAAATGTGTCTGCAATAATTTTCAGAATAAGGAATTGACCTGAATTGGTGTGCAGTGAAAAGTTGTACAATAGAAAGGATTTCAGATGCTGTGAGGCTGTAAAACTGAAAGCGAAACATGTTAAAACTATACAATTTCTATGAAAAATTAAGGCAAGTACAAAATAAGTTTTTTAGCATCATACCAAGCTGCTGATTTTACTAGAATTCTGTTCTTAATAAGTACCTTTGTTTAAATATTTAGCACCCAATTATTATAAACAAATTAACTTCATTAAATAGTGACCAGAAATTTAAACATCTAGATGCTAGCCATCTACATGTTAGAATTTCCAGTTATAATTTCCACCTAAGGGCTTTTTAATGCACATTTGTCTTTGATCTATAATCAAGTACCTTTTTAGTACAAGTAATAGGAGAAAACTGGTGCCTAAAATGCTTACCATTTTGACATTCTTTGTTATTAGATTGATTTCATTCAAAATCAATAACTGACGTTCCCTGTGGTCATAACAGAGGAAACCGGGCCATGACAGACTTAGGTGCTACAACTAACTGTAGTCTTATCAGAATGTAGTTATACTGTGACAATACCTTATGATAGTGAATGTTTTAAACACCTAATAGAGATGTAAGATTATTTACTAGATGCAAATAAATAGTCCAAGGGTGTACTTCAAGGGTGTCCTACACTTCTTAGTTTTGGGTGAACCACTACTTCAATATGCAAGTATGTGATGATGCAGTCTAAGATGCACCTGGGGCTAACTGCCTTACTCACTGTATGGCAATCATGATTCCATTTGTATGCCCCTTATCCGTTTTGTAATTAACAAACCTTTCTGCATGAACTTTGATGACATTTTGTAATTATCTGGCATTGTTCCCTGTGTTTTTAAAAGAGAGAATGGTTGTCTAAATTTTAATAAGAAGTTGCATTTTGATAATTTTTATTATTGGAACATTTCCCTCAAAATCGAAATCTGACTGTATAGTGTACACTTCTATATTTTTAACAAACCTATCTGCATAAACTTGGATAATCAATTAATAATTTTACTTTTCAGGTCAAATTAGCTGCACAAATTTTCACCATAGAGGTGGCCCACGCTGTGTCCATGCTGATGAAAACATATACAGATATTCTTACAATACCTGATTATTTCAATTCAATTCAAATGTTTTTGGAATGAATCCCTGATAAAGCTAGAATTGATGAAATTCGATGCCAAAGACTTACAAGAAAGTAAGCCTCTTTGTTTACGTAACTTCATTCATGACATACATCTTTGGTCTGAATAATTGAAATCAATACCAGTGAGTCTTGCGCGCCTAATCTAGGATCCCCTGGATTTTGTTTGGCCAAATTAGAGGCAGGGTGGATGTAGCAAACATCCAGACTGTCATCAATTTGTTGAACTGTACAAAACAATATTGATTAATGACATTTCGACTGGTAAATCTTTGTATGCTAATTGCGCCAGCGAATTGCAATGACAAAATGCTGAGTACACTGAGTAAATTAATAAACAATCGGACAAGTAATACTCAACCTACATAGTACGGATTACAAAATTTAAATTTTATTGAAGAATGTATTCCATCTGAAAATGCATTGAAGACTCAAGCTGTGTCTTACATCGTCATTGCAATCTGCAGATATTTATTACCAAAACTGCATAGTGCAGAATTTCAAAATTGTGCACTATTGTCTAACGAAATTCAACCATTTCTTCAATTCACATTCCAATAACTAGAAATTGTTCTATACATCAATTAAATTTCAGGCACTAATTTGTATATATGAAATTGAACAAACTTTGGCAAAAATATGTAAGGTATGCATATACACAGATTTAATTAGTAAATTAACAGGTCTAGGACACATCATGGTCGAATTGTGTTGAACAAAAATCAGACTTTCTGAATGCTCTTTGGCTGTTTGTCATTAAAATGCATGTTAAACAATGGTGCACTAACTTCAATAGAATTAGTAATGTCGATTCACGAAAAAAGGGAACGGAAATGGAAAATTTGATTGCAACCAAGGTTACCAAAGGTGCAAGCTATAGATCTGTGCGACGTCGAAGTAACTAATTTGTATTACGTAGAAAGTTTTAACCACATTCATTAGACTCGAATTTAGGATCTTTACTTATTTCATATTAGATGATGCCCGCGACTTCGTCCGCATTAAGCTTTTTGAAGTGAAACTTTAGAATCATTGTGATTTGAAAATTTGATGAAACGAAAAAGCGACACCACATAGGGACAAACATATTCATAATAGGATTTAGCCTGCGAGAGAATGAGATAGAATACAAGTTATATTTATCTCATTCTCTCGTAGGCTACTTTTCTGAAGTTTCACTTCTGCCGTGTGTGAATGTGCTACACGCTTTTTATTCCCGCGGAACTCCTTAATCTTCCGGGATGTGTCCTTCAACCTATCTCTACCAAATTTCATCCCGTTGCATCCCGTGGAAGGACATAGGCTATTTTTTTTTATCACCGATAATTTTAAGACACTGACATAAAGGCACAATTCGTATAACAGTAATCGATAGTATTTTAATTAAATTAAATTTGAAAAAAAATTAAATTTGTATCTATATATTAATGTACTATGACATATTCTGTATTAAATGATCAATAGAACATCTTGTACTATTATAGTCCCTGGTACTACTTATCTAATTATCTAGGCCCCATAGAAAAAAAACCCAGACCCGACAGAAACGAGACATACCTCATTTTTTATGTTATTTTTTATATAGTTAAATTATATATTTTTTATATTCGAAATCAATGGCTAAAACCAAAATATTGCCTTATGTTTTTGTTCAGGCGTTAGACAAAAAAATATATAAAAATGCCTATTTATCTACAAAATTCGTAAATATATGTAACTAAATGACGATAAAATAACTGTGGGGTGTATCTAGGTGACCTGGAGATGCAGCTGGATTATGTAATTTTTAACTCCTAGTACTAAAATCAACTTAGGATTCATTAAAAGTTAAAACCGTCGTATTCGATGATTCAGTGCAGATCAGAAACTTAGGTACAGTCTATCATTAGGGGTTCCATGATCTATAACAAAAAAAGAACAATATGTTGAAATAAAGTTTTATTGGATTTCTATGTCCCTTAAAATATAATCCATACCCAGTGCAGGGTGGTCAAAGTGTTCACGATGTCTAGCCCACCCTAGGTAAAAGACAACACTAATAACGTGTGCGCAACTTCCCAATGTTCTTTTCCTGTAATTCTGTTATTGTTTTTATTCCGTTAATGTTCTCATCAAACATAATATATGTGTAATACATTTTTGTTGTAACATGTCTTGCTACCTGAGCCATAGCTTGCAGGCAGTACGTGACCGTTTTTTTTGCATATAACTGCCTATTGCAAGAAATCATCGAATACAACGATTTTAATGAATCCTAAGTTGATTTTAGTACTAAGAGTTCAAAAATTACATAATCCAGCTGCATCTCCAGGTCACCTAGATACATCCGACAGCTATTTTATCGTCATTTAGTTACATACATTTACGAATTTTGTAGATAAATAGGCATTTTTGTGTAACGCCTGAACAAAAACATAAGGCAATATTTTGATGTTAGCCATTGATTTCAAATATAAAAGATATAAATAATTTACCTATATAAAAAATAACAAAAAAATGAGATATGTCACGTTTCTGTCGGGTCTGGGTCACAGATGACCGTTCTCCTTTGTATCTATATATTAATGTACTATGACATATTCTGTATCAATGAATCAATAGAACATCTTGTACTATTATAGTCCATGGTACTACTTATTTAATTATCTAGGCAAAATTGGAACTAATGCATTTTATGCATGTTCAGTTTTTATTTTTATTTTATTTTTAATATTTATAAGCGACGCTGTCAACGGGTCAGTTAAGTTTGTGGGACTGTAAAACATTTATCCGTAGTTCTCTACTTACTTATGGGCCTATTACACTGCACTTTACAAAGGGCCCTGTGTTAAGGGTGGGCGTGGCCGCTAGTTAGAGCGTCGCTTATTACACAGCAATAAGGATTAAATTAGGGACCCTTCGTCACTATCTTCTTACACTACACTGATTCAGGTGTAAGGGTCCCTTTCAAAAGTGTAGTGTAATAGGCCTATTAGTCCCACCTCAAAGCTGTGCTTATAATGTAAATGTTATTGTTATAATTCAACATGCTGTTGGTAAAGAATGTCAATTTAAAAGGAGTTTATTTAATAGTTATCGTTATTCCTCTTACTAAGTCACAATTACACTTTAAAATATGCATGTCCTCTATATCTTAGTTAGCAAAAACTATTACTAAAGCAGAGTGGTTTTTCTGTTCTATTTATTTATATCACTTATGTACATGAAAGATGTTATACCGCGCTTTATTTATTTTACTTACCTAAACTCCTATAATGTCACCATTGTGATCAAAGTTTGGTTTAAGGAATATTGTAACTTGATTGGATTTCTTATTTTGTTATCAATAATGTTTTTCTATGTCATAATGTAATTATTGTAAGTAGTATTGTATTTTTAAGTTTAATATTTCGATTTTAGTATAGCAATGTATAATATTTGGTTTATATTAGTTACATAGTGGCCAATTCTATATAACACAATCTCTAAACTAAACTAAAAAAATTACAGTTTTAAATCTAATTTTGTCCCTTTCCGTAGGAAGTATTATGAAAAGGGTTAGCAATATTTTTAACGCTGTCATTTTAGTTTAGTTATGAGATTGTGCACTACAGAACTACAGAATCGGCTCCATTGTATGACTTTAAAAAGGTAGATTTTAATTATGCAACTGGTATTTTAAAATATAATCATTGTAAGTAGTAGTAGGATTACCTTTTAATTGCTAGAATAATTTTAATTATCTCAGGTTGGGTCAAGCTAGTGACTATTCACAGACTTAATTTAGTTAGACAGTTTGTAGTTATTGATGAAACATTAGACATCACAACAATACCAGATGTAAAAGCCTACTCGAGCAATTTATTCCGTTATATACTTTCTATTATTGTCTCATAGGTACATCAAGCAAAAAGTGCCTATTGTTGTTATAATTATTATAATTTTAAAAAAAATCCCAACAATTTATATTCTGAGTACAATAGTGGCTCGCTTAGCGTTATAAATATTTTATCTAATAAATTAATTATTTTACTTATTGTATTTTCTGACAATCAAAATAAGTATTATTATTTAAATCAAGTCATACTCGACCCTGCTTCTCATTATAATCGGGGTTTGCGTCTTGTGTGGTTCCTCCAAGGCATTGAATTTTGTTCAGCATGAAACATTGGTCAGAAAACGACTAAAATATAGTAATTCATTCCAAGCTACCCATGTTATTGGATATTTCTCAAAACATGGTAATATTATCTGAGAGATGTCTCTTAAAATCCAAGTTTTTTTTAAACATATAATTAACCTATTTATGAATGAATTGCTCAGAGTAGTCTAGTCTAGTAGTTTTAAGTATTATTGTGAGATTGTGATAACAAAAATTATACCCGGCTGAGTTTGTTCTAGGCTTATTTTCTGACCAGGGCGCGCGGAAATTTAAGCTTACTAGCATATTAATCAAACGAAAATAGTACAAAAGATTTAATAAAAAAAATTAAAAGCTTTTTGTTTTATTTATAACCTTAGAATAGAAAAATTAATAATATTTGCTTGATACCCGTAATAAAAATCGGTAATTTACCGAAAACCGATAAAAAAAACGATATTTTACAAAAAAGTGCAACACTATTTTTTTACTATTAGTTACGATTTTGTACCACCGTCTCGAGGCCCATCCCTTAATTTACTACGCCATATTACTACGATAATAACCCATTCATTCCTTTCACATCTATAGAAATTGTGGGAAAGAGCACAAAAATGTATACCTATTAAATGCCATAAGAAGGTGAGACAGACAATCAAATATGAATGAAATTGAAGTATAGGTAGATATTGCTTTTTATCTATAGATATAACGTGAAATTGTATAGCCTGTACGTTTCTCAAAAATGTCTATGAAGTTCGTGCGTCTATCTCTGGTTAACTTGTCTCTGATATAACATTATATAAAGCAAATAAATGAATAGAATTGAATTGACCAAGCTAGTTACAGAATCCATTGACAAAGATCAAGGTATTACTGTAGATAGATTGCACACATGAAAATACAAGGTAAAGTTAGCTATAAACTAGTTATGCAAAGGCGGCCTTATTGCTTACTGAGCAATCTCTACCAGGCAACCTTTGGTGAGACGTTCGAATAAGATGCGTAGGGTAGTGTGGCAGAATACAATACAAATTATTATTAATAGGTAAGCACATAATATAAAACTTATTAGACGTATTGCATATATACATTAAATGTAAATAAAATATAGATAACAATAATATTACACATAAACATACACAAATTACACCTAAATAAAATTAAAAACGCATGGTAACCAATTATGATAGAAGTATAATTTATGTATTATGGCATGACTTGGTTATGGAAATATTCTTTGAGACTATTTTAAAAAATAGGCAAAGATTTGGAGTTTCTAATATTTTTGGGTAGAGATTCCCATAACTGCACAGCATACACCGTGTACGATTTGCTGTAAAAATTTTGTACGATGGCTAGGAGTTTTGAGTTTATTATCCATGGTAGAACGCAGCTGCATATGGCGACCGGCATCGAGAAAGTTGAAACGTTCTTTAAGATAGCTGGGAGTATGAGGAGCATATAGGATCGAGAATAGTAAAGAAAGAACATAAAAATTTCGACGCAACCTAATTGGAAGCCAATCGAGACGAGCACGATACGCACTAACGTGATCAAATTTTCTCAATCCATAGATGAGTCGAATACACATGTTTTGTAAGCGCTCAAGCTTGTTTAATAACTGCTCAGTGAGATCCGTGTAACTGCTATCGGCATAGTCCAGTATAGCTAAAAGGAGTGTTTCAGCTAAGGATATCTTAGTTTTGACTGGAAGGAGATCCTTCCAGCGTTTCAGGGAGCCGATAGCAGCAAAGAGACGTCGGCTGACGTGGTTAACTTGCGGTCTCCAGGAGAAGGAGTAATATTGTAGGTATTATTTATGGGTATTATGTCAAAGGCCTTTCAAACGGTAATTATATCATGCCGCGATAGTAAAACACGAGTCGGAGATTACAATTTGATAATGTAATAATTTATCAGTAATTTTTAGGAATAAAATTAGACCAACTTTGTGATTGGACATCATAATAGTGGCATTTGTACTAGATTAATTAGATTCATATGTCCGCTACGAATTTTATTGTATATGATACAAATTGTATCCATGGTGCTGCGTACCATGGTTACATTATGTCGAACCTTCGATGCAGAATTGTCATATGGGAGATCCTGGATTGGTTTAAATAAATTAGTGTTATTGTGAAATGGTGTGTGTTTAATAATATTGTTTGAGGTCCTAATTTAATAATAAATTCGATCCTTTTGAGGTTAGGTTTTATCTCTTAAAAATCAATTAGGTACCCGTAATACAATACGTATAATAGGCGTTTCCCCAAACGCTCCAAATAGGAGGCAGACGTCTTAATCACTAGGCAATCACCTTTCATATTAAATTTTAAGGTATATTTTTATAAAAGCAACATTTCATCAACATAACCTCCAATAACTATCATGAAGTTCTTAATATATAAAAAGCAGATTTTACGGATTTAGGACTATAGGAATTTAGATGTGACGTAATTCGCCCTGACTGGTGCTCATAATACATATGGCGGATTGCTGTATTTTGTAGTTTTATTTTATGTATCGCAGATTGCTGTATTTTATAGTTTCATGCTATCAAAATAAATAACAATCTCGTTCAAAATAGACAAATAAATACTTTTTTATTTTTATAATCGATGAATCCTATTTAATCAGATAAATTCATAATTTCATTGATTCTTGGTTATTGTCATCATGCCTATTCGTTTACTTTATGCAACCGCATAGTCGTTATTTTGTGCAAGTCAGGAGTAATGGACTTTAATGCTTGGACTAAAAACTTAAGTAAATCAAGACCATCTCTACCCTCATTATTGAGTGTAAGGATGTCACCTATGGAATTCCGGATGTAGACCTCGTCGGTAGTACGGCACAGGGACATACGTAACCGGTGGCTGCTCTGGCAACGCCTGTCGTCACGCGGCTGGCCGTGCTGGTGATGCCCGGAGCGCCCTCGAAGCGCTGCTCGGAGCGAGAAAACGGGCTGTGCAGAGCCCGCCCAGGCGCAGCGTACGTCACATGAAACAAAATAAGAAGCCATGAACATTTCCGCTCGGTCTTTCTGATTATTGACGGGTCTGATTAGCAATTAATTCGTATTCCTGTATTACAGCCAGCGGTCAAAAAAAAATTAAAAAAATAACTTATTTAAAATTACCCATTATTATTATATTATTTTTTTTCAATTATCAAAACGAATGTGCAGAAGGCAAAAAAATATCAAGGCAACGTGATTCATATCCCACTTCTGAACTGTTGGAGAACAATCCAGAAGTAGGTATTAACGATTATTATTATTATTGGGAACGAACTGAGTGAAATACATCGAATGAGTCAAATATCAGTACAATCGAACCTTCATCAATAAATTAATTAACAATCTTTTAACTTTTATAACAATTCAATTCAACTTTAATCGCAAAGCTGACATTATACATTATAATTAATATTATTTACATACATAAATATAAAATTTAAATATTACACTACATACATACATGCACTACATATTACAAATATATACCATTAAAAAATATATAATTTAGAAATATACACAGTACATACAATATAGTAATAACATTAAAACTAAAATAGAATCAATATAATAAGTATATAATATAATAACACATATATAAAATAACATTTAAATATTTAATTTCCTCTCGAGCGCCTGCGACGCGCGATGCGAACCGCCAGGCACCGGGTGGATGTGAGGAGCGGGGCGCGCGGCGAGGGACGCAGATTCCGTTATGCGCGGGCGCAGCGCATCGGTAGCCGGCCGATAGGCGATAAAGTTAAGCTCGCCAGTCGCGATCCAAACGCTCTCACGGTAGCCCCGTACTACTTTTTACGCGCCGCCAGTCAAACGCGAGTTACAAATATCGAGATAGTGATAAGTGTACCTAAATAATACTGTTAAATTTAACTCGATAATTGTAAAAGTGGAATATATATAGTGATATTTAACTATTTGGGAGTCTCATTTAAACCCAAATCAGCGAGATATCCACAAGTTCCCCGAAAAAAATATTTCGATTTTACGAAAGTCTAAATTCACGACTAGTTGGCATTATCTGGTGATCCTTGTGAAATTGATCTATCCATTGAAGAAAATAAAGTAAAACAGTACCTCGAATGGTAGTTTGTCTTAAACTACAACAAGTTTAAGACAAACTACCATTCGAGGTACTGTTTTACATATGCTTTTGAAAACATGTAATTATAACATTAAAAAAATGTAAATTAAATTAATCTAAATTTTTCCAAATGTGAACTGTTTTTCACAGAAAAGCTATCGCAAGATAGAATATCATCGGCCTCCGAATTATTTAATGAAATTGCCCTTAATATTAAGATTCTTGATAAACATTCACTTTGTCTTCTTGGTGCTCCTCTTTTTAACGAAGCCATACAACCAATCTTGGACAAAAAAGTCAGAACATTTTCGGCACATTCTGACAAATTGGGCGCTCTAAATTCTCACATTGCATTTTCGATCCTAAAATATTTGCCTTTTTGTACCTAAATTAATTTATATTCTCCGTGCGAGCCCAATTTGGAAATTTCCTGGACTACTCGATATTATGGATGCCACCTTAAGAGATACGCTAGAAAAAATTCTAAATTTATCTTTTGATGATCAGTCTTGGAATCAAGCTACTTTACCGGTCAAGTATGGTGGCATCGGCGTGAGAAAAATTTCCAGTGTTGCTCTTCCGGCTTTTCTGTCCTCTGTGCATAGTATAAAAGAGCTTAGTTCTCAGATTCTTAATTCTAATTCAGTTTCACTGACCTATGCCACAGAGGCCTTAGAGAGTTGGAAGGTCAGGTGTCCCAATGACGATATCCCGAAGGAATGTTTCACACAAAAACTTTGGGATGTGCCGTTAGTTCGGCTGACACATACAAATTTGGTTCAAAATCTTACAAGTGAAAGAGATCGAGCAAGGCTTCTAGCCTTATCTGAAAAAGAATCCGGGTATTGGCTTCATGCCTTGCCATCGAAAAATCTCGGCACTCTTTTAGATAATGAAAGTTTTCGTGTGGCTCTAGGTCTCAGATTGGGAACACCCCTGTGCTTCGAGCACAGATGTCCGTGTGGAAAAGAGGTCGATAAATTTGGAATTCACGGACTCTCTTGCCAAAGGAGCGCTGGTAGGCTTTTTCGGCATGGCTCTCTCAATGATACGATCAAAAGGGCTCTTGCCACCATAGATATTCCTGCGCTCATTGAGCCGGCAGGGATTAGTCGGGATGATGGCAAGAGACCTGATGAATTGACGCTGGTTCCCTGGGAACGGGGACGGGCGCTAATGTGGGACGCAACATGCGTAGACACATTGGCCCCGTGTCATATCAGGGAGACAGCATCAAGGCCGGGAGCCGCAGCAGAAAAGGCTGAAACCGGCAAGCGGCGGAAGTATGCCTCTCTCATAGAGAGTTACATATTTGTTCCGTTTGCCGTGGAGACCCTTGGGCCGTGGAGTCTTAGTGCCAAAAATTTTTTGCGAGATATTTCACCGCGGTTAATTGCCTCATCTGGTGACAGAAGGGCTGGCTCATTTTTAGCGCAAAGGATCAGCCTGGCTGTCCAGCGCGGAAATGCAACCAGCATTCTTGCCACCATTCCACGTGGGCATGATTTATATAGTAATTAGGTTAGGCTAGCTAGCATTAAGTTCTATTGTATTATTTTCAATAAAAAAAAAAAAAAAAAAAAAATTATAACATTTGTAACAATTATTTTCAGAAAAACGTGCTTCATGAATGCCACAGCACACATGCATGAGATTGAAATATACAAGGTGCTAGATGAAAGAGCTTCTGGACCGATATACTAACCAAATTCTTGACATTGCAGTGTAGTTTGGCACTAGTGTATTGTAAGTTTAATAATATGAACATTATAGTTGCATAAGTTTAACCACCCCAAACTAGCTAACGATGCAAAAGATAATAATACTATATATAGTGCACATGTATAGCCTATAATTTCATATACATATTTTATATATTAGAATAATCATATCACATATTGTGTACAGTGGCAGTATAATATTATTATTTAGTTTATTAGTTTATTTATGACGAAAATAAATCCTATTTCAATAGTTTACAGGTATGCTGTATTCCTGTGCAGTTGTTCAGTATGGAAGTATCGAAGACTTTGGAAAAGCAGATGAATACATATATTTATTATATAATATGTATCATTTATAAAAATTGTAGCGGCGCAGGTCTCTCGAAGCCCAGCGCAGATTATATTTACTGTCAAACCTGTGGCTAACGTCGCAATAATATCAGAAATTAATAACAACTTAACTAGTACCTACTTGTGTTAATAGTCTTAGGGAGTAGTAGGTAACTGTGTCAATTGATCAACATTTTACATTAGTAAAGTCAATAATGGCGTAGCAGTGAAAAATGGTCGTATGACGTTTACGGAATACACTTTGAGTTAGACATTGATCGATACAAATCAATCAATCAATAAAAATCACGGTATATGGTATTACTGATGGGCACAGTATTCTTCTGTTAAATTGTTTTGATTTGACTAGTTAGAAAAAATTGCTCTTGATATGCAAGTGGTAATTTATATTGAAACAAAGTTTTGAAACAACTTAAAATCAATATTTTAATGCTACCGAGTACCGACCGACTAAAAAGGAAGTAATGCTTCAAGATACTTTATCAATGACTTTATTACTAAAATCGAGAGCATTTAAATCAGTAGTATCCTATGGAAAACATTTACATATTATTATCCAAATTTTCATTTATATTAAATGTATGTTTTGCTGGATCAAACACAAAGTTAAATATTATATAGTTATTATTATTATATATTATAGTTTTTTTATATGATTTCGATGTAAGATTTTTGTTAATTATAAATAAATTTGATCCCTGAAATTTATTTTAATTTTGTTTTTGAAAAATTCAATAATATCCTGATTTACTAGCAAACCGGTAATTAGAAAAACCGGTATTTGCCAAATAAATCTAAACCCGATACGTTCAAATCACATCACTATTACCTATATAGAAATTTAGTTAAGTATATCAAGTTAGAGCGAGTCGATCTGCAGGCCTATTCGCTAAATATTTGACAACAAGTTACCAACACTCTATTGTTGGTAACTCATTAGTGGTTGCTAATGCTTACGTCACATGTTTCGTATTCAGTAAAACATTTTAATGTCAACTGCATAAAATGACTATCAGATTGCTTGATAGTCACTGCTAATTTTATCGACTATAATGTGGTCAAATTAAACATACCACGTCTGAGAAATGTTGTATGAGCAAATGTCAGACTTTTTAATTTGTACGACTAATACTAGAGTTCAATAATCTGCGGAAGGTAGACATTAAGATTTGCGATGTTTATGTTTTTCTCTGTGGTTTATATTTTGAAGTTTGAACGTCATTAATATTCTCAGTTTTCGTATGATTTTACCGGTGGTTTTTAATAGAAAAAAATAAAAAGGAATTACGAAAGTTTTGTCGTACCTACTGCGTTCAAAAGTAAGTATGGAAACAAATTAATAACTAGGTAAAGAATTGTGCGATTTGTGAGTGCTTATATCAAGTGTTTTGGCATAATTCCATGCTGAAGAAGTCTTTCTTCAGCATGGAATTCATATGTTGTTGTTCATATTCATATGTTTGTATTAACTTACTAAGTACTACAAATCTATTATAAAATCCCCTTTACTTTATTATGAGTAATTCAAACGCACTTCATTTTAAAATGAAGACCAGTTTCTGCCTGTGACTTCGTCCGCATGCGAAACTTTAACCGTTTACGCAGTGCACGTAGTGGAAGCTCTCAAAAGGAAAAAAACCCCTCATTTTGAAACATTCTTCATTGGTGCTCCGCTCCTATTGGTCTTAGTGTGATGATATATTATAGCCTATAAGCCTTCCTCGATAAATGAGCTATCTAACACTGAAAGAATTTTTTCAAATCGGACCAGTAGTTCATGAGATTAGTCCCTTAGATTAGATCTTTGAACCCTTCAATTTGAAAGTATGTACATATGTACCTACTTTCTAGATAGAAGTCTGGCAAATTAATCCTTTTTGTTGGAAAAGATATATTCATTGTTATTTTATTTGAGAAATAGTAAATAGATTTCAATTATTATTTTGCAGGCTACTGCTTCCACATCTACAAATTTGTTGGCAACTCCAAATATTGGCGGACCTAGCCACTCCAATTTGGAGCAGTCAGAGGCAGCGGATGCCTCTCCTGTTGTTCTGGTTGTTTCTGAACTGGATCCTGCGATGCAGGAAAACGAAGTTCCTAATTAGTCTATTCCGTTAGAGTTAATATTTTAATGCATAAGTGCCTCTTTTATTGATTATATTGTTATTGTAATTTCTACTGCGACTAAGTATATTATATAACAGTTAAATTAATAATCAATAATAATAATGTAATGTAATGTTAATATTGTAATGTTAGAAGTAATAAATAAATAAAGCCTTTATTCAGACATTTTACATTAATTCTTAATCTTAACTATTATTTTCCTGCACTGCCTCGACAAACCCATCCATTTGATGATGGCAAAGGCCTCCTCCAACATTTTCCACAGCTCTCTGTCTCTAGCTGTTCGGGACAATATGCCACCTGCCACTACTCTGATATTGTCGACCCATCTTTGCATTGGTCTACCTCTTTTTCTCTTGAAATGACCCGTGTACCAATTCATTACCTTTTTGCTCCATTTATCTTGTCCCCTGATTGTATGCCCCGCCCACTTCCACTTAAGGCGCTTGATTGTAACTGTAACACCTTTGTTTTAGTACAACTTCTTATGTTTGTTGTTTTTATCCTATCGGACAATTTTTCACCATCATACTTCTGTTCATGGCGTTCTGACAAGATTCCATTTAAGTAAGTGTAATGCAAGCCATGTCTTCTTCTTCTTCTTCTTCTTCTTCACGGCTGTCCTTCGACGAACGGCTGGGAGAAGATCCCTGAGTTCTTCAAGAACCTGTAGGTACCCAACCTTGCTCAATCGAAAGTTCGCAATGAACTCTCTTTCTGGCAGCTCCATAGGATCGTAAAAGTCCCGCAGCCTACGCCTATGAACGCGTAAAGCTTTCTCTTTACGCAGTTCGTCAGCATGTGCAATTAAAATTGCGCGAGTCATTGTCGTTCGCTTGGCTGTTGTTTGTTTTACCTTTAATTATATAAATAGACGCTATTTCACTTCTATTACTGTTGTGAGCCTAAATTCATTGAAAATAATTTAAATTTTCTTTATCTTACTAACTTGTTAACATTGTTGATGTTCAAAAACACTGCTCTCTACTAGTTGCTAAAGATATAGGCACTTGTCTTATTGAGTTTTCAACAATGACCTGTCATTCTGCTTAGCGAATACGAAAGTATAGTTGTCGATACGAGAATTTAAGGCAAAATGCGTTTCCAGTTGCCATCCCAACACTATGCGTGGCCATCTCACTAAAGATGTACTTTTGACGTCATTTCGATTATCAACCTCTTGTCAACTGAGTTACAGAATACAAAATTTGATTTTGACAATTTTAGATTATAACAGACAAGCCGGTGCCCATCAAATTTTAAAAGCCACTGAGATACAGAATAGGCCGGCTGGTCATGAATGAAACCCGTCGTAAGACGTAACAGGCTAGAGTGAGAGACGTGTTTTTTTTTTAAATGAATTTTAAAGATGTAATTTACGTTTAAGGTCACTCCCACTACTGTCCATTATCTACTTCAAATGGTGTCTATGGAGTTGCCTGTCTATATCCTATATGTTACTTGTCTCTGCTCTCTGTTTTCGCTGATGACCAGAGACAAGTAACAAAAAGGATACTGACCTCAGATCAATAACCTCTAGATAGACTCATTATAGGCTCGGTCGTGAGACAGCCTTATTCAAGTACATTATATACGGTCTTTGAGAATTATATAATACAATGTTGCCATATTCATAATTTACTCTCAAAGTGGTGACTCCTGTCAGATAGGATAGGAGAAATGGGATAAAAACAAATAAATAAAGTTTTACTTGACCAACACAATTTTTAATTATAAATATAAAATTATATTATATTATAATAAAATATTATCAATAATGAATAGTATCACGCGAATGTTTAAATAAATACCTATTTATGTAGTTTCATGTATTATTTTATCTTAACTCATAACTAATAAGTAAAAATCGAAACCATAAAATGTTAGTAACATACCTACATAATACCCTAAACTTTTTGATATATTTGATATCATTCCGTACGTTTCATTGCTATTTGTAGAATGATATATGACATAAAACATTACAAAGTATTACAGAATTAGAAATTATTTATTGCATAATACACAGAATATTACAAAGGTGGTAAAAGATAGAAATACAAGTGTATTACCATCATCATAGAATAGTTAAAAATAATCGATGTAGCAAATCACGGTATTAGATACAAAGGTGAATAATCAAGATTTTTTTTGAAATATCGACAATACCTACAAATTTTCATATCAACTGAGCCTGAAATTTAAAATGTCATACATTAAGATTAAGTATTATCGATAAATTAATATTAAGCACGTCTTGTTAAAGGGTCAAAGAAATATTCCATTATAATTATTACGGTCAACCATGTAAATGTATTTGCATAAACCCAGCATTTAATTTGGCTTGCCGTCATTGAAAAATTCATCTAGGCTGTAGATGGCTATAATGTATGTACTTATGCACTTTTACGGAAAATATTAGAATTACGTTAACTTTAATTAACATTTTCTCCTTGAATATAACTTTTGACAAACAAAAACAGAACAATAAATAATAATAAGGCCAGAAAAAATGGTGGGAAGTGAAATAGGGGTTAAATCATTTCATTCAATTACAATGTATTATTAAACTCCTTACTTTTCCGGGATAAAAAGTAACATATGTCCTTTACCCGGGAAATACCACATATCCGAAAAGGTGGGCCATGAAAGCGTAGCAGACAGACAGGCAGACATACACACTTCCATATTTATAAGATTAGTATGGATTATTGTAATAGATAATAAAAGACTAATTTAATTATGACCATAATTTTTATTCATTTGTGTCGCTTTTACCTTTTTAGGAGACAAAAAATCGACCATGCGCGCTTGCCCGAATGAAAGGAATTTTAATTTGGGTCCTGGCAACACTTCAAATATACTCATTTTAATAGCAAATTTTATTATGAGTTTTACTATGAAAATTAGGCTCTATTTCTTTCATTTACTTGATTAAACATTAGTTGCACATGATTATAGTTACGATAATATAAAGATCCAAAGATTAATGTGTAACTAGTACTAATTAATGTGTTGATCACTATATCAAGATTTTGAACACTTACTTGTGAAATGTAATGTGACGGGGACAAAAAAAATTATAGGCATTAAGCCATAAAGCTATCTCGTTCTAGCAATAAAAGTTGAAATATGGCGAAATCTTTAGGTATTTATAGGCCTATTACACTGCACTTATCACAGGGACCCTTTACTAAAATAATGTTAGTGTAATAATTTTTAGGAAATAAGGGTCCCTAAATTGGTCCTTATTGCTGTGTAATAAGCGACGCTCAAGTTAGCCGCCACGCCCAGCCTTACATCAGGGCCCTTAGGTAAGTGCAGTGTAATAGGCCTATTAATCTGAGCTAATGACTAATGACATAATTTTTATTTTTTGTGCGTAATATTTTTTTTATTAATTGCTTTACGGCTCTGGGTACCAGTTCAAAAACTTTTTTAGCGAGTGAATTTAAAGTAGCGATGCGCGACTTTGAATGATCCCATTCGAATTATTCGACTTGTCTAATGAATGTGTAATGAATAACGAATGGTAAGTCGCCACGCCGGCCGGCCAGTCGAATGAGTATGAGACATGAATCAACTGCAGGCCTATTCGTTAAATATTTGACAACAAGTTACCAACGCTCTATTGTTGGTAGTAACTCGTTAGTGGTTGCTAATGCTTACGTCACATGTTTCGTATTCATTTAAACTATCAGATTGCTTGATAGTCACTGCTAATTTTATCGACTATAATGTGGTCAAATTAAACATACCACGTCTGAGAAATGTTGTATGAGCAAATGTCAGACTTTTTAATTTGTACGACTGTAATATAATACTCATTAAAACATAATAAGTTTTAATTGACTAAAAATGATACATGGACTGATGAATACATTGACAACTAATAGCTATTTAAATATTTGAAAAAGGAATAAGAATAGGTAAATGAGTTTCTATATCATTCTTCCCCGCTGCTTAGTTCATACAGTAATCTTCCAGATGCCTAGGCAATGTATGAACCCTCGTGGATCTTCTAGGTTCATCCCTAGCAATATTAGATTCATCGCCTTCGATATTTGTGCTGTGCTGATCGTCGTCATTAATATTTTCAGATTCATTTTCATCATCCGAAATATCCGCACCATACCCTTGCTGAGCTTTCGGTGCCAAATATCTATTGGAAATAGTAGTTTCTCTGCCATCGGAAAGTCGAACATGGGAATAATCGGGATTCGCTTGCAGGAGAGTCACTTCTTCTGTTATTGGTTGATACTTATTTGTGCGATTGAACTTTTTCATTAATATTTTCCCAGGACTTGTTAACCAGGTAGGAATGGATATTCCATTCGTAGAGCGGCGCGTATACTTAAATAACCTTTCATGTGGTGTGCTGTTTGTAGCTGTACACAAAAGAGATCTTATAGAATGTAAAGCTTGTGGTAAAACTTTTTCCCAATTATCTATTGACAAATTTTGGGTTCTTAGAGCTAGTTGAACTGCCTTCCAAAGTGTAGAGTTCAGTTTTTCTACTTGACCATTACATTGTGGATTATATGGGGTACTTCGGCTTGTAGCAATTCCACGAGAATGCAAGAAAATTTTCACTTCTTCAGACATAAATGATGAGCCTCTGTCAGAATGAATGTAATTAGGCATTCCAAAAATCATAAACAAACTATGAAGATGTTTAATTACGGTTTTCCCACTAATATCTGAACAAGGAAAAGCGAAAGGCAATCTTGAATATTCGTCAATAACTGTTAGAATATATTTGTTTGGAGTATTTGACGGAATAGGACCTTTAAAATCAACACTCAAGCGTTCAAAAGGGGCAGTAGATTTAATTATATTAGCGGCACGCTATGATGGCCGGTTTGACACATTACAATAGTGATGTGGAATGTCAATTTATTCTCGAACAAAAAACAATTAAGTTTTGTTTTTGTACCTGATTAAATAGGTTTAATAAAACAAAAATGTATATGTTTATTTAATTTATTTGAACGAACTGAATATTTGAACGAAAATGAATATACATACTTTATATGCACACAAGAAACATATGAATACAAAAGATACCAAAAAAGGTGCCACAAAAGGCCATAATTAATCAGATTCGTCCATACTACTATTTTCACTGTCGTCACTGCTATCATCACATACATTAATAATTATATGTTCGTTTTCTATAATATTATCTATTTTCACATCTCTTTCATAATCTTCCCTTATTAATTTAACAGTTCTATTCACAACCTTTTCCCAGTCTCCTTTAGTCACATGTTCACAAGCTTCTTCTAATAATTTTAGCATTTTTTTTGTGGTAAATGGGGGTTCTGTATTGTGTCTTGCAGCATATCCCTTAATTTGAGCCCACACCAACTCAATCGCATTATACTCACAATGGTAAGGCGGTAACCGTATAACTCTGTGCCCATGTTCTAATGCTATTTCGTCAATGACGTATCGGATCTTGGTTGGTTTGTTTTCTTTTAAAAGACGTACTAATTCCGCTTTTAACATATTCATGTTTGCATCTACGCCATTTTTACGAAGCCATGCGACGATATCAGCTTTCTTTTGGGATTGGGCAGGTGGCTTGTCAATTTGCATCGAGTGGTATGGGGCGTTGTCCATAATTATAATAGATGGTTCAGGGAGGCTACACAACATTGAGGTAAACCATTCAGTAAACTTTTCTCCATTCATGTCTTCATGATAGTCTCCAGTGGTTTTTGACGCAAAAGCCATGAGAGAACCTTCGACAAACCCGTTGATGGTTCCGGCGTGACAAATTATAAGTCGCGATCCTTTTCCTACAGGAACTTTGAAAGTAGATGCTGCTGTGTCATCGTTCCAAGAACGGCCTACAGTATGGTTAGCATTAAGCCATGTTTCATCCAAGAACACAACATTTTGCCAATTTTTGATTTCTTTCACTTGCCGTAAAAAAGTATACCTTGCCATCGCTATATCAAATCTTTCCATCAATATTTTGCGTTTGTTACATTTTTTGTATCGAAATCCAATGGTCTTCAAAATCTTCGTTAAAGAACTTTCCCCACCGAAGAATAATCCAGCTTCCTTCAGTGAATGCACCAACTTTTTTCTTGTTGGATACTCCTTCTGTAAATAGTAGCCGTAAACATGTCTTCGGATAGCATCGGCATCAAAGCTATCGATGCCTACGACTGGTTTTGCTCGTTTTCTCTTTTTTGGTGTGTGAAGTTTATTTTCTTCTGTGCCAGTCTCGCCATATTTTTTTTTAGTTATCCGTCTAACAGTTCGTTGTCCAATATTAAGCGCATCAGCTACGCGTTCAACCACTGACGTTATAGGTAAAATTGGCCCTCCATTTTGAGCTTCACGATCGAAATAGTTACGAAGGCGTATTACGAACTCACGTGTCTGACTATTTAGAACAGTTCTCTGCGTACGTTCGGTCATATCGACGAAATCCACAACAAAGGGCTTGAACAGAGTCCAAATTAACGAGCAAGGGTCAACAGTAATGCAGTATCAATATTTGAAATCCAAAGCCAGGTCAAAACTATATCACAATCGCATTGCACTGACAGTTTATACTTTTCGAAGCAACGTCAATTCGAAACTGCTTTGTTTTGCATTGAGCATTGACGCGAGTTTGCCGGAGGTAGTAGTTGTGCTAGCCAGCGATCCTATGTGACGATCGTATTAGATTCCATTTTTAAAAATTTATTGATATTTTTTTGCGATTTCAGAGGTTTGTCCACATAGTGAAAATTGTTCATATTCACAAGTACATTCACCCCTTAAATGGTGCAAACTGATTTTTCTACACTTGTATACATTTAAGAAATCAATTTAATAAATAAATTTTGAGTCCTAAACCTAAAACTACATTCGATAAAATTTATGAATCTCTGCACATCACTATCGTCAATAAAGTAATACAATTATTTCCTTCAAAGTCGTTATCAATTAATACGGAACTTCATGAGCGGACAAACGTCAAACCGGCCATCATAGCGTGCCGCTAATATAGTTTTGGCCTTTCTGTACTATTCCTATAGAATCGGGGTTTTATTTCCGCACAGGTTTGACAATTCGCTGTCATTTTCGTTATATCATCTATAGAATACGGCAGATTTTTACATCTTATCCAATGATACATTCTTGTCCAACCTGGATGACATAGGGATTCATGAAGAGTAACTAAATTAGATTGTTTGGAATCCATATAGGCACAAATTCGAGATAAAGCATCTGCTGCAAAATTTTCTTTGCCTGGTCTATAAATTATCTCATATTTGTATGGGGATAATTCTAAACGCCATCTTTGTATTTTCTCATTTTTTATTTTACTGGAATGCTTCATATCAAACATGAATGAAACAGATCTTTGATCGGTAATCAACTTAAATGGTCTACCAATAAGAAAATGACGCCATTTTTTTAAAGATTCGACGATAGCGTAAGCTTCTTTTTCAATAGAAGAATGACTTAATTCGCTATGATTAAGCGTTCTCGAGAAAAATGCTACAGGTCTAGAATCTTGCGATAATGTGGCTGCTATCGAATGCTCTGAAGCATCAGTTTCAACTGTAAATTGAATTTTGTCTTTAATGGCATGTACCATCGATTTCAGGATATCTGATTTAAGATCCTCGAATGATTTAATTAATTCGTTAGATAATGGAAATAGCTCTACTTTTGATAGATTGTAGACCTTCTCTGAAAATTTAGGGATCCATTTGGCATAGTGAGCAAACATACCCAGAGTTCGTTTTATTGACTGTTTGTCATGTGGTGGTGGCAAACTCATAAGAGGTTGTAATCTGTCACTATCTGGTTTAATTTTTTGTTCACTTATGGTGTATCCTAATATATTAATTGTCCTTTTTGAAAATTGACATTTGTTCATATTTAATGTTAATCCATACTTCTCAACAGCTTTCATAAAATGTTCTAAGTTTTTATCATGTTCTTCGATTGTTTTGCCACATACAGTGATATCGTCTAAATAGGCAAATGTGTTTTGTAGTTTCTCTTGTCTTATGATCCAATCGATAGTTCTCTGGAAACTAGATACACCGTTGGTTACACGAAAAGGTATTCGTTTAAACTGATACAGGCTACCAGCAGCTTCAAAAGCAGTATAATATTTTTCGTTAGGCAAAATGGGTATTTGATGATACGCACTCTTCAAATCAATAGTACTAAAAATATTATTTTTAGCTATTTGAGTTACCAAATCTTCTATGTTAGGTAAAGGATAAGCATCTAAATCAGTATACTTATTGATTGTTCGTGAGTAATCTATGACAAGACGTTTTCTATGGTTTGGTGTATTTGTTATTAGTACTTGTGCTCGCCACGCCGATTTACTTTCTTCTATCACTCCATCCGCTAAAAGTTGCGCAACTTCCTTCTGTATGAATGCTTTGTCTTCTTCTGAATATTTTCGTGATTTAATAGCGATAGGCTTACAATCAGGAGAGAGATTTGAAAATAGTGATACTGCCGGCACAGAGGCTTCAGCTACACAACAAACTTTAAATGGTTCTTTCTCGCCACCAAATTTAAACTCTATAATTGAGTGTTTTATTAAAACATCATGTCCAATTATTAAATCAGCACACAAATTCTTAACAGCTAATAAATGAGTATTTTCGTAGACATGCTCTCCTATTTTAATTGTTTCACATATTTGCCCTTCCACTTGAGAAGTACAATTTAATGAAGCCATAGAAATTGTTTGCTTACACGGCGTAATTTTTATTTGGCAAGACTTAGCAAAATTATAGTTTATAAAACTAATAGAACTTCCTGTATCTAGAAGAGCTTCCGCTTTTGAACCATGTATGAAGGCTTGAACTGTTGCTTTTTTTAACGAAGACGGTGTAGCAGCGCTTATAATATCGTCTGAAAAATTCTCAACATCTTCAGTAGTTATGGTGTTAATGGTTGCATTCTTACTTCTACAAACATTTGCAAAATGACCGTTTTTGTTGCATATTTGGCAGACAGCATTAGACGCTGGACAATTCTTTCTAGAATGAATATTTTCACCACAAAAATAGCATTTACGTTTACTAAATCTTGGTGCCACATTTTTATTTGCATTAAAAACAGTTTCTTTTGAAGTGCTGGCTACATTGATAGTTTGAGATTGAAAACTAAGATTAGTAAATTTAGCTCTTTCTAGGGAGAGAGCTAGATTATATGCCTGATCCAATGATAAAGACAGATTTTCAAGCAACCGTTGACGTATTTTATCGGATGATATTCCTGATATGAAAGCATCTCGAATACTATCATTTTTATTTGTGTCTGCATCAACGGCAGTATATTCACAGTCTTTAGACAATAGTTTTAAAGCTTGTATATATGTATCAATACTTTCGTCCGAGCTTTGTTTTCTACTAGCGAGTCTATGTCTGGCATATATAATATTTTTAGGCTTTATAAATATATTATCTAGAATATGGATAGCTTCGTCAAACGATTTCGCATCATTAATAAATGCATATATTGTTGTAGAAACGTGATTAAAGAGAAGTTGCAATTTCACCTGTGATTTTTCCGATGATGATATTTTAGAGCTGCCAAAGTCTTTTGCATCCAGAAAATTCATGAAAGTTTTCTTCCAATGCTCCCATTCTTTAGTAGAGTTTTGTGTGGAAGGATCCACGTTTAAGCGATCAGGTCTGAGATATTTATCCATAATATTTAGTCAATTAAATTGTAATAAAATACTCATTAAAACATAATAAGTTTTAATTGACTAAAAATGATACATGGACTGATGAATACATTGACAATTATTAGCTATTTAAATATTTGAAAAAGGAATAAGAATAGGTAAATGAGTTTCTATATCAACGACTAATACTAGAGTTCAATAATCTGCGGAAGGTAGACATTATGATTTGCGATGTTATGTTTTTCTCTGTGGTTTATATTTTGAAGTTTGAACGTTAATATTATTCTCAGTTTTCGTATGTTTTTACCGGTGGTTTTATTAGAAAAAAATAAAAAGGAATTACGAAAGTTTTGTCGTACCTACTGCGTTCAAAAGTAAGTATGGAAACAAATTAATAACTAGGTAAAGAATTAAATAAATCTAAATTTGAGTCATCGCTGTGCCATTCCGCTAGAAATAGCACAGCAATGACCCACATATATGCAGTCCAATCTGCTAGCAATTAACTTCAGAATGCTGTTGGTACTGCTCCGCACTGTGCGCACCAGAGCTCCGCATCTTTTGCGCATAGTGGCATAAAAACAATCAACTTGCGCCACGGCGAACATCCCTGATGCACTACAGAAACGAGGCAGCCCCATCAGCACCCTGAACGCATTGTTGTACTGGACACGGAGAGCGTTGCAAGATTTTTGAGTGTACCTGGCCCACAGGTTGCACGTATAGAAAGACGTGCAGTAAGCTTTAAATACAGTGATCTTAACGGTGCTGGAACACCGCACAAACCTGCGAGCCAGAATATTCGCTCTCACTGACAACGCCCTCCGCTCTCTCTCGATATCAGTATCATCTTTGAGGTCGGGAGTCAACATATGCCCAAGGTATTTAATTTGATACACCCTTTGCAGTGCAGTACCATTGAGCAAGATGGGTGGAACTTTATTTGGTGCCTTACCCTCGGCCTCAAAGACCATCATTACACTTTTTTTGACATTATATATTAACCCATGCCTTCCCACATAAGCCTCACATATGCCTATCAGTTCTCTGAGACCACAAATGGCCAATTATGTCGAATTATGCCAAAATTCGAATTCGGATGCAGGCAGATAAGTCTTGAACGCCCTTTTCCTTTTTAGATGGCTCCCTTACGTAGGGTATCCGAGAGGCAGCTAGAGATATTGGTCGATTTTGCCGAGACCCATCGGAATATCGCATTAAATAGATTTGCTGGAGGGCCTCTCGGGAACCAGGCGGCTAGACAGGCGTGGGAAGGCATTGCCTTAACTTTGAATTCAGTGGGCAGTGGAACAACGAAGAGTTGGGAGCAGTGGCGTAGAGTAAGTTGACTCCTGTATGTTTATAAAATAATTAAACTGAATGTTTCATATACCTAAGCATACTGCATCATAATTATTAAGTTACATATTAAAACTAGTTACTTACCTATTACATTTGACCCTAAAATTTACTTTGTTGTCTCCATTTACTATAATTATTAACCACTACACTGTATCAAATTATTTTTAAGTAATAAAATAAGTACATAATATTTGAATTATCATTTCAGTTCGTCGGGATGCAAACGTGCCCAGCTGGGCGTACCAGCTCGAAGTCAGACATCTAGAGGTCGAGAGTCAGCATGCTGACGCTCTTACACAAATAGGGCGTGCACTAGAGCAGCAAGCAGCGGCACTGTCGAGAATGGCCAATGTGCTTGAAAGAATCTCGTGCTTACTGGAAAACAATAACGTGGTCTAGGTTGGAGCGCGTTTATCTTGACATGAAGTTTGAAGGGTTTAGGTTGGAGCGTTCTTACTTACACTTGAAGGTATAAATATAAGTAAGTATGTACTTATAACAAATGCGACTGCAACTGAGTTTATTATATCATGGTTAAATTAATATTATCAAGAGTATTTTTAAAAGAAAACGAAGTTCCTAATAAGACTGTCCCATTAAAGTTAGTATTTTAATGCAAAAATAGGGCCAATTATATTGTTGAGACTGCTACTAGTCAGTTTTAGTTGTCTTTAATTATTATTACTATAGTAAATATTAATTATTAAAGAAAACAAAGTCAGACTCATTCAATTTTAATTATATTGTAATGTAAGAAGTACTTCTTATAATTGTGACTGCGACTAAGTATATTATATAACAGTTAAATTATTATTATACAGAGTTTTTATGGAAAACGAATTTCCTAATTAGTCTGTTCCGTTAGAGTTAATATTTTAATGCATAAGTGCCTCTTTTATTGATTATAATGTTGTAATTTCTACTAGTCAGTTTTAGCTGTCTTTAAATATATTTATAGAAAACAAAGTTAGACTTAATAAATTTCATTAATATTGTAATGTTAGAAGTAATAAATAAATAAAGCCTTTATTCAGACATTTTACATTAATTCTTAATCTTAACTATTATTTTCCTGCACTGCCTCGACAACCCCATCCGTTTGATGATGGCAAAGGCCTCCTCCAACATTTTCCACTCCTCTCTGTCTCTAGCTGGTTGGTTACTTCCTGTAGGCACCTACTGAATGTAGGCTGCGAGACTGTGTTAAAAATTGAAGAACCAACAGAGCGCTGGTATGTCCCTGTGGCATAAAAATGCAGAGCTGCCAGGATCTACAGGCAAATTTAAATGAAGTGTTACACTGTTACACACTTAGATTATTTACACGACTAGATATAGTATGTAACGCACGAAAACGTCCTCAAAATCCTCTACTATATATGGTAGACGACTCTCTCGCCTACTTCAGTAGCACTTGACTCACTACGCAGTGAACGGCTCCCGCAAAATAATTAAATATGCCGGTTTGTGCGGTTAAACTGTGCCACAATTATCCGTCAAAGCTTAATACGAAGTCCAAGATCTCATATCATCAGTAAGTTTTTATATTTGCTTAAGATTTTTTAAGAAAACACGATTTTCAATTTCGATGTTTTTTAGGTACGACGAACTGACCGGTGTTGCCAGCTAAGTATTGTGGTATTTTGCACATTATTGTGCAAAATAAATAATTTTGTTGTATGATACACGTTGACGTGTGTGAACATTAATAATCTACATCTAGTTATTAATAAAATCAATTTGTTGCCAATAATAAAATAAGTTTAAAAAATAATTATTCTAAATAATTATGATTGTTATTAGAAATTATATAAATATAAAAACTAAAATAAATTTTCTAATCAGTTATTAATTAATACTTAATTAAGATTAATTAATTAATACTTAATTAAGATTAATTAATTAAACTAATTAATTAATAAATTAATTAATTTTAATTTACAAACTCGATAGAGTTACGTAGTTTCATTGCAGAGTTCCGTTAAGCACCTTTCAGCGCCATCGTCAGACCCTGGATATCATCTGCGAACAGAGTACTTGTCAACACGAATCAAACGAGTCCAAACTCGATAGAGTTACGTAGTTTCATTGCAGAGTTCCGTTAACGGAACTCTGCAATGAATGAATTGAATCAATTCAATTCAATTGAATTCAATGAATGAATGAATGAATGCTTAAGCACCTTTCAGCGCCCTCGTCAGACCCTGGATATCATCTGCGACCAGAGAGCTTGTCAAGAGTTCACTTGAATCTCCAAGAGATATCACGAGAAAACGGGTGGACAAATTTTTAAGATTAATAATAAATTGTATTTAAATTATATTTTGAGTTTTATTTTGATAAATTAAAAAATCACAATTATATGTACATAGTCTTGCAAGAATATCGATTTTGAAGGATTTTGAATTCATTGTTCTGCTCGGAACCTAGAAACCGATTGCAGCGCCACCTACCGGTTCCAATTGTAGATAACTATCTTGGGACACCAATAAGCACACACTAAAAATTCCATCAGAATCAGCCCAGCCGATATTTAGATAATGAAATAAATAAATAGTTAATATTCAATAATAAAGTAATTACCTACTGATTAAGGTATTTTCCTTGTAAACTATTGATTTACATTAAACAAACAGTTTTACAAACGCATAGAATAAATATAATCATTAAAAACATAATTTTATCCTACACCTTATTTCGAATTGATTTATCTACAAAATTGTGCAAACTTTTACGTTGCTGGTATCCCTAGATTGAAGCTACGTCATGACCCCGCCCCCCGCTACACTCACACATAGATGTGGCGGGGCCGGTTTATCGCGCATTGTTTGTTTGCGTTACTCCTTCTAGACGTGTAAGAATTCATTGGTTACACATAAACATTATAAGTAGGTACTTAAATTGTAAAATTTTCTGCTAGATGTTTGTTATGAATGTGGAAAAAGCTGCTTGATGTCTTTCTTATATTTAAACTACTAAATTGCTATTAAGTTATGATATTATGCAGACATGAGTACTTACTTTTATTTCATTGCGAACGGCTGTCCGACGAACGGCTGGGAGTGCCCAACCTTGCACAATCAAAGTTCGCAATGAACTCTCTGGCAGCTCCATAGGATCGTAAAAGTCCCGCAGCCTACGCCTATGAACGCGTAAAGCTTTCTCTTTACGCAGTTTGTCAACATGTGCAATTAAAATTGCGCGAGTCATTGTCGTTCGCTTGGCTGTTGTTTGTTTTACCTATAATTATATAAATGGACGCTATTACACTTCTATTACTGTTGTGAGCCTAAATTCTGTGAAAATAATTTAAATTTTCTTTATCTTACCAACTTGTTATCATTGTTGATGTTCAAAAACACTGCTCTCTACTAGTTGCTAAAGATATAGGCACTCATCTCATTGAGTTTTCAACAATGACCTGTCATTCTGCTTAGCGAATACGAAAGTATAGTTGTCGATACGAGAATATATGGCAAAATGAGTTTCCAGTCGCCATCCCAACACTATGCGTGGCCATCTCACTAAAGATGTACTTTTGACGTCATTTCGATTATCAACCTCTTGTCAACTGAGTTACAGAATACATAATTTGATTTTGACAATTTTAGATTCTAACAGACAAGCCGATGCCCATCAAATTTTAAAAGCCACTGAGATACAGAATAGGCTGGCAGAGTCGCGCCGAGGATAGCAGAGTCGAAATTCAAATCCCGAAAGATCCCAAATAGGCGACTAACGAGACGCCGAAAGTCGCTAGTATGTATTACTAATTAGTAGTCGTCATTCGAATCTGAAGATTAGTATATTACTAATTTTCAAGTCGAATGCGTGGATTAGTACCTAGTCGAAAATTATTCGAATGGGAAGATCATTCGCATTCGCGCATCTTTAGTTTAAAGATTAATTATATATTTCTTTTACTGACCTTACGGCTCTAGGTTGCAGCCCTCTTGGGCCTAAGAAAATAAGAACTGCAATAGCAAAAAGAAAGCTAGGATTCGGGAATACTCATTCGAGAATCAAAAATTAAACAGCCACTATTTTATTGAATCCTTTGATTTTATATATCACATGAATAACTAATAACTAATATAAAACATGTAAAACTATGATTTGAGTTTTCTTACTTACTAAAAGCTACTTTATTAGAACGAGACAGGTGTACTAAGTTATTACGTGACGTGTCGCGCAATTGTCATATGACGTCATCAAATTTAGCTATTGAAGCCAATTTTTTGCCAACTATAAATGGCGTCTGTTGTACTTCCGGTGTGTCAGTTGTGAATAATTACCTGTTTTTTGAATATTTTCATGTGTTTTTGCTTAGTTTTATGTAATCAATTATTGTGAAGTGCTCAGTTGTGGGGTGTCGTAATAATAATATTGTAAAACGCCCAGGAATTTCATTCATAGGTGAGTAACAAAGTCGTCTAGTATTTCTTTTTGTGGCTACTATTTTAAGTTATTTCGACTAATTATAGCTATATTTCGACTGATGTACTGAATATAAGTTGGAATTCCTATGTTAATAAAAGTAGAGTAAAATTGATTTAGTAATAATTAATATCGTTCTCCGTAAAATGATAACTACATAATTTGTTTGCATTTGTGGGTTTGAAATTGTTGGGCTGTTATTGGCATTTAGCCATTTCAGCCTTAATTCAAGACTATTGGGGAATCTGAAACAATTGTAAAACATTAGTTAAAATGATACACAATAACTGCAATGAAGTACCAAAAACCACTTAAATAGACACTGTAATTTTCGAATACAAGACACCATACCGGAGATCGGGTGTCTTACTCACTAGGTTATCATCGCTACAGCCTAAAATGAGTTTGGCAATATTATTAGTAGAAACCGACTGTTTAATTTCATCTCTCTACCCCTCAGAGTGAGAAACAGTAACAGTGATATGAAGTTTTAATTTTATCGATATTCAATTTATTTGTAAACAATACAATTCCCACATTATATATATGTCACCGTAAGATTGTTAAAACCGTTAGATTATAATCTAACTCGCGAAATTGTAAACTGTGGAATGATTGTGAACCGTTCAGTGTTCTGAGTGTAAATTTTTGAAATATCTGTCACCGTAAGATTGTAAAAACCGTTAGATTATAATCTAACTCGTGAAAGTGTCGATCTGCGACTGTGCCAGAAAGCCTCAAGACCGTGTTGCGGCGAGTAGTTCGCCCTTAAACTTCAAAATCAAGATTTTTCACCAAAGTGAGCCTTCAGAGTATGTTTATTCAAATGATGTTTTCAACAGGAAAACAGGAATAAGGTTTCTCACCAGCGTGACGCCTCATTATATGAGTTGTCAATTCATAATTTTTTCCAAATGCAGCCTGACACTGACCACAAGAGAAAGGTCTCTCACCAGTGTGAACTCTTATACGATTAGTTAAATTACCTTTCTGCGGGAATATTGCCTGACATCATATGTCGCAAGTATATGGTTTTTCACCAGTGTGAAACCTTAAGTGCCTAGATAACAGTTTTTCCTTTGAATTTAGCCTGACATACATCACAGGTTAGGTGGGTAGGTTGGTTTCTCGTCTGTGTGTCTTTACATGACCATCCAATGTTTTTTTTGTCTCAATTTAGCCTCGCATATTTCACAGGAATAAGGTTTTTCACCAGTGAGTCTTCATGTGATTATACAAAGTGCTTTTTTGTGTAAACTTAACCTGACACACATCACAAGAATAAAGATTCTCACTAGTGTGAATCCTTACATGGCTATTCAAAGAACTCCTTTGTGAAAATTTGGCATGACACAGTTCACAGGAGAAAGGTTTCTCACCAGTGTGAGTTCTCGTATGATTATTCAAAATGCACTTTTCTACAAATTTAGCCTGACATATATCACAAGTATATTGATTATAACCAGTGTGAATCTTCACATGCCTACTTAATGTATACTTTTGTTTGAATGTAGCTTGACATTGGTTGCAACAATAAGGTTTTTCACCAGTGTGAGTCTTTATATGCCTAGTTAAACTATACTTTTGTTTGAATGTAGCAGGACATTGGTTACAACAATAAGGTTTTTCACCAGTGTGAGCCCTCATGTGTAAATCTAAACCACTCTTGTATCTGAATTGTTTTTCACAAAGGTGACAATTGAGTGGTCCCTTTTTCTTAGTATTTCCATCACATTGGGTCTGACTGCATTCCTTTGACAGTGAAGAATCTGAAAGGGATAGTGCCAATATAATTGAGATGTTTGTGATGTCAAAAATAAATAAATCTTTAGTCTGTAGAGTCCCACAAACTTATCTGACCCGGTGACAGCGTCATTAGTAAACATTAAAAACTTTGTTGTCTAAAAAAAATAAGGGTTATAGGTAAATGGAATGGGGCTGATACTTTTTTTTACTTTTTAATATTTTTATTTGATCAATAAATACTAATAGTAAGATTAGGTATTATTTTCTTATTAAACTATTAAAAAACAGGAATTCAACTAAAAAAGTGAAAACATTAAAATTGTGAATCATGCATGGCTGAAGACTAATATGCCGTAATCCATATTCTACTATAATACTATAAATGCGAAAGTTACTGTCTGTCGGTGTGTTACGCAATCACTCCTAAACTACTGAACCGATTTAAATGAAATTTGGTACAGAGATAGTCTAGAGCCTGAGAAAGGACATAGGCTACATTTTAATGCGCAAAAAGGGATTGAAATAGGGATGAAAGTTTATTTGGAAATTACGTAATTTTTTAGGCTAGAAGCTCCTGAAAGGCTTTTGACTAGATATAAATAAATACGACATCAAAGTTTGTAAAAATTTTACTTTAAAGGGGGTCAAAATAAGAGATGAAGGTTTTTGTTGCCATCGGCAAAAAAGCAAAAAAATTAAAAATGTTGGCGAAAGTCACTATTCTACGCGGATGAAGTTGCGGGCACAGTTAGTATAACATAATACGCAAATGCTAACTATCTACTTACTCATCATCATCACATTGTCTGAGCTAGTACTTGAAATGTCATTCATAATGAGAAAATCATTTTTCTGTACCACACTGGATTGTCTGGACTTTTCCCTCGCTAGTTTCTTCTTTTGATACCACGATCTCCACCTTTCGGTGTTTGTAAGGGCCCTTTTACCTGTTAAAATATTATTATACAAAGGTTGATACAAAATACTAATAATATAAATACTAGATAGTAGCAGCAGTGGCGTGCACAGGTTTTGAAGCTAGGGTAGGCATTCGTTAGTCAGAATCCCTATTTACTAGCTGTTTTGATAAAAAATGAGCCAATTTGGGTAAGCAGCGCTTTTACGCACGCCACTGAGAAGCAGGCATTACTTCGCGGAAGCCCATGATTGTAAAACACTGTCGCGTAACTAGGTATCTACGTGAATATTACGCGTAACCAAGGAAACAACCTCCATGTCAAATTGTACTCGTAATTCTAAGCTTTGTTTACAAGATATTTTATGCAAAATCCAACATAATTTCGTGAATTCGTAGAAAGAACAATGGAGTAAGTTTAGAGTCAGCAGACGCCAGACAGCGAGGCAACAATAAGTAAGAGTGGAATACGAGAAAAGAAAAGTTTGACGACAGAAGAGAACCATTGGAGAATTGGAGAAGTGCCATATTTTGCCCTCAAATTGTAACCTTAATAAATTATTGTTAAATATCCCCGCATCTCTCTCTGAATTTACGAACCCCAGCTGTAACAACACCTTTACAATTGTGCATTGTTGGTGTTGGAAATGTACATTGAGAAATTATAATATTACGTAATTTGGAAGATTTGTGTGGTGTGGTGTTGTACCAGTGAGAATAGCTGGCTTACTTATTGGGAGGTGAATATCACAAGCTACATGCTGTACCACATAGATTTGTCTGCTTTGGAGGATTATATAGCAAATTAAGCTTCTTGTTCCTTGATTAATATTATAAATGCGAAAAGGTTGTCTGGAAAGGTACCCGAAGGACTAATTAAATAAGTACTTACGCATGTTTGGAGAACTGGTGCCATTGTTTGATTCAGCAGCAATTTTCCTTTCCTTTATACGCTGGCGGTATAACCTCATCCTCTGGGCAGCTTTGGTATCTTTTATATCTGTATTAAAATATTTTCATGTTTATTTGATCGATTTAAAATAAAATTGGAACTATTTCGTTGAGATCGACGATTTAAAAGCAAGATATAAATTATGTGAGCAATTATTTAGCAGAGCTAGTCTTCTTATACAGGGTTACAGGAAAAGTCGACCTAGATCCGTTAAGGGCGTGTAGTACACATCATTTCTGAATGATTTCACTATGGAACCCCCCATCCTAAACTTAACCGTTTTCGAGATATTCGAGTTTATTTTTTTTTATGAAAATGCCCAATTTTTCGGCTATTGAATTGAATATTTTGAATTTTTTTGACTCTTATGATTATTTTTTTGGTTTTTTACATGAAGAATGAGATGCTTAATGACCTCAATGACTAAAATTGCACGTAAGTTAACTAAATAGTTCATTGTAGACGATCGAAACTTAAGAAAATAAGTACAAATTATAAAAAAATATTTTTCTTTTCTGGATATCTCAAAAAATTATTATGGCACTTGCTCTGCAGATGTGCTTAAAAACATCTACATTTTATCAGCTATCCAACGAGGTATAACAACCTAGGGTTATTTAAACTCATAGAAAAAAACATAGTTGGAAAGGTTCAGGTAGTAGGTCTAACGGGTGATTGTAGTAAGCTAAATGAAACAATAAATCAGTTCAAAATAACATTTATTCACCTAATGTTTTTGAATAATTTTTTATAGTTCATGTTCTACATGTCCACCTCTATTTCGCACACATTTTCTCATTCTTTCACGTAGTCCACTTTTCACTACACCAGTGGTTAATGTTCTTCTTATGTCGTTAGCAGCATTAATTATCCTTTCTTTGAGAACTTCCACTGACGATATGGGGTTGGGCTCACTGTAAACGAGGCTCTTCATGTGCCCCCATACATAAAAATCCATGGGGGTCAGGTCGGGACATCTGGCTGGCCAGGGTAAAGGACCACCTCGTCCAATCCATTTGTTAGGATAGTTAGTGTCCAACCATTCCCTAACGCTTCTTCTGAAATGAGCAGGGCAGCCATCATGTTGAAACCACATGTCCCGCAGTAATTGTAATGGAAGATCATCTAGTAGGTCACCTAAGTGATCTCTTAAGAAATTTTCATAAGTTTCACCATTCAGATTGTTTGGAAGAAAGTAAGGCCCAATCAAATGGTTGGAAATGATGCCCATCCACACATTTACACTAAATCGTCGTTGTGACCCCTTTATTCTTTTCTTATTTGGATTGCCTAGTTCTTTAGGAGCCCAATAGTGTGCGTTATGGTAATTAGTAATCCCGTCCTTATCGAATTTGGATTCATCTGTCCACAATATTAATTTTAGGAAATTCGGGTCCTCGATATCTGCATTGAGCATGAATCTGCAGAAGTCCATGCGTCTCGCGGGATCTCCTTCTTCAATTACATGTACCGGCGTGTAGTGATAAGGATACAGGCCTGCCAGTCCAGAAACAAAGCCAAGTCGTGTGGGAATCCGAAAGCACAATAATTCGCATCTACCATGGACGAATCGCATGAGCAGACTAAAATGGATGGCAAGCAAACAAACGACCAAATACAAAACAATGGGCATGTTGTATCCCCAAACTTGTTTTTGCACATTATTTTTCTCACTCTCACCTGCATAAATCGTAAGTTGTCTCGCTCACACGCACCGGATTAACTTGAAGGACAATAGCCGAGGGACCCGTTAGACCTACTACCTGAACCTTTTCAACTATGTTTTTTTCTATGAGTTTAAATACAACCCTAGGTTATTATACCTCGTTGGATAGCTGATAAAATGTAGATGTTTTTAAGCACATCTGCAGAGCAAGTGCCATAATAATTTTTTCAGATATCCAGAAAAGAAAAATATTTTTTTATAATTTGTACTTATTTTCTTAAGTTTCGATCGTCTACAATGACCTATTTAGTCAACTTACGTGCAATTTTAGTCATTGAGGTCATTAAGCATCTCATTCTTCATGTAAAAAACCAAAAAAATAATCATAAGAGTCAAAAAAATTCAAAATATTCAATTCAATAGCCGAAAAATTGGGCATTTTCATAAAAAAAATTAAAACTCGAATATCTCGAAAACGGTTAAGTTTAGGATGGGGGGTTCCATAGTGAAATCATTCAGAAATGATGTGTACTACACGCCCTTAACGGATCAAGGTCGACTTTTCCTGTAACCCTGTATATGAAGAACACCAGAACAGGTTGTTAGGTGGAAAAGCGGCTAAACTAATATTCATAAAATATAATTTACCCCTTCTTAATTTGGAATATTAATTTTTTAATTAAAAATTGTATAATCGTTCTTATGTTTCATAGTATTTACACTTCCGCATCCATTTCTGTTTACGTTTCCATTAAAATTTACTTTTTACATGTGTTTCTGTTTCTGTTTTCGTTATGACACTTCTGTTCTGCCTACTGTGATGCTACAGCTCGAAATATAAGTGCAAGTGTGTTTGTTTGTTGTGCTTTCACTGCTCATCTTTCTACTGATTTTGATGAAATATCAGAAATATTGGTACAGGGATATTGCGTCCAGGGGAAGAACATAATTATTACGTAACTTTTTATCCTGGTTTTTTTTATAGCATGGTAGCCCTAGCGATTCGTATCAGAAACGTCGAGCAAAAACGCTTCGTACGGGCAAATTGTATGTCAACCACATAAGGGTGCCAACGCTGACGGTTTCTCGCTGTTGTGGTAGAACAGAGAAGGAGGATCAAGGTTGTGAAGTTCCTGGTATATCTGATAAAAAACCGATAAGAAATTGTGACTTCACTACTATTTTAATATTGGATAGAAGCAGGTGTTACTTTGGGGAAGTTCATGATTGTAAAGCACCTTTATCTACTCCCATACTTTAAATCCTCTATAACAGGTTCCGAAACAGTTAGCTTATTGCCAACATTAAAACACCCAATGTCCTAATAACCATAACATCATCCAAACAGGTGATGTACTGTTGTACTGAATTTCACAAAAACACTCCTTTGTTTTTTTTTGATTCGTTTGAGTTTAAAAAAGCACTCACGTATTTCTTTTAGTCGCTGACGATATAACCTCATACTCTGGGCACCTTTGGTATCTTTTTTACCTGTATTAAAATATTTTCATGTTTATTTGATAGACCAATATATAATTTTTTATGAATCGACTGAATTTCTGCCTATTGTTGTTACAGCTCAAAATATAAGTGCATTTGTGTTTGTTGTTTGTGCTTTCAGTGCCCATCTATTCTACTGATTTTGATGAAATATCAGGGATATTGGTACAGGGATATTGAATCCAGGGCAAGCACATATTATGCTACTTTTAATCCTGGAAAATTCCCTGCAAGAATCCATAATACTATTACACACACAAGCAAAATTTGAGCATGATTCTCCTCTCAGAATGAGATGAGCTGGCCATAGTCCACCACGCTGACTACATAGCCACATAGTATATACATATACATAGTATTGGCAGACTTCACACACCTTCAACAATATAATGAAGAACTCTTGGGCATACAGGTTTCCTCACCATTTGAAACAAGTGATATTGAATTTTTTTTATTGCACATAACTTTAAAAAGTTGGAGGAGGGTGCCTGGAAATTGAACCTGCAACCCCACATTCAGTGTCTTAACCACGAGGCTAAAAACCACCACTTCCTGTTTTATTTGCTTGCTATTCATTCATATATTATAAATAATGCGAAAGTTTGGATGGATGGATGTTTTTCACTCAATCACACCAGAACAGCTGAATGGATCTGGGTGAAACTTAGCACAGAGATAGATTATAGTTTGAAAGAACACATAGGCTACTTTTTATCCCGGAAAATTAAAGAATTCCCGCGAGAACTAAATAACCTCAATCCACGCGGACAAAGTTGCTGCCATCAGCCAGCATAAAATAAAAGGTCATAATACACTTACCACCGATAGAGGAGTCCACAGAAAAACTTAATTCAACATTATCAGTGCAAGGCAGTTCCGATTTAACTGGCACAAACGACTGACTGAGTTCATTTTGTTCATCTAAACATTCCAAGTATTGACTGGAAGTGTACGGCTCTTCTTTAGGTACAACAGCATCTATGTTATTGTAACATTCATTTTCCAAAGTCTCTAGTTCTACTTCTTGCTTAGGTACCATTAGTTCAATTGTTATTGTTTCTTCCTTATGTACCTTAAAGACTTCTGTTACTTCCAGCATAGGAACTAATAGGTCTTCTATTGCTTCCTGTTTGGGAATTATGGGGTCGTCTATTTCTTCCTGTTTAGGTTTTATAAAGGCAGTATGAACTATAGACTCCTTGGTAAGGTCTGCCATCGTGAAGTTGTTTTGAAATCCTTAGTTTATTCAAGATACAGAAGAAAACTGATGATAATTTAGTTAGACGTAAGATCTTCTTTCCTTCAAGCAACTTCCTTATCTATCTTTAATATTCTGTACCCAAGAATAATAATATTCTCTATTCTAAAACTTAAGTATCAGGTATTACTTATTCTAGAGATTTTTTGATTTTGTAATTATTTTTTTTTATTGTTGACTTTTTTTCTCAGATCAATAGTCTACAATTACTTGTCTCTGTCTACAATAAGTTTTTTGCCTGTTTATTGCATCATTTATATTAATTGCTTTACGACGGCTCTGGGTTAAAGCCCTTTTGAGACTAACTATATTAAAGGAGGGTAGAGTTAAGGAGAATCATCTCATCTCATCTGATCAGAAAAGTTGAAAAAGTGCTCAGAAAAAGTGTCCAGTGATTGCTTTAAATAACAGTTCAAAAAAACTCCCACAATGGCGCTGGTGTAGACAAAGGGTATAGCTTTGATTATATATGTCACCGTAAGATTGTAAAAACCGTTAGATTTTATACTAACTCGCGAAATTGTAAACCGTCGACAGATTGTGAACCGTTCAATGTTCTGAGTGTCAACTTTTGAAATATTATTAATAATTGTATTTACGTTTTCTTGTGTCTTTCTTGTAGGTTAGGTTAGGGTTAGGAACATATATAATCAGGTATAGGGTACGACAAGTATAATCGGACTGCGGCCGGGCACTAAGGTTCTATCGGGTTAATTTACCTAACAGATTACAATCTTACGAAAAATAATGCATTAAATTGTAATCTTTCGACAGTTTGCAATTTCGCGAGTTAGATTATAATATGTTGCATTTTACTCAATTATAATTATACGATGCATTTTATTATTAAAACATGTAAAACTATGTTTTGACTTTTCTTACTTACTAAAAGCTACGTTATTAAAACGGGACAGGTGTATTATATTAATACGTGAACGTGTCATATGACGTCATCAAATTTAGCTGTTGAAGCCAATTTTTTGCTAATTACAAATGGCGTCTGTTGTGCTTCCGGTGTTTTAGTTGTGAATTATTCACACACCTGTTTTGTGAATATTTTCATGTATTTTGTTGTACTTTTATGTAATCAACTATGGTGTAGTGCTCAGTTGTGGGATATCATAATAATATTAATGTAAAACGCCCAGGAATTTCATTTCATAGGTGAGTAACAATGTTGTTCTCTAGTTTTTCTTTTTGTGGCGAATATTTTAAGTTATTTCGTCTAATTATAGCTTAGTTTCTTCTTTACTGAATCCAAAACACGTCAATTTTTGCGCTGTTCCCAAAAACTTGGATTAATTCATTACTTTTTGTTTGGAGTGCATATATAGTGTGGGGAATGTATTGTTTACAAATAAATTGAATATCGATAAAATTAAAACTTCATATCACTCTTTACTGTTTCTCACTCTGAGGGGTAGAGAGATGATATTAAATACTGAATCCAAAACACGTCAATTTTTGCGCTGTTCCCAAAAACTTGGATTAATTCATTACTTTTTGTTTGGAGTGCATATATAGTGTGGGGAATGTATTGTTTACAAATAAATTGAATATCGATAAAATTAAAACTTCATATCACTCTTTACTGTTTCTCACTCTGAGGGGTAGAGAGATGATATTAAACTGTCAGCTTCTACTTATAATATTGCCAAACTCATTTTAGGCTGTAGCGATGATAACCTAGTAATTAAGACACCCGATCACCGGTATGGTGTCTCGTATTCGAAAATTATAGTGCCTATTTAAGTGGTTTTTGGTCCCTTCATTGCAGTTATTGTGTATAATTTTAAGTAGTTTTACAATTGTTTCAGATTTCCAAAATATCATGGATTAAGGCTAAGATGGCTGAATGCTATAAACAGACCTGAGTGCAAGCCTACAAAAGGAAGCAGAAAATGTAGTCATCATTTCAATGGGAATGACACTCTAAACCAACAGCGTCTCAAACATGATGCCTGCCCATTTCTATGTATACCAGTAAGAATCTTTACTCAATATTCTTGTGTGATGAATAATAAAAACAATAATTTAAACTTGTCAATTATGCTTTTCTCTAATCCAAATAATAAAATTTTACAATTTCTTTTTTATTGCAGAATTTACCAGCTAGGCAACAGGAAATTCAACCCTTGCAAGAATTGAACTTCAATTTGTGTCCAGAAACTACTAACGATGTTTCTCAAAACAGAATACTTCATACTTCAACCTATTGCAGGCTCCAATAGGCATGATGACTAATTTTGAGAAATGGTCAGATTATGTTCGGAAGTATCTACTATTTCGGAAAAATATCTTATTTCAGCAGAAAAACAAGGTTTGGTAGATAAAATTGGCATTTGAAATTTCAATTTTAAAAATAACGCCAAAACGCTCGCGGTTGTCATGGCGTCGTTTGTGACGTCACTATTGCTTTTACCAATTTACTCTAATGTACCGTGTGCAGTAAACACTAAGTCTTCACACAGCAATTTAGATATATTGTGTAAATAATATGAATTCTAAAGTGTTGTAAGTCGTGTGCGGTCCCCCAGTGTGATAACACATCAAAATTAACTCCAAGCAAGTTATTTATTCACGCGCCACTTTAAAAAACAATGCGATCTAAGTAGCTTAATCTTGCACGGCGAGATCCTACAGCTATAGGGCTAAATTCTACTATTTATTTCTGCGAAGATCACTTTGACGTAAGTTTATGCTTTATTCTAATACTAGCCGGTGCCCGCGACTTTGTCCGCGTGGACTGAGGTTATTTGGTTCCCGCGGGAACTCCTCAATTTTCCTGGATAAAAAGTACATATAAATCTTCCTCTTGAATCACTCTATCTATTAAAAAAACCGCATCAAAATCCGATGCGTAGTTTTAAAGATCTAAGCATACATAGGGACAGACAGCGGGAAGCGACTTTGTTTTATACCTACAATGTAGTGATGCTGTTTTGCTTATAACACAAATAACTGCAAAAAATTGAGAGAAGCGTATCAAGAATCGAACCCCATACGCCCGAATAGGAGGCAGACGTCATAGAAGGCAATCACCGCTCATATTAAGTTATACGGTATAGTTTTAAAAAACAACATTTCATATCTCTTATACCTATCATAAAGTGCTTAGAACTTTTTTAGACTTTAGAACCTATAAATTATTAAATAATAATATAAATATGTTATTATTGGATGGAAGTTTTGACGTTGCGAAATTTTGCTGAACAAAAGTCTTTGTTTAATGCAAGATACCCAGCATCAACAAATCAATCCTGGGCAAATTAGAGCTAGTGGTAGTCCATGGCTAACGATTTTTAATTTCATATCTTTGGATTCGGTAAAAGAAAACTAGATTACGGAAATGATTTTTGGGAAAAAAAAAAACACGAAAATACTTGATAAACATTAAAAACGCCTGTACTTAAAGAGATTGTTAGTCGATTGTCAAACCTCGAAAACAATAGTGACGTCATTCGCTTCAGTGGTGTTTTATACAATATGGCGGATTGCTGTATTTCATAGTTTTATTTTATCAAAATAAATAACAATCTCACTCGAAATAGAAAAATACATACGTTTTTTATATTCCATGAATCCTATTTCATTAGATAAATTCATAATTTCATTGATTCTTGGATATTGTCATCATGTCTATTTAAGCATGTTTCTCGGAATGAAAACGGTTTGGCCATACTCCTCCAAGCTGGCCAACACGGGGTCGTTGCAGCATGATTATATTTTTACTCAAATGATGAGTAGCCAGCCAGTGCCCCAGCCAGTGCCCACTACTGAGTAGAAGCCTCCTGTTGGAATGCTAAGGTAGTCCACTACGCTGGCCAACAAGGGGCCCTCCGATCGAGATTACCATTTTTTGAAAAACTACTGCTGTTTTTGGTTTTAGATATGCATACTTCTTAGAAGTTCTAATTAATATTTCAAAATCATGGGCACAAAGGAGAACTGCAATAAATATTTTTTAAAATCAGTCTATTTTTACTATTCATATTATTATCACGTCATTCAGTAACATTTTTCCATTATATCTAGATATTTCAACTCATATTATGAATTAGTTTTGTTTGTTACATTGAACTGATAATATAAAATTTATACTAATATTATAAACGCAAAATATTGGATTTATGGATGGATGGAAGAGATAGATTACAGTCTGGAATAACACATCGGCTAGTTTTTTGTCCGGAAAATTACCGCGGGAACCAAAAAAACCTCAATTCACGCGGACGGAGTCGCGGGCATCAGCTAGTTCATTATAAAATACGAATACTAGTGTTTTTCACAATAATAAGTTTAATTATTTATTAATTTTATTTGTGATAATTTTATATCGAATATATTAGTATCGATATACCAGCCCTAACCTTACCTTAACCTTAAGTTCCGCCCTTACGCCATTTTTGCTTACCGGAAGCTTCATTTTAAATATGATGTTTCATAGACTTAGAGACGTCTGATAGTCTGACAACACACATTTTTGACAGGTCTAACCTAAAATTAAGTCTGACAGCTCTAACTATTCAATTTAGCGATAAAATAGCGAAATGCTATTCTAATCGACGTTCTAAACGCTAAAATTAAGAGACGTCAAACTAAAATTAAATAATTTTCGCCAGACGAAGGGATAGCCTTCTCAATAAATAATATTAACAAAGGGGTATGGTTATGTCTCTGGTTTACTGCAGGGCGATTGTATAAAACCTGCATCAATCATTGTTACAGTCTCAATTGTTTTGATTGGCTGCGTCAATAAATTTTGACCAATAGTGGAAAAATGCTAACCAATCAGAGATGATTGCGATCGTTACAGTGTAGCTTTCAATTTAGACAATCGCTGGGTGTCTGTTTTTTTTTGGACAAATGCCAGCAAAAAATACTTACATTGCATGCAGTGCAACTCTTAAAGTAAGTATATTTATGATCTATGCGGATCACAATCAGATTTAGAACAGAACTGAACGCATGCACCGAAGGAGTGCATATTCCTCGCATAAGTCGCCTCCATGCAGGCTCTGCAATCTGCATAGACATCGCAATCAAATGCGTGTCATATTATGAGTAGGCCTACTCATGTCTCATAGATAAATATGTACAACCTGAATTATTGAACTAGATACCTTGTAGCTACTTAATTAAAACAACACACATTAAACATGACAGACCATCCTAAGGAGTCTATACTTCATTCTATTCTCGTAAAACCTAAGCGGGAAATAATAGACCTCTTGGTACCCAAGATAGAGATATTAAAAGACTGCATAGTACCCAAGCAGGAAATAACAGATCTTATAGAACCCCAGAAGGAAATAATAGAAGACAATAGAGTTCCTAAGTTGGAAATAAAAGAAGAGCTAGAGATTTATTATGAACCTATCTGTGAAATTAACTGTGACTTTACTAAGCTTAAAGGAGAGCCATCTACCTGTGGTCAATACTTGGAAGATTTTGAAAAACAAAAGGAAGTCAGCCTGCTAGTGCCAATCAAACCAAAACTGCCTTTTAGTAATATTTCTCAAGAACGAAATGTATCTGAAAAATGCTCCACCACAAAAATGCAGGTGAGTATCATATCAAGAAATTAATACATTCTTTCGTAACATACCAGTCATCTTATAGAGACCCCTAGACAGACCAATGCAGGAGTCCATGGAGCAAGCAGGACCAATGGAGGCAGCATCTATGCAAATATCCATACTAATCCATCTAAGTATACCATCAATACCATATTAATATTATTAATGCATAAGTTTGGATGGATGTATATTTGTTACCCAATCATGCCAAAAAATTTGATCAGATTTGCATAAAATTTGGCACAGAGATAGATTATTGTCTGGATTAGCACATAGGCTACTTAATATCCTGGAAAATTAAAGATTTACTGAGGGAACCAAAAACAAAGTGTCTGTGTACTTACACGCAAGAAGCTATACTTTTTTAATATAGTTATCAGTTTTCACCCAACGTACAGTAAATGTTTTTATTTTTATTTTGTTGGTAGGCCTTTTTCTGCAACACTTATAACTTGACCAAATATCGGAAATCAGGTGTCTGTATGCATTAGGGAAAATTATCAGAGTAAAAATTCACTCTGATAATTTTTCCCTAATGCACCAAAACAAGTAGGTATAGCTTCAAAAATCTCAATCCACGCAAACAAAGTCCCGGGCATCAGCTAGTAGTAATATAAATGCAAAAGTGTGTCCGTCTGTCTGCTGCACTTTAACGGCCCATCTTTTCCACTGATTTGATGAAAGGAGACTGTCCACTTTGTATGGAGGATTTGGTTTGGACTGGACAGACACTGAGAATAATAATTTTATATTAAGTTAGTAGCATTAACCAGTAGGAATTAGAAAAATAATAAAGCTTTGTGTCCAGGTGTTCCTAATTAATTTTATTGTGAAGGTTTAAAATGAAGGTTTTTGAAATAAAATACCATTGTTTTTTCTTATTTTTTTATTAATCTGAATCATATGTTAATAAGATGTTATCTAAGAACTGGGCAGGTGGATTTATTGAATCTTGATACCTTGCCCAGCTCAAAAACCAAATAATTGTCATTACATGGGCACAGCAACCCACTGTCCGTCGACCCACTATGCAGTTACAACAATATTGCTTTATGGCTTCTCTGCCTGATCTATTATTTTGGTATAAAATATAAACATAGTATAGCTTTCGGCTTATGTGCCTGCTATGGATTTTACCTCGCAGTAACGATGAATTTTCGGTCGACGGAAAACCTTCCAGTAGGTTGCTGGCTGTGTCTCTACACACTTCAATTGTATAGGATCCATCACCTCTAATGTGCTCTCCGTAGTAGGACCGTGCTTGTTTCAACTGATAGGTACCACAAGCTATGAGAATTAACTCATTTAATTCTAGTCTGGGAAAAGGTACATTGTTGATGTTAACACTGATATTTAAAAATTGTGTTCGCCTTCTATTTAAATTATTTCTCGAAACAAAATCAGCCAAGTCATTGTTGGTGTACAGCTTTTCATTTATTATTTCTAGTATTTGGCTTGCATCGTCCCTATCCCTTATCCTTTGGTGAAACCTATTTATCAATGCTGCAGCAACCTTGAAATCTGTCATGGCATGTCTAGATGCAACATTGAAAAATTCATGTCGTAGAAGCTTAAAAGATTGTTTGAATATACCATTTACTGCTTCAACAACCCATCGGCATATTGTAACTGTTCTAGACTTGTTAGCTGCTAGTGTTGATAATTGGTTTTCACCTTCTTGTAAGGATACAGGGGTGTGTACAGAATAATTGTTCTGTTCCAACAATGGCAAGCTGTCTCTAAAACCCCTATCCAGTATAAAAATGTCTCCAGGTTGAAAATATTGCCGTAATGGCTTTGTTTCATTGCTAAATTCATTTGACATTATATTAGCATCAGATGTAGTCGCTGGATAGGGGCCTATTACATCTACAATGTACCCATCGCAGCACACTATTAAAAAAGGTTTCATTAAATTCCTATACTTATGTAAGGAGTAGGTATCTTTTTGATAAAGATAGTTTGAACTCTTTTGTACGTACAGATAGGTACCATCCATAATAACAATCGGTTTCCTATCTTCGGCACAAAAGAGTCCATTAGGTATCAACAAATTCCTTGCTGCAATTTCAGCCCTAGTAATATTATTTATCCCCAAGTTTCTAGTTACAAAATGTTGGTTGAGTGCATTACGTGCTTTATTTATATATCTCATCAATGTAGTTCGAGGCATATTAAACAATGTGGAAATTCTTTCATCGCTGTCCCCTGTTCTTAATTTAACTAAGTATGCAGCAAGAGCTATTGTTCCCTTCTGCATGTTCCTCAAGCTAGGCACATCAGAAATAAGTTGCCTAAATTGAGTTTTTGTTAAGCCTACCCAAAAATGTACAAAATCTTCCGACATATTTTCTATATTGGAAAAGTCTAAAGTAGTGACTCTTTCATTTACAAATGATGCAAAATCTTCAATTTGTTCAGCAGTAAAACTGTGTATCGATTGTGGAATATCAGCTAATTGCTGCCAATTATCATTTTGCAAATGGTATGTACAAATTCTACAATTTACTGGAACATAAAACTTAAAATCTGTAAATAGCTTCACCCTCAACCATTTAGGAACTGTCAATCTTTCCAGTGAGTTACACTCCGGAAAAAAACAATGTCCCTGGGTATCTGCTGCTCTTTTAAGGTTCGGCAGAATAATGGTAGATGCTCCATGTTGAGGTGGCTCAAGAGTATGTCTTGACAATCTATCACATCTCTGCCAGCAGGGGTGGCAGATTTCATCAGATGCGTGCAGCTGAAACAAAGTTCACTTATATGAACAGATTCTTAATTAGCTTAGTATACACATAATATAATGACAGTATTTATTTATTATGAGGACAGAATGAACTATGAAGTTAGACTTCTTAACTATGTTAACTATCATCACCATCTCAGCCTTATTGTTGTTTTTTACTGAGCTCTCAGAACAAAATACGATTTGGCCATAGCCCACAAAGATAGCTAAATGTAGCAAATGTTTGTTTAATTATTAATATATGAGATACAATGCAAGTACATTAACATTATGTTAACAATATAGAGAAGGTACATAGCACCTAAAAGTGACAAATACTTAATATAATATTTACTTGTCGGGGCATAATCCTCTCCATTATGATGTTTCGTATGCGTGCCTCACGTTCTGTGTCAGTATGTAGCCTGTGAGATCTTGTTCTCAACAAAGAGCATCCACAGCTAACACAAATGCGACGATGGTGACCACCACTAGTAGAAGGTTGATCATTTGTCTCAGTGGAGTGTTGTGGCTGGTTGAGAGCTAGAGTCCAGCAAGAGTGGCATATTACAGTGCTCTCAGTAACCTGTTAAAAAGGAAATATATTTTATCACACTAGAAAAAATAATAAGAACTACCTAGCTTTATTATGAATTCTTGTCCTTAGTAAAGTATAAATACACAAGTGTTTATATTTTAGTGGATAAGATTATCTGCATGGGTGTAGTTGAGGACCAGGAAAGTGACATCTAGATTACTTTTTCCCAGGAAAACAAATGGGTTCTGTAAAGAATTTAAAAACTTACTCCACGCGGAAGGATTCGCGGGCATCAACTAAACTAGCGGCACGCTATGATGGCCGGTTTGACGTTTGTCCGCTCATGAAGTTCCGTATTAATTGATAACGACTTTGAAGGAAATAATTGTATTACTTTATTGACGATAGTGATGTGCAGAGATTCATAAATTTTATCGAATGTAGTTTTAGGTTTAGGACTCAAAATTTATTTATTAAATTGATTTCTTAAATGTATACAAGTGTAGAAAAATCAGTTTGCACCATTTAAGGGGTGAATGTACTTGTGAATATGAACAATTTTCACTATGTGGACAAACCTCTGAAATCGCAAAAAAATATCAATAAATTTTTAAAAATGGAATCTAATACGATCGTCACATAGGATCGCTGGCTAGCACAACTACTACCTCCGGCAAACTCGCGTCAATGCTCAATGCAAAACAAAGCAGTTTCGAATTGACGTTGCTTCGAAAAGTATAAACTGTCAGTGCAATGCGATTGTGATATAGTTTTGACCTGGCTTTGGATTTCAAATATTGATACTGCATTACTGTTGACCCTTGCTCGTTAATTTGGACTCTGTTCAAGCCCTTTGTTGTGGATTTCGTCGATATGACCGAACGTACGCAGAGAACTGTTCTAAATAGTCAGACACGTGAGTTCGTAATACGCCTTCGTAACTATTTCGATCGTGAAGCTCAAAATGGAGGGCCAATTTTACCTATAACGTCAGTGGTTGAACGCGTAGCTGATGCGCTTAATATTGGACAACGAACTGTTAGACGGATAACTAAAAAAAAATATGGCGAGACTGGCACAGAAGAAAATAAACTTCACACACCAAAAAAGAGAAAACGAGCAAAACCAGTCGTAGGCATCGATAGCTTTGATGCCGATGCTATCCGAAGACATGTTTACGGCTACTATTTACAGAAGGAGTATCCAACAAGAAAAAAGTTGGTGCATTCACTGAAGGAAGCTGGATTATTCTTCGGTGGGGAAAGTTCTTTAACGAAGATTTTGAAGACCATTGGATTTCGATACAAAAAATGTAACAAACGCAAAATATTGATGGAAAGATTTGATATAGCGATGGCAAGGTATACTTTTTTACGGCAAGTGAAAGAAATCAAAAATTGGCAAAATGTTGTGTTCTTGGATGAAACATGGCTTAATGCTAACCATACTGTAGGCCGTTCTTGGAACGATGACACAGCAGCATCTACTTCCAAAGTTCCTGTAGGAAAAGGATCGCGACTTATAATTTGTCACGCCGGAACCATCAACGGGTTTGTCGAAGGTTCTCTCATGGCTTTTGCGTCAAAAACCACTGGAGACTATCATGAAGACATGAATGGAGAAAAGTTTACTGAATGGTTTACCTCAATGTTGTGTAGCCTCCCTGAACCATCTATTATAATTATGGACAACGCCCCATACCACTCGATGCAAATTGACAAGCCACCTGCCCAATCCCAAAAGAAAGCTGATATCGTCGCATGGCTTCGTAAAAATGGCGTAGATGCAAACATGAATATGTTAAAAGCGGAATTAGTACGTCTTTTAAAAGAAAACAAACCAACCAAGATCCGATACGTCATTGACGAAATAGCATTAGAACATGGGCACAGAGTTATACGGTTACCGCCTTACCATTGTGAGTATAATGCGATTGAGTTGGTGTGGGCTCAAATTAAGGGATATGCTGCAAGACACAATACAGAACCCCCATTTACCACAAAAAAAATGCTAAAATTATTAGAAGAAGCTTGTGAACGTGTGACTAAAGGAGACTGGGAAAAGGTTGTGAATAGAACTGTTAAATTAATAAGGGAAGATTATGAAAGAGATGTGAAAATAGATAATATTATAGAAAACGAACATATAATTATTAATGTATGTGATGATAGCAGTGACGACAGTGAAAATAGTAGTATGGACGAATCTGATTAATTATGGCCTTTTGTGGCACCTTTTTTGGTATCTTTTGTATTCATATGTTTCTTGTGTGCATATAAAGTATGTATATTCATTTTCGTTCAAATATTCAGTTCGTTCAAATAAATTAAATAAACATATACATTTTTGTTTTATTAAACCTATTTAATCAGGTACAAAAACAAAACTTAATTGTTTTTTGTTCGAGAATAAATTGACATTCCACATCACTATTGTAATGTGTCAAACCGGCCATCATAGCGTGCCGCTAGTGTAGTAATGAATTAATTCATAAGTACATACAAGCACAATATTATGCTTTCAGCTTTTATTAAAAATGTTTCTAGTATTAACCCTGTATTCATGCATAGTTTACGCATCAACGTAACAGCGACTTTTTCCTAAATAAACATTAGCTTGGCATAGCAAATTGAACACTTACCACTTGGGGTGCAATCCAGTGTCGTATTACGGACATAACCTCTATAAGTTCAAGGCTATGCCTTCTCCTTTGATTCACGTCGTTACCACAATTAATGCATCTCAATTCCAATGCATCTGAAGTACCTTCCATTGGAATTACATCCATGGCGGGTTCCGTGTTCAGTCCGAGGTCAACATTAGGGCTTCGATCAGTACCGGTAGGAATGCCAGGGTCGTCATAAATAGCGTCATCAGAGTCCATTATTATTAGCAAAGGTCGATATAGAAAAACGGGAAGCAACAAAAGTAACAACAAATGCTCAACAATCACTCAAAACACCACAAATAACAAAGCGAAATGCGAATGTACTTTTACCGCGCGAAATGGAATAAAAGTGACAAGCAAGTGACAAGACAAAGACAGTCTCTGAACTGTTACGTCAAGGGTTGCCATAAAATACATTTGCGGGAAACAAATCGATTAAATCGATAATCGAAGTTATTACAATATTATAATTAAAAATGCAATAATATTATTTCCCTGCTACTTAAAATATATTTAATAATAAATGATGTACCTAATAATGCAATTCTGTGATTTTTCGCCATATTTAGAAGATTTTTACTTTAAAAGCCTGCAGTTAACTTTTCTTTTTTTATTCGATTTAAAACTATTTAAGTATAGATTTCATAATCGAATCGATTTTTTAATCGAATCGATATAAATAATTGTTTTTATAGGCTGGCAACGTTCGTTATAGTGGAATTAAACCGGAAATATATAATTAATGAATTAAATACTTATTAAATAAAGTTTTCATCAGTTTATATTGATACAACTGAAAATCAGAAATAATCATGATTTAATTTATAATAATTTTTGGTATAATTGGTTTTTTGCATGAATTCTGTTCACGCCAAGCCAAAAATGGACAATTCCCTTTGGTATACTGGTAAGTTGCATCCTCGGGAAGGACATAGGCTTATACATCCCGGAAAATTATCGGCATCTGGGGCAAAGGCATATGCTGCTTTTTATCCCAGAAAGTCAATGAGTAGCTAAATCTTGGCAAACAAAGTTGTGGCCATCATCTAAATTAGTAAATTTTAGTCATTCTAGCACAAAATTATTATTTTTACTATTATTTATAATAGTCTAGGCAGCTTTCACTGATGCGCCTATATCAAATCTTGTGCTTTGCTTTTAAGTGCTTATCCAGTAACATCTTATCAAAAATAGGGAATAAAATTAGCACAGAAGTAGGATACAAAAGGCGGCCTTATCGCTTAGGTAGCGATCTCTACCAGGCAACCTTAGGAAAAGGAGAACATAAGGAGAATAGACTGCAGGCATCGATATATATGTAGGTACTAGATGGGCCCTTTCATACAAAAATGGCGGGCGACCAACTATGAGAGCACGTTCCTATAACCTGTCATAAGCCTGTCTTTGTCCCCGTCGTAGCGCTGTCACGGTCGCTCATCGTGTAGATAATTTGTTATTAAGTTATCATCTAAAGTTTTATTAGTTTGGAACTGTATAATTTTTATTTTAAGGTAAATGTTTCAATTCACAATTATACATTTCATAAAAAACGTTATTTAATCTTCCTATTTAATATTTCTATCCATTACGCAATCATTTAATTTCCGCGGCAAACTGTATGATATTTTTTTTTTACTCACTGGCCTTACGGCTTTGGGTTCCAACCCTAGAATAGTCCAGTCCAGTACGATAAAAAAAATGCAACCAAGATTAGTTAATGCATAGATGGGCAGAACGGACAGTAGGCAATAATACCTTCCGAGACGCAATATTATGCTATTATAATAATATGATAAAATTAGTTATTGACGTGAGTTTAATGTTTAAACCAACTTCAATAAATAAAGAGTTTTCATTTATTAAAGTTGGTAATTTTTATTTTGTACTAGCGAATGCCCGCGACTTCGTCTGTGTGGTTTGAGGATTTTTGGTTCCCGCGCGAACTTCTTAATTTTCCGGGATAAAAAGCCTATGTGTTATTTCAGACTATAATCTATCTCTGTGCCAAGTTTCAGCCCGATCCGTTCAGGCGTTGGGGCGTGATTGAGTAACAAAGAAAAGGGGCATGGGCAAAGGTTACCAGAAAAATTCAGCCATATTGATTTTATTGTCGCTGGGACCCTTAAGCATTTCATGGGTTCAAATTTGTTTGCAAGTTTAACATTGCACGCCTTGGAGCAACCAGGCACCTTAAACCACCGAACCCATATAATTCGAGCCATTATTGAAAAATATGCCAAAGTTAGGCTTCATCACGAAGCCAAAATTGACCCCCAAATAAATACGAAAACTAGGCGTCAAAAATTGACAAAATTAATTTTATTTGATGGCAAGTAGCATACTTAGAAATGTATAAAATAAAATAATTTCAAATGAAGTATTTTTCTATGACTCGATCCATTAGTACTCTTTCACCTCTCCCATTGCAGCCCCTTTTTATTATAATACTACTAATAATTATTTTTGAATTCTTTCATTTGCAATAAGGTTTGGCGAGGAGAATTTTAAACTGTTTTAGCTGTTATTATTTTAAATTTCAAGTTTTTGCATTAGTAGTTACCGAATTATGCTAAGTGTGACGGTCAGTCATGTCGCACCACAAGGGTTGTTTTCTTATCATTTTGGCATGCAACCCTAAAAATGACTTTATTTCTGTCAATTTTTCGACAAAACTTATCAACAATTAACAAATAATTAAATTTTAAAAAAACCCACGACGAACTGCAGCGCCCCATTGTGTTGAATTTGATCTTTAAATATATCTAAGAACCTTCTCACAAGCTATATATATATCTAATGCAAAAAACCGCATAATAATCGGTCCAATGGTTTTCCAGGAAACTGGTAACAAAAAAGTGGTAAAAATAACAACATCATACTAACATTTATCGTTTACCTCAGAGAGTACACTGATGTAGGTATTATTTTCGACAAGCGCATCTGTACTAATCTATGACCGAGTCATACGTTTTCAAGATGGCGCATATGTTGCAAGCAAGTTCCCGCTTTTCAGACTAGATGGCGTTGCTAAAAATACGCCCACATTCTTTGTTTGACAGGGCCCGTCTATGTAAATTGAGGTCGTTGACTGCAGGTGGTTGCATAATATACTTACATTCAAATAACTACATACTAATACATAAACCAATAATAAAAATATAATCAAAATATAAATTATATATATATACTAATTATAATATATACTAATACATATGTATTTTATTATATATATTTCGACTCAGCTTAATTAGTTTGCAATATAATGATTCTTAACAGCATTTTTGAATATGTCCAGTGACTTAGATTGACGTATGGTCAGTAGAAGCACAGTAAACAGATACAACCAGTATGGAAACTAAGCCAAGTTGATAAATTATTTACCTACGCTCCATTGAAGCAAAAGGGTTGTCACTTTTAATGTTTTATGGTTTAATTTTGTTTTTGTTAATTAAAACATTCTATGTTCTGTAGTGATCAATTAATTGAATTGAAATAGGGTCAACACGTCAGTTGACGACCAGTTAGTCGACTTGCCGTCTTTAAAGTTAAATAGCTCTTTGAAATTTACCTTTTTTGACGAAATAACAATTTATATGTATGAAAGAAACATAATTACCATATGATTTAAATATTTCTGTTTCCCTATTTTTTGCAATATTCCGATTTGCCAAAAAGTGCGGTTTTTTCAGTTTACGACCAACTTTCGTTGATTTATGACCATACAGTAGTCAGTTTACGACCATTCAACATCCATTGTAAAAGGATCTTTTGATATATGAAGTTAAGGTCGAAAATAAAAATAACAATTAATTGTTCTAAAAACACGTTTATTTATTTTTTCTATGAATTATCAGTCAATATTTATTTTAAAAAATAGCAAAAAAGTAATATTGTTCTTATCGAACATAGAATATTAGGGACATAACTTGCATGCTTTAATTTTTTTTATTAGTCTTCTTTTCCGCCATTTCTTTTTTTTTTAAATTATATAGGCCAGCGCTTGGCTGCAATTAGACTTGCTTGCAAGTGGTGATGCACCCTAAGGTGGAGCGCGCTTATTCACTTTTGATTTGAAGGTACCTATTAGGTATAATAAAAGAAGAGGGGAAAACGGAAGCCGGAAGGGCATTCCATATCCTAATGGTTCTAATTGGAAACGAAGAAGCAAATCGCTTCGTACGAGCCCGCGGAATTTCGACTGCGTAAGGGGGCATAGACCTTGTCGATGCCTTGCAGTTCGATAATAAAAAGGTGATGGAAGAACCAGATTGAATAGTTCTTGAGCACACTCTCCGAAATATATCCTGTAGAAAACCGACAGACAGGCAACTTTGCGCCGATGTTCTGAGCTTTGCAGCTTCGAATTGACCAGCTTTGTTACCAATAAGTCTCCTGGTGCGACGATCCACCGAATCCAATGCATTAAGGTGGTACTTGGCAGAGTTATCCCATAAATGGCTGCAGTACTCCATGCACGGTCGAACTTGTGCTTGGTACAGGATTAGAAGCTGTTCCGGCGTGAAGTACCGCTTGACTTTATTGAGGATGCCAAATTTCTTGCCAACTGTTTTTGCTTTGGATTCGATGCATTGTCCAAAGTTGAGGTTGGACGATATGTCGATACCGAGGAGCTCGACACTGTCGGTAATTGGAACGGATATATTTCGGAAAGTCGAAGTGAGGGGGAATGAACTCCGTTTCGCGGTGAATAGACACGCTTGCGTTTTGGTAGCGTTAAACTTGATTGGTCAAGGTCAAGTTGACTCGTTCTACCAAAGCCTTCTCTTTTATTAGTCTTCTTTTTCTACATCTCTTATCTTTTTCTTTTGCTTTCCTATGTTTTTCATTTGCTTTTAATGACTGCTTGCGTGTCCTTCCAATTCTAAATCTTCTTTATCGCTTTTCTAAAAATATTATTTCATCAAGCTTGTGAGGAAGTTGCACTTGGTATTAGCTACAGTCTTAGTTTCGCTTTTGTCATTTGGCGCTCATCAAAAGACATCTTATTTTGTGTATGTGATATTAATTGTAGCATCTGTCGTAATTAGTTATATTGTCAAAATATCAAAGTTCGAGCTGGAATGTGAATAAGCAGGGGTTTGTGGGTGAATGCTGTCAATAATTGGGTTGCAACAAGGAGATATAAACTTCGAAGTTGCATGAAAATCTCTGGCCTGCACTGTGCTTTTTATTTGAACTAGAATTTCTACAAAAAGTATCTGAAACTGCTTTGTTTATATTTTCGGTACGAGACTGCCAGTTCTTGACTGTGCTTTCCAGCTTCAATTGCCTAAACACGCTGACATCAACCAGCTGAATGATATTGTGTTGTATTAGCTGGTTAACCATTCCTATCACAAAACTCACTTAGAGTATCAGAGAGTAAGTCATGTGAGACTTGTACCCATCTATGAATAGGTTTACGAGCTTTTTTATAACATTTTGGATACCCAATCATTGAAAGAAGTGCTTACATATTCATAAAAGACTTCGCTCTTCATTCATCAACTTTCTAAACGTTCAAGAACCCATGATTCTGGCATATTATCAACGATGGCTTTAGGGAGTCTGACATAAGGGAATATAGAGCTAAGAACCCCTGAGGTCATGGATGATAAATTGTCTCAATTGTATGTACCTGGACTTACAGAATGCGATTGGATGAAGAGTAACGTATTTGATGAATCCATTAACGATAATTTCAATGGTTACTTATCCAAAAATTATATTAAAAAGCCAGTTTTTCAGTTTATAGACAGGCCTCATATGACTTAAAAGTTCTCTTTAAGCGAATTTTAGAAAGCCAAGTGAAAAATTATAGTTATAACAATCATAGCGGCAAATGCAAGACACTTGCTTCGATCAACTGATATGAGTGTGATCGCTGAAGCATAATCTGAAGATATACGGCTATCCGAAATGGATTCTGTGCATTATATCTCTTAAGCGAGACACTGTGGATTATTTAAAATGAGTCAAAGATTATTGCAATATCCAAACGCATCCTAATCTAGAATAAACTGCTTCTTGCTGTATACCAAAGCTTCTTGAAAATTGCAGTTACAAATCGAGGACGAAAGCTCCAAGTCTAACATAGACAACATATTCGAGAATTTTTTAGCTTAGTTTAGTTAGTAGCCTGAAGTAGATGTAAACCGCTAGTTTAAGACCATGTGTTCGTAAACGGGAGGAAGCTATGTTTTAGTCGGCCCATTAGCGACCACCATTTATTTAAATAAATACGCATTTTTGGACAAAATATGCATTGTAAGATATAATTTAGTCATATTCTGACACCTTAGGCACAAAATGTATGCAAAAAATTTAATAAAACATGTTTTACTCACGATTTAAGTTTGGCCTGTTCACTATTTTTACACTATTTTTTCACTCCTCACTATTTCCTCTTGATTTAACTGAGGACCAACTAAATAAACTTGAGCGAATTCAAAATTTAGCTATTAGGTTTATATTTGGTTTGCGCAAATATGACCATGTCTCCGAATTTCGTTCAAAGCTCAAGTGGTTACCCATTAGATTTCGCCGGAATCTACATATTGTTTCTCTTCTGTACTGTGTATTGTTCAATCCCACGACTCCTGGTTATTTAAAGGATAAGTTTAAATATCTCGGGCATGATAGACCAGAGTGGGTCCTCTGGTCGGCCGGTAGACTTATTCTTAAGGTCCCTACGCATCGGACTAAATATTTCCAAAGTTCATTCGCGCTCAGGGCCACTATTCTATGGAATGAACTTCCCTCAAATATTCAGCGTGCTAAAACCCTTAGTAAGTTTAAAATTGACGTTAAAAATTATTACTTATCTCTTTGTTATCATAAGTAACGACTTATTTGTTGTTTTCTTTATAAAAGTACTTATTTATTTATTTATTGGAATGCCTATTTAGTTTATGTATGTCTATTATTATTATTTTGTATATATTAGTTTATTAAAATATGTTGTAATATATGGTATTCGTTAGTTTATTTAGTTATTAGTATTTAAGTTTATTATTATTTTTGCACCACCTCCCTTTATCTTCTTTTTCATTTTCTCCCTAACGTTAAGGTTGTCTGGAAGAGATCGCTGCTTAGCGATAAGACCGCCTTATTTTACCTACTTATAGTTGTATTCTTGTTTGTAACATGTTGTGTATTTGTGGTGTACAATAAAGTATATACATACATACATACATACATATTTTTTTACTAGCATTTTGCTCCAAAATCAATTTGTGTGCTGTGGCTCAGATTCATCGGCTCACAGAGTTATACTGAAATATATTGGGTTGGCCAAATTTGACCCGAGAGTAAGGGATAGATAGACCATGATCTTCAAGAAAAAAGAGTGATCGTTGCGTTGATATTGCAACTGTTTTTGGTTGTTTTCGGAAAAACGGTCGTGAACAGGGGGTGGTCGGCGAACTGACGTGTTGACCCTAGCTAGTTTACGAATACAAATTAAATAAGTATCTCATGGCGTCGGTTAATCTTGATAGTTTAAAATACGGAAAACAGTTTAATATTGACACACAATAACTTGTAGATCTTTGTTTTATTTGTAGGTCACTAACTTATCATTATGGCGTAACCTTTTACATGTTTTGGCGGGAGTGTACGCGATCCGCGGCTGGGCGCACGGTAGGCGCCGCAGGTGGTGCGCGGGCAGGGCTCATGAGCTCTGTTTTCGGATGTTTGTCATGATTTCGGGTTGAAGCGTACCGCGTTTCAACCCCAAAAATGCGTGTGATACCTAGTAATTAAAAAAACATTGCATAAAAAATACCTTTATTCTTAACTAGCGGTCCGCCCCAGTTTCGTACGGGTGCAATTTAGATTTGTAATTTTATCGTGAAAATTCAAAGTGAACAAATTACAGGTTTTTTCATATTATGTACTATCTTTACTTAAATGTAAATTAATTAAAATAATACTTGTAATGTAAGAAAGTATTTTTAGTAATCAATATAAATTTTCATTTCTATAGCTGTTATTTCAGAATTGCGCATTTAAAACAGATAGAAAATTATAACTAACCACTCGCGTAGATCTTGATCCCGTGAGGATATCAGGATAATAAATAGGTAGCTAGGTTCTTCTGGATAATTAAGTATTCTAAAAGTGAAAGATTTATTAAAATCGATCCAGCAGTTTTTGATAGCTGACCCGCCCCAATATATATCGGCTTCGCACGGGTAGATAGATAGACTGGTAGATAGATTTACAGTTGGAGCATTATATCTGCCTCGGTGTTCTGTTTGTGATGTAGGGTCTGAGTGAATAATTAACTTGAAGTTATCTTAAGTTCTAAGTTTTGTTTAAAACTTCGTATATAAACATTGTGACTATTTAAAGCAGTCTTTAATTCTCTAATTAAATCAATTTAAGCATTTCAAAATGGCGCTGATTTAATAAAATGTTGGTAACAGTTTCATGTTTTGTGATCCTAGGGATCCTCAGATATCGATTTTGAACGAAATAGGTTCAATAATAAAGGATTTCAAAACGGCGCTGACTTTTTAAAATTTTGGTACCGGTTTCCTGTTTTGTGATCCTAGGGATCGTCAGATATCGATTTTGAACAAAATCGGTTCAAAAACAAAGAATTTCAAAATGGCGCTGACTTTTTTAAATTTTGGTACCGGTTTCCTGTTTTGTGATCCTAGGAATCGTCAGATATCGATTTTGAACGAAATCGGTTCAATAACAAAGAATTTCAAAATGGTGCTGATTTTTTAAAATTTTGGTAACAGTTTCCTGTTTTGTGATCCTAGGGATCGTCAGATATTGATTTTGAACGAAATCGGTTCAATAACACAGAATTTCAAAATGGCGCTGACTTTTAAAAATTTTGGTACCTGTTTCCTGTTTTGTGATCCTAGGGATCGTCAGATATCGATTTTGAACAAAATCGGTTCAAAAACAAAGAATTTCAAAATGGCGCTGACTTTTTTAAATTTTGGTACCGGTTTCCTGTTTTGTGATCCTAGGAATCGTCAGATATCGATTTTGAACGAAATCGGTTCAATAACAAAGAATTTCAAAATGGTGCTGATTTTTTAAAATTTTGGTAACAGTTTCCTGTTTTGTGATCCTAGGGATCGTCAGATATCGATTTTGAACAAAATCGGTTCAATAACAAAGAAATTCAAAATGGCGCAGATTTTTTAAAATTTTGGTAACAGTTTCCTGTTTTGTGATCCTAGGGATCCTCAGATATCGATTTTGAACGAATTCGGTTCAATAAAGCGCTGACTTTTTAAAATTTTGGTACCAGTTTCCTGTTTTGTGACCCCAGGGAGCCCCAAATATCGATTTTGAACGAAATTAAAAAACGATAGTTCAAACAGCCGTATACTACGCAATACACTCCTGGCATTTTTAAAAAGATCGCGGAAATAGACATAAACGTGACCACTCGTCATAACGCGGCACTCACTACTGACGGCTTCGCGACGACTGCTTAGGAGTCTCGTCGATGCGCATGTTTGTGTGAGTGAGCTGTTTCGAACGTTTCTAGGTAGTTTCACTACTGTTTGTATCTGTTTACTGTGGTAGAAGTGCATTCCATAGCTGAAGAGCTCTAACACTGAACGAATTTTCAAACAACTTATTTTGTAAATTATCTGGATGTAAAGTATTCAACAAAGTGCGTAAACGTCTCTTCATCAATAATTCAGCCGGACTTTTTTTCGTTGTTGAACATGGCGTAGTTCTGTGGGTCAGCAACAAATTAGGAATTGACCTCCCGTGTCAAATTGTCCATTTTCTTCAGTTTATCTTTGATCTTCTGGACCATTCGCTCAGCTAATCCATTAGTAGCAGAATGGTACGGTGCTGAAGTCTTGTGTATAATATTATTAGCTCTTAAGAAATCCCGTATTTTATTTGAAACAAAACATGTGCCATTGTCGGAAACCAAAATTTCACATAAACCATGTGTAGCAAATGCTGATCATAAAAGTCTAATAACAGTAGCTGATCATAAAAGTCTAATAACAGTAGCCGATGTAGTGTTGTTGACCATAAAAAGTTCCGGCCATCTCGAATATGCGTCCACAACGATCAAAAAATATTTGTTATGAAATGGTTTTGCAAAATCAACATGGATTCTCTTGACCATGGTCTAGTTGGTGTAATCCATTCGTGACTTGTTCTAGGGGGCATCTGCCGGTTTCCCAAGCATTTCGTGCATCTGCCTATTAATAACTCAACGTCTTAATTGAGCCCTGGCCATACATAGCTTGCAGCTACCGCCTTAGTCTATACTATTCCTGTATGAGTTTTATGTAAAACTTGTAATGTATGTTGCCTTAGAGATCGCGGCACTACTACGCGGCAACCAAGAAGTATACAGTCGTTTTGCAGTGATAGGTCTGTCCGGTATAACCAAAACGGATGTAGCTCGGCATCATAAATTTTTACAGGCCATCCGCGTTGAATATAATGCACAACTCGACAAAATATTGTCCCGTTTTGTCGCAGAAGCTATGTGTTCAGCATCATATGGAAAGTCCTCAGGTGTTTCAGCCATTAGCAGCACTTCACTCAACAGCTGCTCGGGCTGTTCTGAAACCGGTTGTGGCCATTTACTCAGGCTATCACCACTACCAATTTCCGGTCCAGGTTTGTATGCAATTTCTTGCATTGCATTTATTTTTGTTCAACCTCAGTCCAGCCTTTTCGATTCTAGTAAGTACCACTTCTAGTCTGTCCTGAATTTCTAGCATCGATCGACCAGCGATGATAATATCGTCGATCAAAACTGCAACTCCTCGTATGCCTACCAGCAGAGGTCATCAGTCGCTGAAATATGCCAGGGCATTCTTTTACGCCAAATGCCAGCCTGTGAACTGTGTATAGGCCCTTACACGTATTTAAAGTGAGTAGTTTTGCATTATTGTCGTCCACAACGACCTGTGTATTTGCCTTGTCTAAATCTAGAGTCGTAAAGCATTTTCCTCCAGCGACCGTGGCAATAACTTCATTAGCTGTTGGCATCGGGTAAGTATCCGGTTCAGTTGCCTCATTAACTGTGCTGCGGTAATCTCCACAGTCTAATTTCGCCAGATTTTTTCATTATAGGTACCACCGGTGTAGCACATTCTGAAAATGAAACCGGTCGCAATACTCCCTCTCGTTCTAGCCTGTCTATCTCCTTCTCGACTCGTTCTCGGAGCGCGTATGGCACGGGGCGAGCTTTCAAGAATTTTGGATTTGCGTCTGATTTTGTATGTATAGCTACAGGATCACCACTGTACATACCGAGCCCATCTCTGAATACATCTCTGTGCTTAGCTATTATTCTCTCCATTTGTACAAGATCGTCGCTAGCAATCAAATTAATCTTCATAGATATGTTCAGAGGTGCGAGCCAATCGCGGCCAAGCAGGTTTGGTCCATTGCTTCTGGCCACTATCATATTTAAATTCTGCACGACGTCCTTGTGACGAACTGGTAAGGTGGCTTGTCCGAGTAGCGTAACTGGGGATTCATTCCACGTGCGCAGAGACAGCTGCACCTGACTCAGCGCGTCGCGCGGCAGACGTCTGCGGAGCGCGTCCCACGTGTGCTCGTTGACTAGGGAGAAACTGGCCTCCGTATCCACTTGCATACGGACGGGCATGTCTGCAATCAAAACATCCACCTCGTAGGGTGCAACACGCGTCGCACTTTGTATGCTGTATATGCCGTTTAATAAATCATCTTCGTCTTCAGTCTGTGTAAATTTAATGTCTTACTTGTCAGCCTTCTTTTTCTTTATACATATTTTTTCAATATATCCCTGTTTCTTACAAAATCTGCAGACCGTGTTAATAAATCGGCACTCTCCAGAGTGTCGACTTCCACACCGGTAACACATCCGTGCAGCAGGCGTCGATTGTACGGCGTTGACGTCCATCGGTTCGCCGGCGTCGCGTGCGGTAGTCGCGGCGTGCGGCGTTAGGTCGGAGACGGCGGCGGCGCTGGTGCTCGTGTTGCTGGTGCGGCGGTGGTGTATCTCGCATGATACGACGTCGTGCACCGCACATTCAGATGCCAACATAGCATCCACCACGTCTTGATATCGTAGATTATCCCGTTTTAACAGCTTATACTGTAACCTACTATCACTCATCCCGCATACGAGTTTGTCACGTAACATTCTCTCCAAATCGGTGAAATTACACTTGGAAGTAAGTTTTCTCACGTCAGCTATAAAGTCTGAGGCTGACGCACTACGCTTTTGATCACGTTTGTAGAACTTAAATGACATCGAAATTTCGTTGGTTTAGGGCTATAAATGTTTGCCTAAAATAGTTTCTATTTCCGTAAAAGTCACTTCAGTCGCTTTTCGCGGCGTAATTAACGCAAGTAAAGTATCGTAGGTACACCCGCGAACCACACACTGTGAAAAAGTTTGCGCGTTTAACATTATCGATGACGACGCCATTCGCCTCGAAACAGAACTTAAGTCGATATATGTAAGTGTCCCAATTAGCCGAGTCCGGGTTGTATTTTTCAAATCTTATCACTTTTTCTTCCATTTTGCTCAATTTTCTCCACTCGTCGCCACTAATATGTTTGGAAACATAAAGGAAACACAAGAGTTCGGTATAACTTATGTATTAGATAGGTAGCTTGACTCGAACTGACAATGGCATACAATATCGCGGCCTACCCACTTACGTTCACTTTGTTGATAAACAAAGTAACCAAGTACCCTTACCAAAATACATACCTAAAACATTTCATCACAGCGATATAGTGTATACATAACAGGACATTATAGTAATTGTTAAAATTTTGTATGATTCAATGAGATCGCCTCTTTCTCACCCCCTTTTGAGGGAACTAAATCCAAGTTTTGAAATTGTGGAAATATTTTGTATGTTTCAGAGTGAGCGGAATACTGAAGAGAGAGCTGCCGTATGCTCCGCAACTGGTAAGTGCCTTGTTCCTCTTGGCGGGAAAGTCATTGCAATTGATCAAAAGTTTATTGGCTATTAGGCTACTTTTTATCCCGGAAAATCCAAGTGGACAAAGTCGCAGGCATCAGCTAGTATTTTTTTTTAAATATATAGCCAAAGGGGCGCGTTTGCCTAGAAGATGCCTATTCTTTCTTGATTTGAAGGTACCTATATTAAAAGAGGAGGGGGAAACGGAAGCTGGAAGGGCATTCCATATCCTATCCGGTTTGAATTAGAAACGAGGAAGCAAATCGCTTCGTACGAGCCCGCGGAATTTCGACTGCGTAAGGGTAATTAAAAATAAATCCATAATAATATTAGAAATGTGAAAGTATGTCTGTCTGTCCGCCTGTCTGTTTGCTACGCTTTCACGGCTCATCTGTTCAAAAATAACCTGGAAAATTAAAGAGTTCCCGCGGGAAACAAAAACCTCAATCCAAGTGGACGAAGTCGCGAGCATCATCTAGCTATTATAAAATTTATATGATTTTGAAAATAAGTGAGCAGTTATGTTTAAAAATATTTTTTCTTCCAGACTCTACATTGCCAAAGGAATGCTGGCAGAGCCAATGCAAAGTATTTGTTTGGAATAAGAAGAAAAGGGAACCTCACGCTTGTGAGGTTTGCGGGAAACTATGTAAATTTAAATATGCTCTACTATCACACATGAGGACTCACACTGGCGAGAAACCGTTTTCTTGTGACCAGTGTGACGCAAAATTTACAATAAAATACTATTTAACCACACACAAATTATCTCACACCGGTGAGAAACCCTTCTCTTGCGACATCTGCGACGTAAAATTTACGAGAAAAAGCAATTTAGCCATTCATATACTGTCTCACACTGGTGAGAAACCTTTCGTTTGCAATATATGTGAGGCTACATTTAAACAAAAAAATAGTTTGACTAGGCATATGCGAACTCACACCGGTGAGAGATCGTATTCCTGCAATATATGTTCGGCTACATTCACACATAAAAGTACTTTGTGTACTCATATGCGGACTCACACTGGTGAGAAACCTTATGCCTGTTATATCTGTGAAGCTAGATTTACGCAAAAAACCGCCTTAAATACGCATTTTAGGACTCACACCAGTGAAAAACACATTCCTTGTGACCAATGTCCAGCTAAATTTAAACATAAAAGTAGTTTAATTACTCATGTACGGACCAAACACTTGTGATAAATCCATACTAATAGTATAAAGGCGGAAAAACATTTTGTGTAAGAATTAGTTGATTCATCATGAAATTATTTCACGTCCAACAACTTGTGACACTTAATAAGTCGAAAGAATCTACCACCGGTTTGGAGCTGATTCTACTAAGAAAAGCTGGCAAGAAACTCGGCAGTTGCTCTTTTAATAGAGTATTACACTAACTTGTGGTTTGCTGGATGCGAAGCCGGTTGCTTCCATGCAACTTTGTCATTGAGAAAATCATCAATAGTAAACCTCGACTTAACAGATGCTGTTTATATTTATGCATTGGCAAATCCAGAAACTCTTTTGGTATCATGTTATAAAAGCGTACACTCGAGTCCACAAAGGTTTCTGCCCTTTGCGCACACGATAATATGACGCTGTTACTAGCTTATGGCGGTTTCGTCGTCATCACTTCATACCATTGCCGGCTTTTACTCAGTAAGTCTTTTCTCAGAATGAAGGGTTTGGCCATAGTCCACTACCTTGGCCAAGTGCGAATTGACTTCACACACCTTTAAGAATATTAGAAAGAACTCTCGGGCATGCAGGTTTCTTCACGATGTTTTTTTTTCATGAGTGATATTTAATTACACATAACTCCAAGTTTTAGAAGTACGTGCGTGTAAGTGTTTTTTTTTATTACACTACAGGTTAGCCCTTGACTGCAATCTCACCTTAAGTCTAAGATGATAGCGGGCTAACCTGTGAGGGGTACGATAGTTTAATAACCATGTCCCTAATCGGTTTCTACATGGCATTCTACATTCAATCACGCCGCAACGTGAGTTTTTGTATGGGTATAGTTGAGAACCTAGAGAGTGATATAAGCTTTTTTATCCCGGAAAATTGAGGAGTGGGAATAAAAAAAAATATTCCACGCGGACGAAGTAGCGGGAACCTCAATGCTCAATGCTCAATGCTATCACAGCTCAGTTGAAGAGAGAGAGAATACAGAGAAGCATTATAATATTAATTTATTTAGATAGTTGGTCTTATCTATGTCACCGTAAGATTGTAAAAACCGTTAGATTATAATCTAACTCGCGAAATTCTAAACTGTCGAAAGATTAGAATTTAACGCATTATTTTTCCGTAGATTGTAATCTGATAGGTATTTAAACCCGATAAAACCTAAGTGATTATTTATGTCGAACCCTAACCTAACCTACAAGAAAGAGACAAGAAAACGTAAATAAAATGAATATTTCAAAAATTGACACTCAGAACATTGAACAGTTTACAATCTTTCGACAGTTTAGAATTGCGCGAGTTAGATTATAATCTAACGGTTTTTACAATCTTACGGTGACATCTACAACAAAAATTCTTGATGCTTGCTTTATAATTTATTATGTACATACTTAGAGATAGATATTTATGATCACAAAAACATACACTAACGAATAAATAAAATTGAATTAAATAAAATGTATTTTTTATTTTTAGTCCCCATTTGATCATTGTATCTTCACAAAAAACAGCCATAATAAGTAACAATTTATTTTACTACTATACAAAACCATTTTGTACAACTATTTGGTTAAACACAGGCTTGGTACAATTAAAAGTGTATGCAAATACACATGGTAATACACATATTAGAAACACATACACAAACTTGCTCAAAGCAGGTGTGTGTGTATACGGATATAACCATATACCCCGTCTATTTCCATCCCGTATATGATGACTGGTAAAAGCTAATATCAACATAAATGTAAGAAGATATATATTAATTTTTCGTGATAAATGGCTCCATATAAGAAGAATTGTAGACATGATGATGCAAAATGACGTATTGTGGAAAATACCTCTTTGGTTAATGTTGGCTAGATCCTGTAAGAAGAAAAAATAGATTAATATTATAAATGTGACAAGTGTGTTTTAGTCCTTTAATCACGCCGCAACGGAGCAATGGATCGACGTGATTTATGGCATGGGCATAGTTGAGAACCTGGAGAGTGACATAGGCTACTTTTTATTCTGGAAAATTGAGGAGTTCACGCGGGAATAAAAAGAACTTAAACGACGCAGACGAAGTCGCGGGCATCAGCTAGTAGATTCTACACAACTTATTAAAAGCTGGGGCTATATTACGTAAAAATTATTACTAAAGGATAAAATAATTCAATCCTATAAGTTCCCCATTCTCATTCATTGTGACATTGACACTATTTAGCATGCAGTAATGTCCCACAAACTTATCTAAAATTGGAACAAACTTTTATGCCTGCTTTGTCTTTCTTTTTATTTTATTTTCCATTGTATACTAGTAACACTTGAATGTAAGAAAATAGTTTTATACTAGGCATGTATGTACCTATTAGTCACCATAAAATACACAACTTTATAAAGTATATTATAGTATAGACCATAAAAAATATTATACGACATGATGCCCGCTACTTCATACACCTAGATAAAGATTTATTATTTCTGCAGGAATGCCCTAATATTTCAGGATAGAAACTATGTCCCTCCCCGGGATACAACATATCTCTATACCAATTTCAACAAAAACAGTTGAAAAGATGTGGTGCGAAAGCGTAGCAGACACATTTTCACATTTCTAATATAAGTATGAAGAACAACTTTCCTTATGAGAAGATTGAAGATTATCTATAACAAATGCTAAAACCTCTGCTTGGTTGATAGTTTTCTGCTATAGTCTAAAACTCATCTCACAGCAAGAATACCATAATTTCAATAGCAAAATTTGAGATTGTAACAATGATAGATGTAGGTAAGGCTACAAGTAGGGTGATCAGGGATAGGGTGTCACCTCTGATTGGTTAACATTCTTCCACTGTTGACTAGCTTCATAAATTCAGTGTAACAATGATTGATGCGGGTTTTACACACTCGCCCTGCTGGTGAAGTCATCACAACACTTAATAAAAGTCTGGCTACAAAAACCTTATGAGGGAATCATAAGTAAAAACTATTTACCTTTAAATTAAATGACTTAGCCACAATAAAGTGGTCTATATCTATCAGAGATGCCACTGCAGAGCAGAACACAACATTACACACCCAAGCCTGAGTGGTTACATTGATCCCGTAGCTGAAGAAAAGCAGGGCGGACCAAAATCCTATGGCGCCATGGATTGAACTGTCTGCAAGCGCTCGGAAGACTTGGTTTGATGAGTATTTCGAATTAAAGACAATGTAATCTCCTAAATATGCTATAGCACATATTGATAGTGTGAAAATTATACTAATATACCTCATTTTGGATTCAGTATGATTAATTATATATTTCTAGTTCTCTGATTGTCTGAATTATTATGGTAAGTATCTTGCTTCATTTTGATGTTTCTTGTTAGAATTATGTTAGTATCATGGTAAAGTCAGAACTATGGCTTTTTGTCATAATAATTATTGGAATATCTCTGAGGACCACCTAATTTGTACACTGTTACCATTACAGATAACTAAAAACACTAGATAGGGATACTAATTTCTTGATATCTCAAGAAAATAGGTGATATTTTTTTATGAGCTTGTTTACCCTTTTTACATTGGTTTTTTCGTGCTTTCTGTTTACATTTTACAGAACTGTTTACATTTTCCTTTGACTGCGGAGCGACAGTCTAACTGCCTTTGATGTTTACCGGGCAACTGCGGAAGAGCAGTCTAAAGGCCTCGGAATCAGCCGGGAAATGGTCGCGTGCCAGTTGAAGGGTAGCGTGAAGTTTGGGAATTAATTTCAAAATATTTACTAACTCGATTCCTTTGAAATTTTTTTCTATGCGAATAGGTTAGACAAGGACAGAGTATGAATTTTTTGGAGAACCTGATCTATGACATGAATTTATGGGTAGAAATTTCGTGCGAGTGAAACACGAAATGTAAGGTGATACCCTCTATTTTTTATTTTTGGTTTTTGTTCTTGAAATAGACAAATGGAACAGAATCTTTGGTTCTTGTTGTTTTACTCTGGAATGACTAATCATAGTGTCAATAAACCTTTATAAACAAAGTTAGAGGTTATATTTTTTTTTTTGTTGATGTTTTTATTTCAAAAACGGGGTCATTTTTTGTTGTTGTTTTTGTTATTTTTTTGTGTAAACTCTATTAGAAGTGCGATAACCTTTTTAACTGTAATCTATATCTATGTTTCGTAACGATTTGAATGACGTACTGTGTGTTTACGTAGCTCGTACAAGTGATACGATATGATTTAAATAAACACGCCCGGCCGGCGAAATTCGACACCGCCACTTGATATCTTGAGATTGGCCTTGAGATTGGCGCAGATCCGCGGTAACCGAATAAAATTGCGCGCCAGACGAAGGGTTAAATGGACTTTTTGAATTTGGTACACGCCACGGTTGAGGCTAATATGCTAAGTCCAGAATCCATAAAACTGTACATAAATAACTCAAATAATTATCTATCCATAACTTGTCTCTGGTCTGGTCTCAGGCAAGGAACCTCAATATGAAAACAATGACCTTTGATGGTCTGCTCGGTCGTGAGACGGCCATCAGAGACAAGACGGCCATTCAAGTTCATTATATACTGTCTTTGAGAGGTATATAATAAAATGTTGCCATATTCATAATTGACTCCCAAAGTGGTGACTCCTGTTAGATAGGATAGGAGAAATGGGGGATAAATAAATAAAGTTTTGTTTGACCAACACAATTTTTAATTATAAATATAAAATTATATTATTGGCTTTGGCCGTTAGGTGTAACATGCTCGCACGCCGGTTTGCGAGTGTAGTTCTGAGGCAAAGCTGACGCTGTTTAGGGCATATTGTCAAAGCTTCTACACCTGTCAGCTTTGGGTCAACTACACCAAAAGTGCACGTAGCAGCATCAGTACAATATAATAACGCATACCGTATTCTGATGAGACTGCCTAAATACTGCAGTACGTTGAGCATGTTTGCCAACGCCAGGGACCCGATTACTTTGCAATTATAAGATCTCGGGTTGCGGCGTTTTGGTCCCGCATTCGCACCTCTGGAAACGAGATCCTCGGTGTATGCTCTGGGTGCCCGGATAATGCCATCGTACGGTACTGGCTTGCCGTACATCGTGACAAGAACCGCAAATAGGTTCACCGATATGACATGATCCCCTATCAGGGGTAAGTTTATAATACAATTTAATATATTTATAGTATAATAATTTTATTTTAATTGTAATTTTATGTTACTATTATGTTTTTATGACTTTAACTTTTATTTGTATTCATCTTTTGTATTTCGTATGGGTCTATTGCCTGAAATAAACGATTTATTATTATTATTATATTAATAATAATTAATTATAATATATAATTAATAGTATCACGCGAATGTTTAAATAAATACCTATTTATGTAGTTTCATGTATAATTTTATCTGAACTCATGTTAAAATCAAAACCATAAAAATATGTTAGTAACATACCTACATAATAATTTACCCAAACTGTTCTTGATATTATTCCGTACGTTTAATTGCTATTTGTAGAATGCTAGATGATATAAAACTAATGTTTTATATCATTTTTTGTAATCAAAGTATTACAGAATTAGAAATTATTTATTGCATAATACACATAATATTACAAAGGTGGTAAAAGATAAAAATACAAGTGTATTACCATCGTCATGGCGTGCAATACTTAAAAATAATCGATGTAGCAAATCACGGTATTAATTAATTAGATAAATAGGTGAACAATTAAGAAAATGTTTGAAATATCGACAATACCTACATATTTTCATATACACTGAGCCTAAAATTTAAAATGTCATACATTTAGATAAAGTATTATCGATAAATCAATATTAAGCACTTGTTAAAGAGTTATAGAAATATTCCATTATAATTATTAAAGTCAACTATGTAAACCCAGCCTTTAATTTGGCTTGCCATCATTGAAAAAATTATCCCATCAAAAACATAAATGTAAAATGAGAGCCAAGTTCAAAATTGTGATATATATGCCTTGGTTGTTGACTTCAGCAACAAAAGAAGTGAGATCTAAATGGGTGCCAAGTTCAATGGTCAGTCCTGCAATTTATTTATCCCATCAAAAACATAAATTTGAAATGAGAGCCAAATTCAAAATTGTGATATATATGCCTTGGTTGTTGACGTCAGCGACAAAAGAAGTGAGATCTAAATGGGTGCCAAGTTCAATGGTCAGTCCTGAAATTTATTTATAACAACATATAATATTTTATAACAACTTAAAATATCATTTCTTCTTATAACTTAGTATAAAATGTTGAAGACTAAGGCTTTGGCTTGGCTAGTTTTCATATACGAAATAAAGCCTTCACAAGTTGTAAAGCTGTAAGTTCTTATTTTATTCTTCCGAAAATTTGGCTTGCTGGTAGAAACTGTACTTTTAGGTACCTAGTTAATAATAATTCGTATTCGCAAGGAACTTAATTACTACGGGGAGGTCTAAATATAATATTTAGCGAATAGGCCTGGAGAGCTCTACCTCAGTGGCTTTTAAAATTTGATGGGCACCGGCTTGTCTGTTAGAATCTAAAATTGTCAAAATCAAATTTTGTATTCTGTAACTCAGTTGACAAGAGGTTGATAATCGAAATGACGTCAAAAGTACATCTTTAGTGAGATGGCCACGCATAGTGTTGGGATGGCGACTGGAAACGCATTTTGCCATATATTCTCGTATCGACAACTATACTTTCGTATTCGCTAAGCAGAATGACAGGTCATTGTTGAAAACTCAATGAGACGAGTAATTAGGTTAGGCTAGCTAGCATTAAGTTCTATTGTATTATTTTCAATCAAATAAAAAAAAAGAAAAAAAAAAAGTAATATCAAAATGAATTATATATTATAATAAATGTTTGAAAAAAAAAAAATGAGACGAGTGCCTATATCTTTAGCAACTAGTAGAGAGCAGTGTTTTTGAACATCAACAATGATAACAAGTTAATAAGATAAAGAAAATTTAAATTATTTTCAAAGAATTTAGGCTCAAAACCGTAATAGAAGTGTAATAGCGTCCATATATATAATTAAAAGGTAAAACAAACAACAGCCAAGCGAACGACAATGACTCCCGCAATTTTAATTGCACATGCTGACGAACTGCGTAAAGAGAAAGCTTTACGCGTTCATAGGCGTAGGCTGCGGGACTTTTACGATCCTATGGAGCTGCCAGAAAGAGAGTTCATTGCGAACTTTCGATTGAGCAAGGTTGGGTACCTACAGGTTCTTGAAGAACTCAGGGATCATCTCCCAGCCGTTCGTCGAAGGACAGCCGTTCGCAATGAAATAAAAGTAAGTACTCATGTCTGCTTAATATCATAACATAATAGCAATTTAGTAGTTTAAATTTATGAAAGACATTAAGCAATTAAGCAGATGTTACTTGTCTCTGAGCACAATCACTATGGCAAATTAAATCTCAGAATCGAATGACACTTGACAGTTATTCCATGCTCCAATATTACAGATTTTTGTCTATGGTTAAAAACACAGACCAATGCAATATTAATCATCATCATCTCAGCCTGCGGGCGTCCACTGCTGAACATATGCCTTTCCCAAAGAACACCACCACAACCGGTACTCACCCTTCCTCATCCAGCCACTTCCCCCAACCCTCTTAATATCGTCGGTCCATCGTGGAGGGCGCCCCACACTACGCTTACTTGTACAGTCTATATGAAGGGGCAGAGTAAAAAATTTAAATAAAACATACCAGTCATGACATTTCAACTTTGCTATCATATTTTCACTGTTGTATTTGACAAATGACATAAAAACGTCTTATTTTCTGAAGTAAAATATTTAAAGTTCATAATATACTCAAAAGTAATTCAATTCAAGCATTTTGAAGCTAATAATTTATCAATTATCTAGCAAGAATCACAAAATAAAAACAAAGACCAATGACATAATGGGTGTTTGACACATAGAAATAGAATGATTCCATAGAGATGTGACATGTGAAATAATAGATACCCGATAAATAGGTTTTATTGAAAATTAAAATACAGCATTATAACATCCTAGTAAATAATATTATGATGATTGATGGATTGAGCCATCAATCTATTTTAAATATCGAATCATCACATTCTCCCCGCCTTAAAAACTAGCTTACGTAATCTGTGAAGTAGGTTGGGGGCCGCCTTTGTCTGTCCGAACGCCGAGGTTCAAAATCAGACAGATCCAGCATTGTTTGTCTCGTTTTCGTCACTTCCTTGTGCATCCGTTAAAGATGGAGGTCCTACTATGTCTCCCTCATCCTCGTCACTTTCATCTGCTAGGTTTCGGCCTGTTGGTGCTAGGTGCCTGTTTGACACGATTGACTCTCTACCACTTGAAAGTCTTACTCTAGAATGACTAGGATTCACTTCTAAGAGATTACCCTCTTCGACTAGGGGATCATTCTTGTTAGTTCTTACATTGTTTCTTATTAAGATTGGCCCCGGTACAAGCCATGACGGTAAAGCTTGTCCATTAGCTGATCTTCTGGGATGTGAAAACATACGTTCATGCGGAGTACAGTTTGTAGCAGTGCATAATAAAGACCTGATGGAATGCAAAGCCTGAGTTAAAACATGCTGCCACTTCGTAATAGGAAGATCTTCGTTTTTCAGAGCTAATTGAACAGTTTTCCAAATCATACCATTATACCTTTCAGTTTGACCGTTTCCCTGTGGATTATAAGGTGTTGTGTAGCTTGTTGCTATTCCTGTGCTGTGCAGAAATTGCTTTAACTCTTCTGATGTAAAAGAAGTACCTCGGTCCGAGTGAACGTAGGTTGGCATTCCAAAAATCGAAAAAATTTCAACGAGTTTCTTTTTTACTGTTTCAGCGCTGAGATCCGCACAAGGAAATGCAAAAGGAAATCTTGAATATTCATCAACAATCGTAAGTATGTATCGATTATTATTATCTGTAGGAAGAGGTCCCTTAAAATCTATAGATATCCGTTCAAATGGCGCCATTGCTTTAATTAATGTACCTTGGACCTTACAAAATCGTGGTTTAAGTTCTGCGCAAATTTTGCACGACGTTGTAACACGTCTAACATCCTCGATGGAGTATCGTAAGTTTCTGCTTCTAACCCTATGCACCTTTCTTGTTACTCCAGGATGACAGAGTTGCTTGTGAAGATCAAAGATTGTATTCAAATTAGTTGTCGTTGCTGCTACTCGTGACAAAGCGTCAGCCACTATGTTTTGATTGCCTGGTCGATAAACAATATCGAAGTTGTAACTAGATAGTTCCAATCGCCAGCGCAGAATTTTATCATTTTTTATTTTTGAAGAGTGTTTTTGATCCAGCATGAAACTAATAGATTTCTGATCTGTTATGAGATGAAAATGTCTGCCAATCAATAATTCTCTCCATTTTCTCAAACATTCTACAATGGCCGTTGCTTCTTTTTCTATTGCAGGATAATTGCGTTCTGAGCTAGACAGTGTCCTAGAAAAAAAAAGCTATAGGCCTTTTATCTTGCGATAATGTGCCAGCTATGGCAAAGTCTGAGGCGTCTGTTTCAACAGTAAACGGTATATTACTGTCAATAGCATTTAACGATGCTTCAGTTATCTCTTCTTTTAATTCTTGAAATAATTTTAAATTTTCTTTACTGAGAGGAAAATTTTCAACCGAAATAAATGGTCGGATTTTATCAGAGAATTTCGGTATCCATTTCGAGTAGTGTGCGAATAAACCAATTACACGTCGCAGTGACGAGGTGTCACTGGGCGCTGGTAGATCTAAGAGAGATCTTAACCGGCTTGGATCGGGTTTGATTATTCCGTTGCTGATATTAAAACCCAATACCTACCTAAAATTCACTTTTGTCAAGATTGATTGTTATATTATAGCGCGTTGCAACATTCTTAAATTCACTCAATTTAGCATCATGATCTTCTTGATTAAATCCGCATATTGTAATATCATCCAAATAAGCATAGGTACCTTTTAACTTTTCTTTTGAGATTATACTATTAATAGCGCGCTGAAATGCTGCGACTCCGTTAGTAACACCAAATGGTATCCTGCGAAATTGAAAAAGGTTACCATCAGCCTCAAAAGCTGTGAAAGGCTTTTCATGCTCCAAAATTGGGATTTGATGATAGGCGCTTTTTAAATCTATCTTGCTGAAAACTCGATATTTTGCAATTTTATTTATCACTCCATCGATGCTTGGCAGAGGATACGCATCCAAATATGTGACTCTATTTACAGTTTGAGAATAATCAATGCACATTCTCCTTTTGTGATTTTCATTCTTTGTGACTATAACTTGCGCTCGCCAGGGTGAGTGACTAGGTTCAATTATACCCTCTTTCAAGAGCTTTTGTATTTCGGTAGATATAAATTCTCTATCTATCCGAATCTGAAAATTTTCTTGATTTAGTAACAATCGGCCTCCAGTTTTCTTGCATGTTACTAAAAATACTTACTGGATCAATCTTCATTGTAGACACGGCGCAAACCAGTTTGAGAGGAGTGCGTGGTCCACCAAAACTGATTTCAAGCGATTTATATCGTTTTAATATATCATGTCCTAGTATTACATCTGAACAAAGATTATCCATGACAAATAGATTCACTTTGAAAAGCTGGTTTTGAATCATTATATCTAATAAACATTTTCCGTTTATATTCGAAATTAATTGCGATGAAGCCATTGAGACTTGGTGAACACATGGATCTATTTCTAAATTAAATCGCTTGACTAAGCTTTTATTAATGAAGCTTGATGTACTTCCAGTATCTATGAGAGCTTTAACATTGATTGTGTTATTGATTGTTATAGGAATCGTAGCTTTGTTTAGTAATTCAGTTGAGGCTATGATAGCGTATACGTTATGAGGTTCGATATCAGAGACTGCATCCGTTACTCCAACAGCGGCATTGGCTTTTTGTTGACCGTTCTCTTTTAGTCTGCATACCTTGGCAAAATGTCCCCTATTACCACATTTTAAACAAATAGCCGTCGATGCTGGACAATTTCGTCGAAGGTGCAATTTATCTCCACAAAAATAACAAGATTGTTTCTTGTTAGGACGAAACGTAGATGCAGTTTGATCTACTGACGTTGATGCTGATGGAGGGTGCTGGTATGTTTCATTATGTATTTGTGCTATTTCCATAGCTCGTGCTTGTTGGAAAGCATCATCAAGTTCCAGTGTACTTTTCTCTAATAATCGTTGGCGTATTACTGATGAGCTAATTCCGGCTATAAAAGCGTCACGAATATATTCTTTACAATTTTGCTCCGCAGTAACTTGTTTGAAATTACAATCTTTTGATAGCAGTTGTAGTGCCTGAAGATATTGGTCTATATTCTCATCGGGTCCTTGTAGCCTTTTAGTAAGTTTATACCTAGAGAAGAGTTCGTTTGGCGGCTTTATGAATAACGTATCCAATTTAGAAATTGCGACTTCGTAACTTGTACATTCTTGAATATGTGTAAAAACTGTAGATGATAGGTGATTTTGTAGCAATTGGAGTTTAAAGGATTCATCAATTTTTACCTTTTCTTTTGCCGTAATGGAATTGAGAAAATTGTTGAAATTCGTTTTCCAATGTAGCCACTGTTGAGACTGATCCTTGCTTGAGAAAGGATCCGCTTCAAAACGATCTGGACGTAAATATTTGTCCATATTTAATATTAATTTTCAATAAATTGAAATAATAGATACCCGTTACTTAGGTTTTATTGAAAATTAAAATACAGCATTCTAACATCCTAGTAAATAATATTATGATGATTGATGGATTGAACCATCAATCTATTTTAAATATCGAATCATCACAACATGAAAAGTGAACCATAGACTGAATGATAGGAGCGGTGTTTGTCGATTGTAAAAATCGAAAATCGATTACCACATTCTATGTAGTCGTTAAAGTCCGCCAACCCGCATTGGAGCAGCATAGTGGGTCTAGTCAAGTTCTAATTCCCTCTCTTCTATGAGAGTGGAGGACTGTGTCCAGCTGTGGGCTGGACGTTAATGGGCTGTAGTGATCAGTGATCAAGTACCTACATTATAAAAAAATTGTGTCTGTCAGCTCCGACGTACAACTGGAGTTTACTCTTTACGAAATAAACTCGCCGGCGTATTTAGCGGAACAAAAAATAGAGGTCCATAATTAAAAAATATGGTTTTATTTTAAAATCTACTTACTACACTTCTTTTGTTATTTAAAGTTTCATTTGTTTTACTTAAAATGAGATCACATTAAGAACAGATTTTGCGAGTAAAGGCTATTTGTGAAAAATGGTACATTTTTGAACTTTTCATGTAACCGGGAAAAGTGAAATTTAATATTAAAATATCAATTAATTAAATTAGAAAAATGGTGATTAATATCGCGTATTTCCTCCACGTGCTCTTATTAAAGTTTCTACCCGTCTAGGCATACTGAGAATGATGTTATCGATGGTCTCCTGGGATATTCTCCGCCATTCCTCAACTACGGCGATTCGCAGTTCTCCCACGTTGGCAGGAGCTGGAATTCTGGACTTAACTTTTCTTTTCAGCAAGTCCCAAATGTGCTCTATTGGATTCATATCCGGTGATCTCGCCGGCCACTCCATAACAGTGATATTCATATCATTAAGATAAGCTTGAGTTACCCGAGCGGTATGCGGCCGAGCATTATCCTGCATAAAAACAAAATCTTCACCGATATATGGGGCAAACGGTACGACATTTTCTTCTAAAACTTCTCTGATATAGCGGTCTGCAGTCAGACTCCCTCTGTCAATCACTACCAAGTCTGTGCGAACTCCCAAACAAATGCCCGCCCAAACCATTATTGATCCACCACCGTATGCAACTGTAGTTTCAAAATTTGTCTGAATGTATGGTTCTCCTTTGCGTCTGTATATTCTTTGCCTGCCGTCAATTTGATTTAAGAGAATTCTGCACTCATCACTAAACAATACCTTACTCCATTGTTCCGCGTTCCAAAGTCGATGTTCCTGAGCAAAAGTTAACCTGTTTCTACGATGATTTACCTCGAGCCTTGGAGCCTTGGCGGGCACAAATGAACCCAAACCAGCTTCTACGAGCCTTCTTCGTACCATACGCTCACTTACGGTTACACCCCGCACTGCTTCTAACTCATGTCGGGCTTGGACGGCCGTCAAACGGGGGTTCCTACGTACACGAAGCCGAATGAAACGATCATCCCTACTCGAAGTGCGTCTTTTTCTGCCTTGTCCTGCTCTTCTCACATAAGTACCGGTCTCCCTGAACCGTTGGATACTGCGATGGATCGTTGAAACTGGTCGACGAAGATCTCTGGATATCACTCTCACCATTTCTTCGCATTTCGAGTGCCCTGGCAATCTCCGTTGGGGCAAAGTTAGGCATAATTCAGTCATCAACTCCAGAAAGATACGCGATTAAAAAAAAACTAACAAAAAACAGTATTTCAATGAAATTTTAAATCAAACTCAGAAGGAAGAAATACTCGAAGTTCGCTCCAGATAAGGTGTATTTGAATAAAATTAAAACAATTGCATAAAATGTGATGTTCAGTTGTTTTCTTAATTTGAAAATATTTCTTTTTAAATTAAATGACGTATAAACGAGCCAGCAACCATATATGATACTGATATCAAACCTTTTTTTATGTTCCGCTAAATATAAAATAAAAAAAAAAAAAAAAAAAAAAAATAAATTTATTATAAAATAAATGAGGGTAAATGAATGCATTTTTTATATTACTGAAAGCATGCTTGATATTTATATTAATCATATAATTTATATTCATCCAAATACAAAACATAGTCATGGAAACATAATCAAGTGTTACCATAGAAACATGTACATATCGTAACGGAGAAAGTTTGAATTCACTCTTTTAGATATATATGAAAATCGATTTACAGTCTACTAAACCTGCTCTTATCATTCAGTGTGAGATCTATAGAGAGAACTTTGACTTTGCTTAGATTTAAGACACGGTTAAAACGAGATAGATTTATGTTACTCACATAAGTTCATCTCGTTTTAACTCTTAGTAAAGTCTGAGTCAAGTCAAAGATCTTTACGCTAACGCTCTATAAGATCTCAGCATCAGTCTGTAGAAGCGACTGTATGTGGTAATCGATATCAGAATGTATTCATTCAATCGTTCAGTCACAACTAGTCCGTCAATGTTTCCATCACTATATGTCCAATGACAATTATAATCACGTGATCTGACGCCATATTTGTTTACATGTTTTACTTTGCCTCATCAAATAGACTGTCGCGTACAGTCTATTTGATGAGGCAAAGTAAAAAAGGTCTCCACTCTAAAACTTTCCGGCTCCAGCGGCCATCGCTTCTTCTACAGGCATGACGATAATGTTAAATGTGTAATGATGATAATGTTTGTTATCTGTTTTTTTTATATTTTGTGGTGTACAATAAAGAATATACATACATACATGACCTGCCATTTCAGCTTGCTAATGGTTTGGGCTATCACTTACGAATGTCTTCATTTCGAATCTTGTCCATACGAGAAACTCGTAACATAGCCCTCTCCATAGCTCTCGACTTTTGGATCAAACCCTTTGTTAGTGTCCACATTTTAGCGCCATAAGTGAGGACGTGAAGGACACACTGATTAAAGACTTTCGTATTATGTTATGATGTAATGTTATAAATATGGAAAGCCAGAGACATCTATGAGTGGAAAGCTAAAGACCACCACATAATATTGCCAGCAAGGAGTTTCGCCCCGTGAATCGCCTCTTTTATAAGTTTCTATCAAGTTTTCATACCGAAAAGGGTGACAACAGAACCCTATTATTAGGCCTCCGTCCGTCTGTCTATCAGCAGGCTTTACGAAGAGTATAGTAATATACATAGATATCAAGAACCCTAATAACAAGACAGTTTAAATTTTCACTAGTTTCACTAGAAATTGTGTATTTCTATTGCCGCTTTATAATATAGTAGTAGTAATGGCGTTTTTGCTGTATCTCTCGAACCAGATATTATATGAAATTTTCAAAGAGCTATACCAACGAATAATAAAAATAAAATTAGGTATAAATTAAAAGGGGTTGTAAGAATAAACTTGTATTTAAAAAGTACATGATGTTAAATCTTATACGATCAACGATGGTACGGAAGGGGAACCCTTCGAGTGCGAGCATTTAGCCGAATAATAAAAACTTGAGATGTGTCATGGGACACCCGGTGGAACGAAGTTCATCAGCAACATCAGGAACTTGTGCAGAAGCACTGTCAGGATTCATTATTGTTATTATTTTTTATTATTTATTGTGTACAAAAAACCTGTATACACTCAACAAAAGTTATCGTCGCGACACCACACTGTTCAATGCGAAATAAAAAGACGAAACGAAAATAACTGGCTTGCTTTCTATGAGAGAGAGAGAGAGAGAGAGACCGACAGAGATACACGCGCACGCCGCACTGCTTACAACTATAGCAAAAAGTGTCGTTACAACTTTTGGTCTTAATTTTTTCTGTCTAGCCCCCTTTCGCAACGCGCGATAAACTCCGTTCCAATAATATGACTTCAAGAGTGGTTCACCGTTATTGATATTGCAATTAAATAACTTTCACTTTACGAGAACCTTTTAAGGTTTATACGAAGTTTTGCTTTCAGACTTAAAATAAAAATTTCGAAAGGCCTCGAATACCTAAATATGATGACACAGTGGTCCTATAAACTCAGTTCGGATCTTTCGGACTTGACCCTGACCGAAATAACAGCAAATGGAAAAATGACGCCATCAGCCTGCGACACTAGCGTAGAATCAAAATTCGAAAACAAATGGACCAAAATAATTCGTATTATCAAAGCAACAGAACTCAAAATTGTACACTTCATATATTATAACCACACCTAGAATTATTATTGTACTTGAATATTGTCAATAAATAATGTACCAATAAATAAGAAACGGTGTTTACAATAATTTCGTATAGTATGAGGGGTCTTATAAAATTGGTCAACAAATTCTTCCCAACCAATTTAAAATGATCTTCTTGGAAGAACACTTTCTATGGTAATAAGTGCTCTTCTGAATTTGGTAATATTATCGTTGCTTTTATCAGTGACTGCTTGGTTCTTGGGTACATTGGTAAAGTTCCGATAAAATGTGAAGTTAGGCTAATTTTTACAACATATCAAGTGCATTTTTCTTTTTGAAAGTTGGAAATTACAGTTTTTATTGATTTGATACTTTGGATTGCTATTTATTGTGAAAAATGCGTGAAATCGTCCACGTTCAGGTGGGGCAGTGCGGCAACCAAATTGGTACAAAGGTAAGGTTAAGAAATAATAACATTTCCTGACTATTTATCTAAAATTCATTGTAAAAATACACCAGGGAGACGAAAATAGAATACGGGGTTTTGTTTTTTTAATTTAAGGTAGAATTCAGGTGAAAGTTTGTATTTATTTATACCTGCTTTACAATACCCAGTTTTTAAAGGCTAAATCCCTCAGTTCGATCCTATCTTAGGACTTATATGGTCTATCAAAGGATAAAGGATAAATTAGGCTGTAATATTCATTATGAAAAACAAAACCGAATTTAATAACCTTACATAGTTGTGTTGACACTGCTTATAATGTAGGTATTTTCGAATTTCGATTTGAATGCACTCGATGAAAAGGATGAATCGTGAACTTGTTAACGGAATTTTGATTTTTGAAAAATATTTACTACGTCATAATAAACTAGCGGTGCCATCTAGACTTGTAGAGTGTAAACTATTTTAAACCGACTTTTAAAAAGGGAGGAGGTTCTGTATGGAAGAGTTTTATGTGTTGGTATCCTAGCAACCACTTCGCTCGCATAGGAATTTCGAAAAATCCAACCTTATTCCTTGCACTTTAGTGTAAAGGGAATCTCTGCACAAAATTTTAGCTTTCTAGGTCTGAGTGTCGTACGGACACATGCATAGTGCAACATGACTCTTGAGTCCTGATGCTGAGTCAGCAAGTCAGACACCGAAGAAACTAGAAGTTAAATTCGCTATAATCCTCCAAAACAGACAAGTCTATGTACTCGACAATGCACAATTGTAAAGTGCTTTAAGATGTTGCATTGTTGAGTCAACATCTCCTAAGGATGCTCTGGTGTCAGAGTGAAACGTAGGATGAGAAACATTTTGAAGATTTGTGTGGTTTTGTGTTCTGACGGTGCGAATTGCTGGCTTACTGGGTGGTGAATATCCCAAGCTACACACTGTACCACATAGATTTGTTTTGGTGGATTAAACATCTAGTTCCTTCATTATCATTGACTGCCACAAAGTAACTCCTGCTTCTATCCAATAGTCAAACCACTGCCATGGGCACATTATGGAAAATAATTATGTATCTCAGTGTTAGTCATGAAAATTGGATGAGTATTGCTACCAATAGACAAGGATGGAGGAGGCTGTTAGCCACAGGGGATCACACATCAAAATAAATCAAACCATTTCATAAACACAGTAAAATTAGTTGTAATTGTGTGGGAAATAAAGCTATAATAATACTCTCACAGTGTTTATTGAAACATTGCACTGTACACATGTGCAAATAAGGTACAGAGTTATTAATGATCCGCCGTCCTCATAGAAAACATGTGGCACTTCACTAGTATGCCCATATATTCTCCGAGAGTGATGACCTCGACATGATCGTCCTTGGCTGGGTATTGATGAGTCCAGAGCTATACTCTATCCACGGACACAAGTTACTATGGAAAAGATAGACTTGTTTGTGATTACGCAATGAACTCAATTAGTATATAATATGTGGGATATACTGGTGTCTCTTATGTTACCTCATGTTTTGACTCTACCACTGGTTGGATGATTGGTCAGACACTACAGGATTGGTCAGTGATACCCGAGTTACAGCTGAAAATTAGTGCCCTGCACAAAACGTGCAAATGCAAGTTTCGATGCAGGGCAAAATGCTGAGCTGTACACCCATTCTGGGTGGTGTGACATACCAGCATCTTATAAGGTACAATAGTATGATAAATGATTGTTTATTTGTGACACCATAATTGAATAAGTATATTTTCTTTCTTTCTATAGCCATTAAAGGAGTGGGCAGAGTATGTGTATCTGTTTGTGCTAACTATGCTGTGCATATCCATTTCATTTATCCATTAGTGCAGTCATTGTAATTCCAACAAATATAAAATAAGAAACAAGAAATTATCTATTTAAAAAAATAATATTTCATATGATGAGGATTTACCTACTAAAAAGAGAATCACTAAATAAAGTTAAGTGGAAGCTAGTGAATAGGTCTTAAATTTTTTTTTATTATATATGATAAAAAGCAATTATCGATTAACTATCACTAATCACATAAACTAATCACCATCACTAATAATAAAATTCGTATGTGGATAAGATAATTTATTAAATTCCAAACCCATAATGATTAATTTATTATCATTTTATGATGTTACTTTACCTTTAATAATTAATATATGTCACCGTAAGATTGCAAAAACCGTTAGATTGTAAACGTTTCTGGACGTTTTCGATGTGGCGCATCCTAGCTTAGAATGTAATCTAACTAGCGAAATTGTAAACTGTCGACAGATTACAATTTAACACATTATTTTCCGGAAGATTGTAATCTGTTAGGTTTATTAATCCGAAAGAACCTAAAACGGACTCGACTAACAACTAATGACGAACGGACTAGGACTCTTTAAATCGATTTAGTTAAATATTTTAATGCTGTCCCTTTTTTGCAACTACAATATGCATTTGCCAAAAAGGGACAGCATTACAAAATTTAACTTAATCAGTTTAAATGTCCTTGTGCAAGTGACCCTTAATCAAGTAAAAGTAACTTAAAAGTAAATATAATCTGCCCCCCCCCGATTGTGTAAGAATTGTCGATCAAATCGTCTAAGTTCGGCGCCAAAGTAAAATAAAGATTATTGAATTAGAGCTCAATATCGTGTATCCATTCTCATACGTTTAGGTATGTACGATACCATACTTACTTCGATTACTCAAAACTGTCGTAACATGTCAGATTTAAGAAAAGATGTTAATAAACCTATGAAATTGCCGTTTTGTAAGGGAGGGACATAAAGTCGATTTTTGAAAAATATGATAATATATTTATTTAATCAAAGTATGTACCATTGCTATCTATGTGCTTTAGCCATCTGATCCCTTTACTAAAAAAACCATTCGGAAGGGAATCAATAAAATCTTTGAAGGCGCTTTGGACTGCCCCATCGGAGTTGAATTTTTTCCCTTGCAAGAAGTTATCCAAATTTCGAAAAAAATGGTAATCTGTTGGAGCAAAGTCCGGGGAGTACGGTGGATGTCTTAGACATTCCAATTGAAGCTCCTCTAATTTAGTAGCCGTCTGTTGTGCAGTGTGTGGTCTAGCGTTGTCCTGAAGCAGCAGTGGCCTAGAGCGATTGACGAGCCTCGGTTGTTTAGCAGCTAGCTTTTCCATCATGGTTTGCAGTTGCTGACAATAGACATCCGCCGTAATCGTCTGGCCAGGTTTAAGAAAGCTGTAGTGAACGACACCGGCATTAGTCCACCTCACAAGTAATTTTTTTTGAGTCAATTTTCGCTTGGGGCACGATTTGGCTGGTTCGCCAGGGTTCAGTCATTGCGATTAGCGTTTCCGATTATCGTACAGGATCCACTTTTCATCATTTAAAATTCAGGATTTAAAATCCCTTCATTATTGTGCCGGTTGAGTAATGTAACGCAGCAGTCGACGCGCGTTTGTCGGTTTGCTGCACTCAATTCATGACGTACCCACCTTTCAAGCTTTTTCACCTTCCCAATTTGCTTCAAGTGGACTAAAACAGTTTTATCACTAACACCGCAACCTGCAGCTAGCTTGGACGTGGTTTGCGATGGATCCGCTTCCACAATAGCCTTCAATTCTTCATTATCAACTTTGGTCTCCGGCCGTCCACGGGGCTTGTTCTACAGGTCGAAATTTCCAGAACGAAAACGTTGGAATCAAAAACGCACTGTGTTCTTTTGCGACACCGCCGTCATACACATCATTAATCCTTCGAGCCGTTTCTGCAGCACTGGTACCACGATGGAACTCGTACTCGTAAATAACGCGATATTTCAAGTTTTCCATTTTGTAAACTGAGTGACGCAAAGAAAAAACCAAAAGAGGAAAAAACAAATGAATAGGGGTTTTTAAAACAAAAAAGCATGAGTAAATAGTTGCATAAATTTGAAATTGAAATTCCTAACCAAAGAGGAGATATTTGAGATTAAAGTGGCCAGTACGACAAAACGACAATTTCATATGTAGTATAATATATTATTAGGTCTTTACCTATGAAATTGCCTTTCTTCAATGACCAGTAGGTCATTTCAAATAAAAAAAAGTTTGTAATGGCTCTGTATTCTAAATTCAAATCAATTTTGTTTTAAAACCATGCCATTCTTTTTAAAACTCAGTCTTTTGTTTTCTGATTAGCGTTGTATTTTCATTACATTTCAACATTTTTCGGAACTTTAAAATTTCATGTAATTATGGAATATGAGTTCCGGTCGTGGCACCAACGCGACACAAACGACACGTAACGTCAAAAACGTTTACGGAGATAACTGTATAAACGAACGCACAACCCGTTATTGGTTTTCCCGGTTCCGTTCTGGAAATTTTGACTTGAAAAATGAAGCTCGTGGTCGTCCGGAGACTTTGGCCAGTAATAATGAATTAAGGGCGATTGTGGAAGCTGACGAAACTCAATCTACAGCTGAGCTAGCAGCAGCTTTTGAATTAAGCATCAAAACAATATTGATCCATTTGCGACAAATTGGCAAGGTAAAAAAGCTTGATAGATGGGGGTTCGGCTATAGTATACTGCCCGCGGCGGGGGAGATGGGGAGGGGGGAGGGGGTTGGGGGGGGGGGAGGGGTTATACCCCCCTGCAAGTAAGAGGTTCCGAATTTTAGTAGTTTCCGAGATATTCATTTTTTAAAATTTTGAGGTTAGGTTTACCGAAATTCTGCTTAACTCTGATAGTTAAGACGGAGAATGGGTAAAAGTGGCTTTGAGGGAGGGAGGGATTGGGGGGAGGGGTATAAGTAGTGGGAGAGGGAGGGAAAGAGGTTAATTTCTTAATTGGAATGGGCTACGCCAGAAGACTCGCTTCGTCGCCCCTGAATGAATTCAGGACCTCCTACGCGAGCTTCTGGCTTCGCGCTTAAAAAAAAACACTCTAGGGGTAGGGCAGACAAGACTGCGTGGAGTCAGGGTGTGCCGATTCGGTTTTGGAGTCCAACACCTGCACTACACAAGACGCAGCACTTGCAAGCACAAGTGGCTCATTAGAATCTAACACTTGCACTGGCGAAGCAATAACACGCGAAGAGGTGAGCGCAAGTGGCTCATTAGAGTCTAACACTTGCACTTTCTCGACGAAACGCTAGAAGATGGTGACGACGACGAGGCCTGAGGCTTCGAAGCCGCCATGGCAGTCAAACAAAAAAAAAATTAAAATATAAAAATGTTCTCAACTGAAAAGCGCGTAAAACGATGACTCTTAAGTTTTGAAATTTGAATTCAATAGTAACATTTGGACACTTTGGCGCCAACGCACGTGTTCCGTTTTTCCAATAATCGGTACACATAAAACTCGATGTTTTATTCGAATGATTATAAAAAACGTCCATGTACAGAAAATATATATACCTAATAAATGCAATGATAGACATTTTTTGTGGTTTGAATATGATTATTACTCAATTATTAATATGTTGTAATACTTTTTATGTTTGGAACGGATTCTAATACGTAAAACGAAACTTTAGTACGCCAACTAAACGTCAATGAGTCTGTAATCTATGGCAAATGTCGTAAGAAATAGTGAAAAGTGGTGAAAAATTACGATTTTCAAAAAATTATTTCTTGAAAAGTATTAGAATTCGGAGTAAAATATTTTAGTGCAAGACTTAACACATCAAGTTCTTTCCGTAAAAAAAATATGAACGTCCAACTCAGCGGGCAGTATACTATAGCTGAGCCGGCAATGAAATGAAGGAATTTTGAAACGAATTGTTACGTGCGACGAAAAATGGATTCTGTTCGACAATCGAAAGCGCTCAGCAAGTTTGTTAGATCCTGGTTCAGCACCAAAGCAATGCCCTAAACCAAAAATGACCCCTAAAAAGGTGATGGTCACTGTTTGGTGGTCTAGTACGGGTGTAATTCACCACAGCTTATTACAAAACGGCATGAGCATTACTGCAGATGTGTACTGTGAAGAACTGGAGAGAATGATGGAGAAGCTTGCACACCTGCAACCAGCTTTGTTCAAGCGGTCGTCCCCACTGCTCCTTCACGACAACGCGCGACCCCATATTGCGCAACAGACAGTCTCCAAGCTGCAAGAGCTGGGGTTGGAAGCACTCCCTCATCCGCCATACTCACCAGACCTTGCACCTACCGACTATTACTTTTTCCAAAATTTAGACAACTTTTTAGCGGGTAAAAAATTCAATTCCCGAGAGGCAGTACAAAATGCCTTTGAAGAGTTTGTTGTCTCCCGTCCAGCTGATTTTTACAAGAAGGGCATCAATAAACTGCCAATGCGTTGGCAAAGATGCGTCGATTGCATGGGTGATTACTTCGAATAACAGAAATAAAAAAGTTTGAAAAAATAAGTACTTTTCATAGGTAAAGACCTATTATTTAAGTTGAACCATAAAGAAGGATGGCCAAATATGACCTGACCAAAAATGAAAGCGACCATTGATAAATACAACGGCAAAATATAGGTGACTGAAGGGGGTTTTAAGCACATCTATTATATTTTTTTATTAAAGCCGGAATAAAAAATAAAATAAACAATTGCAATAATACCATATTGGATCGTATTAATGTTTCTGAACGCACCTTTATATATATTCTTTAATCTGTGCACCATTCATCACTATGTTTCGTTTCATCACATAATCTAATGCAGTTACGATATATATTTTTTTTCATTTTACCTTTTGCAATGTTTTTTATCTTGTTTAATGTGTTTCATGTGTGATTAATTGTGTAAATAAGGTTTTTTGGCAAATAAACATAGCAAAAATTATATGAAACGGATCACAGACGTCAACGTCAAGTGACAGCTGTCATCAGTCAAATCAGAGACAAGTTAACCAGAGAGTCAAATGGTATCGTCAAAACATAAACTTGTACTTATTTCAGTTTATTGTTTCTCTGCCTCTGCAGTAGTTCTACAAGTGATTGAAACAGTATTCTTTATGATACAGAAGAAAAATATAGTAGATTCAGTTTAGAATATACCACCTGCTATGTTAGCATCATTAATGTTCTTATATACTTATGTAACAGAAGAATACTGCTTAGGTCACTGCGGAGCACGGATTGGCTTTAGATTGTCCCAGCAATGCGAACATGAATAGGCCAAAGACAAATAATATTTTTACACGTTATCATCCAGTATATTTAATGTACTCTGTGCTAGGTACTACGAGACACTGAAGCCTGGGTGCTATAATAAATAATAGGTAATAGTATTGAGTTGTATAGTAACTTGTCTGTGTGTGTGTAATACTTTAATATTTAAGGCCTTAAAAAATGCAAAAATGGCATAAACTCCAAAATAAATGAAAGACATAGTATGCTGGAGTGGTAATGGTTGTTTTTGAATAATGGCGCCGGTGACGTATTCAATCCTGACCTCAAAACCAAAAATGAATATATCAGCAATTTCCGGCTTTAAAAAAAAAAGAATTATTAGATATAATACACTGCATTATTATCAATCGATCCCACCCTAAGTCATTTATGGTCGCGACACTTTACAGTCAGGTCATAGTTTGTATGAAGCTGACCGATTAGGAAGAAATTAGGAAGGCGAAAAGGGCATCGTGGAGGAGGTTCTGCGAGGAAATAAATAATCTTCCTCAAAGCGCGAGACTCCACAGGGTGCTCGCTAAAGCCAAACCTAATCAACTCGGGCTTCTCAAAAAGCCAGATGGTTCCTTTACTACTAATGAGAGGGAGACGCTGGAGCTATTAGCGCTAACACACTTTCCCGGCGGGGTAGTCTGCAATGCAAACGAATCCCCGGTGTGCACACCTCATAAGCCTCATCCAGAGGATTGGAGGAGAGCCGCCATAATCTTCAGACCCGGGGCTGTAAACTGGGCAATAAGCTCCTTCAAACCGAATAAAGCGTGCGGAGCTGACGGTGTTGGTCCTCTCCTGTTACAGAGAGGAGCAGCGCTGTTAACTCCGCATCTGGTAAAAATCTTCAGGACGAGCTATGCCTGGGGATACATACCAGAACTTTGGACAAAAGTAAAAGTCATTTTCATACCTAAAGCAGGGAAGAAGGACTATGCATTGCCAAAAGCCTTCAGACCCATCAGCCTTTCCTCGTTCTTGCTAAAGACGATGGAAAAAGTGCTGGACAGGTATATCAGGGATGTGCTTCTCATTCAGAGACCCATCCATAGTACCCAGCATGCCTACTGCAGAGGTCGCTCTACAGAAACTGCCCTGCTAAACCTTGTCGATAAGGTTGAAAAGGCACTGGAAGATAAGGAAATTGCCCTCTCGGCATTCCTTGATATTGAGGGCGCTTTTGATAATACTCCCATCCGTACAATAGTGGAAGGCCTAGCCAGGAAAATGGCAGACCATACCACTGTAAGATGGGTAGAAGCGATGCTCTCGAACCGCATAGCCATAATTGAGCTAAACAATTCCTCGTCAGAAGTGCTCACGACTAGGGGGTGTCCTCAGGGGGGAGTTCTTTCGCCTCTCTTGTGGACCCTCGCAGTCGATGAACTTCTTAGCAGGCTGGCTGACCTTCACTTTGATGCCCAGGGCTACGCAGATGACCTGGTAATCACTGTGAGAGGTAGCTGCCAAGGTACCATTTCGTACCTCATGCAGAAAGCACTCTGCACCATTGAAAAATGGTGCAAAGAAAACGAGTTGAATGTTAATGCGGGTAAGACCGTATTGATTCCATTCACCAAAAAGCGCAAACTCGACAAGCTCGTGCCGCCCCGGTTGAATGGTATTGAAATACCCTTCTCATCTGAGGTTAAATATCTAGGGGTAACTCTAGATCAAAAACTAACATGGAACCCTCATGTGAAGGGTATTACCAGTAAGGCTAAACAAGCCCTAGGTATCTGTAGTCGGCTGGCGGGGACTAGATGGGGAATCAAACCCAAAATAGCCCTCTGGCTCTACACCGCCATAGTGAGGCCGACGCTATCGTATGCCTCCGTGGTTTGGAGTAGAAAAGCGACCCAGAAGACCACACAAAGCAAGCTAAGCAGCATACAAAGAACTGCTGGTCTGCTTATCACAGGAGCCATGAGCACCTCTCCGGGAGCTGCCCTGGATGCATTACTGAACCTGCCTCCTCTTCACATTTATTTGGAAAAGGAGGCGAAGGTTAGCATGTACAGGATCGTCAGCCAGAGGGAGGTGAACTGGCTATCACAAGCAATGAGATCTCTCCATGACTCAGTGCTTGAGATACCAATTTTGGGGATGCCAACAGATAGCATGATCCCAAAATATCACTTCCAGAGGAACTACTCTGTGGAAATTCCTGAAAGGGATAAATGGTTGAAAAACCAAATGACTTGGAGACAGGGCAGCCAAAAATGGTATACCGATGGATCCAAGTCAGGCAGTGAAGTGGGCTGTGGAATTTATGGAGAGCGACCCAAGGTGCGATTGCATCGGAACCTTGGGAAATATGCCTCAATATTTCAAGCAGAGGTGTATGCCATAATTGAATGTGTGGAAACCCTACTGGACAGCAACACTGTCAACAAAACTATTTATATCCACTCGGATAGCCAAGCAGCTCTTTCAGCCCTATCCTCAGTGATCTTCAACTCGAGGCTGGTTGAAAACTGTTGGCAACTACTGAACACCTTAGCTAACAAAAATAAGGTGATTCTTCGTTGGGTCCCGGGGCATGCGGGCATTGACGGCAACGAAAGTGCCGACGAACTCGCAAAGCTAGGAGCTAGGGAGCGGCAAACTGGACCTGAGCCTGTGTGCGGCATACCTAGGAGCCTAGCCAACCTCACCCTGTTGACCTACTGCTATTATGAAACACTCATTCGCTGGCGAGATCTTCCAGGAATGAAACACTCCAAAGCGCTAGTGAAATCCTTCAATAAGAAGGCCGCCGCAGAGGCACTAGCGCTTAGTAGGAAAAACTTGTGCATACTAGCGCGGGCACTGACGGGGCATTGTGGGCTGAACAGACACATGTTCAACCTAAAGCTCCGAGAAACAGATGTGTGCAGGCTCTGCTCTGGGGCTGAGGAAACGCCTTTGCACCTTATCTGCTACTGCCCCGCTCTAATGCACAAACGTAACCTCCTCTTAGGGAAACACTCCGTAGACCCTGAGGAGGCTAAGAATATCCCGGCCAAAAAGCTGCTGCTGTTTCTAGCAGTAAGCAGTATTGGCCAGGAACTTTAGATAGTGGCGATCACAATAGATCGGCAACGGTCAAAGTGATACTGGGCCTCGCTACCGAGCCCTGCAAAGCCGCATCAACATGAAGAAGAAGAAGAAGAAGCTGACCGATCTCCTTTCATCTGAAATAATACAATAGGTCAAAATACAATTTACATTTACGTACAATGGATATAATTTGGGATACTTTTATTTGTATGGAGCAATGTTCTACTCTGATAATATTTTCTTCAAAATAATACAAAATGTTATGTTTTTATTATGATAGGACGTTAAAACAACTAAAAAAGACCTTGCTTTGTCTAGGGGAAAAGGAATTGTATAGGTGACATAACATTTTCATAGAAAAAAAATATCGGACGCCTAGCCAAAGTGAAATCATCCATTTTTAATGGCCTTACCCAAAGGGGTCACGACCCTCAGCAATGAGGATTACTATGCAGAGAGAGAGAGAGATACGAATGTTATCATTGAGAAAGTGTGTCTGTCTGTCCGCTGCATGTACTTACACAGTCCAACTGTTTTACAAATTTTGATGGGTACAGAGTAATTTGCATCCTGTGGAACCTGCTTGCATGTGGTGATGCAGCCTAATAAGTTTGTGGGACTATATCTATATAATATATGTTCTGACATTTGATCAGTTATGTTTGGTTGTTGCAGTTCTGGGAGGTGATATCAGATGAGCATGGCATAGACCCGACGGGCCACTATAAAGGCGTCAGTGAGCTGCAGCACGAAAGGCTGAACGTGTACTACAATGAGGCCTCTGGAGGTAACTACTCTAAAAAAAGGTGTACAACGGGGAGTGCTCTGAATAGTTATTTAATCTTGTGCCACCTTCCGTGTTCTATAGTCGCACCCTTCGTTGCAGAAACAAATTTCATCAAGACCAGATGCCTGGTCTTCTTCCACCTCCCACACTACAGCCCATTAACGTCCCAATGCTGGGCACAGGCCTCTACACTCATAGCAGAGAGGCAATTAGAGCTTACACCCACCACGCTGCTCCAAAGCGGGTTAGCGGGCTACCTCCCGTTAAACCAAAATTGATGATTTTCTTACTTTTTTTGTTTGAGAATCAGGACTTTTCTAATATTTTAAAGCAATGATCATACTAATATTATAAATGCGAGAGTATGTTGGTTTGTCCTTCAATCACGCCGCAACGGAGCAACGGATCGTCGTGATTTTCGTCGTGACGTCGGCGTGGCTATAGTTGAAGTCCTGGAGAATGACAAAGGCTACTTTTAATCACGGAAAATTAAGGAATTCCCGCGAGAGTAAAAAAAAACTTAAACCAAGCACACGAAGTCGGGCATCAGCTAGTCTTTCTTTTATATAAGAGTCGGAGGCATCGAACTATAACGCTTAGACCCGCTTGCAGAGACGCCAAGTTATGCTTTTAACCCAGAGTTAGCTGCTACGTTGACAGAATTCGTGTAAAACTTCTGTCAACATTTCAGATTTATAAGTCTATTACACTGCACTGTTCACAGGGCTCTGTGGTAAGGGTGGGCGTGGCTGCAAGTTAGAGCGTCGCTTATAACACAGCATTAAGGACCAAATTAGGGACCCTTACTCCTTAAATGTTATTATACTACACTGATTCAAGTGTAAGGGTCCCTGTGAAAAGTGCAATAGGCCTATTAATCCTAGGTTAAACTAATCATAACAAAAAGTGATAATTCATTCAATGTATAGTCGCGGTCAGGCAATGTTTACCACATTAAGGTTCATAATTGCATTTGTATCAGAAAGTCGTTATGTGGTTTGATTAGGCATAGAATAATGATCATAGATTTAGGATAGCTAATGTATGTGTCACCATCTGCATTCAAAGATCCGTTTCGTGATCCAATCAATCATTTAATGTTCGTGGAACTATTACAGGACATAACATATAATATACTACATAGGACATGTAGTTTGTACGACAACCACGAAACGGCCAAGCCACATCTTTTTATCAAGTTAAAGAGTTCGCTACAGTCAGGACTTATAGGTAGTAAATGTTGTACAGCCAAAAGTACTGAAAGCTATAACTAAGCTAACTTTGAACTTGGAACTGGCCTCATGGGCTATGATGCGCAGCACAAATCAGCTCAACTAGAGGCTTGGCTCTACCGAAGAACTCCTTTTCAACAGTGAAAGCATTATGATTTGAACTTGTATGTAAGTCTTGGCAGCCTATCCATAGAATGGTTTTGGTAGGACAAGACTAATTTGGACACTGGTAAACATTTTCTGATCGCGACCGTTTGCCTTTTTAGGCCGTCTACGCCTATGTGCCCAAGATCGAGTCAGATATGAGTAATACGACTAATTTGCAAAAAATATTATAAATGACGTAAGTCCGTGCTGTGAAGTGATGTCATAATTCATCACATAAACATCACACTATATTTTACACGCAATTTCTATTGAACAAGTCACATTTATGGATGTTTTTAAGCCTTCGTTTCGAGCGGAAAGTTAGGAACTTCTGCCAATCGATTGTGTAAGGAAATCTTAATCGTAATCGTTAGTCAAACGTAATAATTCGACCTGTTATAGGAGTTCATAGATGTCTGCACGTCATAAAACATGTATGAACTCCATAAGCAATTCGAGTAATACGTTTTCAGTCAAATGATTACGATTCGCTAAGACAATTGGGCCTCTGAGGCTGACTAGGAACTCCTTACAGGTCAAATTATCCGTTTGACAAACGATTACGATTTTCTTACACAATCGGGGGGCTGATCTAAGCGTTATAGTTCGATGATGGGGGTATTTTAAAATTCTTAGTTTTTATATTATTAGTATAAGATGATGTTCGTGACTTCATCCATGTGAATATTTTTTAAAATTTCCGTTGTAGTTCTATTGTTTTAATTACCAACATGAATCCATACTAATATTATAAATGCGAATGTCTGTGTCTGCCTGTCTGTCCGTTACGCTTTCACGGCCCATTTATTCAACCGATTTGATGAAATTTGGTACAGGGATAGATTGTATCCCGGGGAAGGACATAGGCTAGTTTTTATACCGGAAAATTAAAGAGTTCCAGCGGGAACCAAAAAACCTCAATCCACGCGGACAAATTCGCGGGCATATCAGCTAGTAGTTTTTATGTATATTTTTTACAGAAAGATACGTGCCCAGGGCGGTGCTCGTGGACTTGGAGCCTGGGACCATGGACTCAGTGCGGTCAGGGCCTTACGGGCAACTGTTTAGACCTGACAACTTTGTGTTCGGCCAGAGCGGAGCGGGTAAGGTTCCCTTCCATCGACCTCCAGGATGCATCATCAGGCGTGGGATATATACGAGAGGCGCGGCGGTGTGGCCTTGGAAGTAAATAAATAAATAAATAAATATCTTTATTTGGTCCCAAAAAAATTATACAAAGGTTTCTTAAATGGCCCTAGACCCCCACTAGGATAGCCCGAATCTCGGGGGTCAGTAAGGTAAGTAAGGAAGCGGCGTCCGCGTCTCGCCGCCTCTGTATACCTGGCCTGGCGTCCCGTCGCTTGCATACATTTTGTATGAAATATGGTAGAAGCGGCACCTAGGCCACGACCGTTGCCTCTTGTGAATGTCCCGCGCGTAAGGTTTCCTTTTATAATAAATCGTTTATTTGCTGGAAACATTTTACAATTAAGATGACACATACCAAATTTGACAAAACATGTTTCGTCATTACTGACATGGAAAGGAGAATGACCAAAAGTGGGCTGTTGTTGCGTCTTAATGAAATTAACGATAAAACAATGGAAATATACTCAGGATTATATAATAAAAAAAACATTAAGATTTTCGATGGGAGTTTGGAGTAATCTGACTTTTAAGTTTTGAGGTTAAGTTTGGCATTTGTTAGGTATTTTTTAGCCATTTAGCTAATAACAATATGTTTATCGACATGCGGGATTCCAAAATACGTAAATTAATATATATTATTATTATTAATTATAATTAATTATTTTATTCTTAGCTAATTACAGTGGAAGTCTAGTTCATGGCGATATAATTTAGGTAGGTACTTAGATAATATTCAAGAAAAATATTTACGGTAGGTGTTGTGCATTATTCAAGAAATACTTGATAAGAAGAATAAATCTACCATTACTCTAGACTACCTAGTTCAGAACTATAGGTACATGAGTTCTGGTCTGCTTGGGGCCTTCGGTCATGGCTATCTATGACCCCTACCGGCAAGGCCAAGTGCTGCCAAGCGATTTAGCGTTTAGATTTAGAAACTTTAGAATCGTGATTACGAGTATATAGGCAACGGGGCGGTTCGTTGCCTGGAGACCCCCGCATTAAATCCTCAGTCGTTGAAACTTAGCACTGTTGTAGTATGGTATGAACCAAAATTTATACAAAACTATCCAAAAAAAAAAACATGCGGAAGTCATTTTCTTATACCTAAAACTTAATATTTATAACTACATATTTTCTTTTACGTTACGCGATAATGTACCTTCCTGCTATAACAATTGGGTATAGCATAAAAACCTTACTTTCTGATGTTTAATTGGATATTTAAAATATACGTTTAACTCATGATACTTTATCATACTGTAAAGTTCCGTCGGCTGAGGAATTATTGTTGGGGTCCACTAGCTTTATTGCCTAGACTAATTTGAAAATTCGATGAAATGGATGTTGTCGTCACGTTACAAGTGGTTGACACCACTTGGACGAACGTGTATACAAAGTGTTCCAGTTTTGTAATTTTCTATTTGATTGTTTAATGTGGCAGTACAAAGTCTGATTTGTTAATTGCTTTATTTTAATCCGCCTCTGATTGATAAAACGAAAAGCAACAACAATAGGAGATAAACATATTCGTAATAGGATTTAGCCTGCGAGAGAATGAGATAGAATACAAGTTATATATTTCTCATTGTCTCGTAGGCTACTTTTCTGAAGTTACACTTCTGCCGTGAATTGCACACACATACACTTTTTTTTAAATTATCATCATAGGAAAATCAATAGCGATGCTAATATGCGATAATACTTAAACACAAAAAAATAGGATTAATAACCAGTTGCAGATTTTCTAAAAAATAAATAAATTACAATTAGTCAGAGTGAGTTTCCTTAAAGTTACATATGAAGCGAAATTAAGTAAATCAACAAAGAGTTTTATTAAATTAAATGTTATTAACAATATAATAAAGTAAGAAAGTATTAAGACGATACGGAAGTATTAGTTACAATACAATAGGGAATATGCATGATTTATTTTTATTTCTTAAATCAATCATTTACATCTTTATAACTTAGTAAAAAATATAAATAGGTTTGAAAATAGTCAAATAATTACGTTAATTGGTATTTCAAAGTGAAGTATAAATTTGAGCCGTTCAAACGCCACCATTAATCGCGCGCTTTTGATGACGTCATTGGTTATGTCCCGTGTTTGTTTACTATAGCGATTCAGTTCAGTTACTTCATAATTATTATTTTCAGTTTTAATTGCTAAGTACACAAATTATGGAAGAAGGTAAAAAAAATCTTCTTACAAGTATTGTATGGTACCGAAGTGCTAAAATACTACTCTTAGTACACCCGATAAAGTGTTTTTTCGTATTCCACGCGATGCGGAATTACTAGAAAAATGGTGCAAGATGATGAGAACGGATAATCTAGCTCCATTATCGGTTATATTTTGTTGTGAAGATCATTTTAACGTAAATACTCAATACTCAATCATTTATTCAATATAGGTTTTTTTTTTTTTTTTTTTTTTTATCCACTACAAGTTAGCCCTTGACTGCAATCTCACCTGATGGTAAGTGATGATGCAGTCTAAGATGGTAGCGGGCTAACCTGTTAGGGGCATGGCAGTTATATTAAGCCCATACCCCTGTTCGGTTTCTACACGGTATCGTACCGGAACGCGTAATCGCTTGGCGGCACGTCTTTGCCGGTAGGGTGGTAACTAGCCAAGGCCGAAGCCTCCCACCAGGCCAGACCAGGGAAAACTCAGAAATTATAAATTCCCAACTTGACCCTGCCGGGGATCGAACCCGGGACCTCCGCACATTAAGACCACAGCGCTACACACTGCGCCACGGAGGTCGTCGAACATCGAGGTCGAGGTACATTGTAGGTACACTTATTGACGTTAAAAATTACATAGAAAACATGATGGTGATAATCGGTTACGGTATCTTAAAACTAAAGCTACGAGGCTGCTATACTTATGTACCTACAGCTTGGTGTGGAATGTGACTTAGCTATTAAGCAGTAGAAGATTTGGTCTAAAACTAACCTAACCTAGTTTACAAAAGTTCATTAAAAATTTCTCAGAGCTATTTATTTCTCATCTATTTTCAGTAGATTATCCGATTGTGCTTTGACAAAACCAGTTTCTGTCATCGTCCTAGATTGACTACAAATATATATAAACTAGCTGATGCCCGCGACTTCGTCCGCGTGGTGAATGTTTTTTTAATTCCCGCGGGAACTGCTTAATTTTCCGGGGTAAAAAGTAGCCTATGTCACTCTCCAGGTCCTCAACTATACCCATGCCAAAAATCACGTCGATCCGTTGCCCCGTTGCGGCGTGATTGAAGGACAAACCAATAAACCAACAAACACACTTTCGCATTTATTATTAATTATGAAAGAGTGTGATTCCTAATACTAAAACTAAGTAGCTCAGAAAAGAACTTTTTAAGTGAAGCATAAAAATGTGTTAAAAAAACTCGAAATATTCAATGTCGCTTGCGTCCACTGCGTAAGGAGCCGACCGCTACCTAGTGGCTAGTTCATAATGGTGCACCCCCTACTCCCGTACTGCCCCGCCCCTCTCACGAAGAGTTAGTTACTCGATGCCACAGAGTACATTATATATACTGGTATAGAGTTGCTACTCGACTTTCAATGTACAGCGACATCTATCGGGAAGTTGTCCAACTAAAATATGTATATATAACCATAACACAATGCTATAGTACTATAAATTACAAAGTGTATTTTGTATAATAATTTATCTTAATTATTACAAGATCACCTAATTCTGCAACTATAGAATTATGTGACCTTGTAATAATTAATTAAATTATTATACGATAAACACAAACTGTAAAGATGTTCAGATGCTAGTAAATGAAACGCATGTTGATTATTTTCTCTTATATTCTCAATTACAAAAAACATACATAAAGTATAACAATTATTCCACAGTTTCATGTTTTTCACATCGCACACACTTAATACACACTCTATTAATATAGTTTCACATTGTAACGAATTTATCAAAAAAAATAATAATTTTGTCCACCCGGCATCCAGCATGCCAGAAAACGTCAATGTCAATGTCGAATTTCAAACTTTAAAATGGCGGCTGTCCACGTTTGGAAATTTAAACACAAATGTTTCATTAAACTTCTAACTCATTCCACTAAACTAAATTTATAACAGATAAATCTTTATAAATTATCTAAGATAACTCATATTCTGCTCAAAAAAAAAGTTTTATATATTATTAGCTTTGTGTATAAATAAATGGCAAAATCATTAATTTATCTAAAACTTAAGCTTCTGAACGAACACTTATTTCAGCGCCATCACAGACTCTGATCACAGACTTTTAAGTATACATACTTTCAGTACAAGATAAGCGCCATGAGCGCCATCCTTTAGGGAGTTGTGGAACTAACATCTCCATACAACAGAAAAATGTTCTAAGTGCAAAGGCCCTGCTCGATGCGCTGCGTGGCGGCCGCCGCCGGCATGTATTTTTATTTTAATTTCATGATATCTTTTGAATGGAATGTCCGATTTCAATAATTCAAAAAGTAATCATCAGGTATTGAGACAGTCTTGAATATTAAATTATTTATTTGGATAAAAATTTATAAATGGTATGGATAACACGGTCTGATTTTGATCGGCATTTCTATCAATTTGTTAAATGTAAAAAAGTAGTTATAGTGACGTAACTACAATAGTTAGACACATGGTCTCGCGAAGTTTTTTGTAGATATTGATATATTCTATAATATTGTCGAACATTTTTTTGTCCTATCATTAATACTCTTCGCAGCGTATGCGATGAAAGACATTTTATGGCTAATTTTTTTACACCTTCGGTTGGTTTTAATAGGAATTTCTAAAGATTTCTATAGTAATCTAGTACTAAATATACCTATGTTACTCAGTGATAATGTAGCTTTCTAATGAAAAAAGAATTATTAAAATCGGTCCAGTACTTTTTGAGTTTATTCGTTACATACAAAAATACAAATCTTTCCTCTTTATAATATTAGTGTAGACAAGTAATCACACAGGAATACAGTTTTAAACAATTTTTTCTCACAAACACTACTAACACAGTATGAATATCGACGCCGATAAATCCACTGACGTGACCATTTACGTCACATTTCCTTTCGACCAATGGTGACGCGTTGTGCAAGTTTGAATTTGCCTCCCTTATTTTTCACTTTCTATTTAATATTTTCTGGGTTTAAATAATAACTAAATAAAAAAATACCTTCTACGTATAATGTAAAGACAATAAAGAATCTAGAAAAAAATATTTGAGACAAAGGATATTGACCAAATTCGCCTAAGAATCAACACACGTTTGAAATATACAGTAAATCTTAGCTTAATTTATAGTCTTTATTCCAAATATCAGAATTTAACGGACACTTCAAATTAATTAAAAAATAAGTAAATGGGTATTAGATTGATTACTATACGTTTCCGTCTCCGGATTATTAACCACAGATCAATAACTTAGGTTTTAAATAATATACAATACCACCGCTTGAGCGCTAGATCTGTATCGTAAGAAACAAGATAAAAGCCGCTTAAAGTGCTAAGTGCGCTAGTATTCGGAATCTCGCAGCGCCATCTATTGAAAGTACAATAATTTAATATTTTTAACGCCATCTGTGAAGTTCTCGATGAACTATGACGATACCTGCATTATTAATAACGCCATCTTTAATGTTTTTGATGAACTACGGCGAATCTTGTCTTATCTACATACTGTTTACAGCTCTATTACAAATGGATAGAGATGATATTTATTTGTTCAAGTAGATTGATCGTGAATGCTGAAATAAACTCAAAATTGAAAATATTTTTGGTAATAAGTAATTTTCTTGCAAGTGTCCGTAGTTTTAATCTGCTCTCAAGTATAAAAAGGTATTATTTTGAACCCAGTAATCAATGTTTTATGACGGTTGGTTCTTAGGCGAACTTTGTATGGGGACGGAACAATGTCCTTTAAATTTTATTCATATTCCCTATTGTATACAATTGTATTAGTCTAGGTACTTTCTCCGTGCATAATTACAATAGAGAAAATACTTTTGCACCATAAAATCTATATTTATTTCCGTGTTTCCTTATGTTTTACTTTTTTCAATAAATTAATAATTTTAAGTATATGGAGTCTTCAAAAATTACAATATATGGCCTAGTTTTGCGTCTTCATCAGATATCCCGCAAATAAATTTTACGAATATAATCAAAAAATAAAAAATACCGACATAGCCTAAGTCCTTAAGATATTCTTGAAAGAAAAATTAAAATCGGTTCTGTTTTGGAGGAGGAAACAGAAAAATACTACAGTAAGTATTCTACTTTTTTTCATAGGTATTATCGGTCCAAGCTGCAGTTGTCCTATCGGGTGTTATGGAATTCTATTTGAGGAGCAGCGCGACGGAAATATAAATGTTCAATACCTATTCTCATTTTCCCGTCCATACCATATCCTCTTAAAGAAATTATAAGAATCAAATTGTTACATACAGATGTTTTCCTCTTGTGAATATCAAAACAAGGGCACACCAACACGATATATATTTCCTGTCATCATCAGGAAACAACTGGGCTAAAGGGCACTACACCGAGGGTGCTGAGCTGGTGGACGCCGTCCAAGACGTCATCCGGAAGGAGTCTGAGGGCTGCGACTGTCTGCAAGGTAACTTATTAAAAAACCACCTTCGGACGACTTCCCCTGGCGCAGTTTTAAGCGCTGTTGTCTTAACGTGCGGAAGGCCTGGGTTCGACTCCCGGCAGGGTCAATTTGAGAATTTATAATTAATTCTAAATTTTGTCTGGCCTGGTGGGAGGCTTCGGCGGTGGCTAGTTATCACCCTACCGACAAAGACGTGCCGCCAAATGATTAGTGTTCCGGGACGATGCCGTGAAGAAACCGATTAGGGTTATGGGTTTAATATTACTGCCATACCCCTAAAAGGTTAGCCCGCTACCATCTTAGACTGCATCATCCCTTAACAGCAAGTGAGATTGCAGTCAAGGGTTAACTTGTAGTGGATAAAAATAACACTTAAAAAAGTTCCCGAGAAATCCCAAAAAAATTCCAACCGCAAGAGTGACGATTTTCCCGTTACGATTTTTGATTCTATCTAACATTTTATTCCAGGGTTCCAGCTAACTCATTCCCTGGGCGGGGGAACCGGTTCTGGTCTTGGAACGCTGCTCCTCAGCAAGATCCGGGAAGAGTTCCCGGATAGGATCATGTGTACTTTCAGCGTAGTGCCGTCGCCTAAGGTACGCTTATCATTAAGCAAATTTATGCGAAGCGAAGCGAGCGCTTAGTTTTGTTGAGTATTTATTATATCAGTATTTTATAGAAAATATTTCAGAAATAAAATGATTTCGGAAATTAAGTAGTACAAAAATATGGAATAAAAAGCAGCTAAATTATTTTTTATTTAAAAAAAAACCAGTTTGTTGTGGGCTCTTCTCAGACCAGTTTATAGATCATGTTTTATACTTATTGGACCTTGAAAAAGAGTACAGTATAACTTATTTGAATAAATAAATTTGAAATAAATATTGAATTAATAATCTCACTGCAAGCGAAGCGAGCCGTTAATTTTATTAGCATTAGACTTTACGTAACTCTGTCCAGGGTTAATTTAAAAATACTAATAACTCACGCGGTCGGCGCGCGGCGGACTTGTAATCGCTGGACTTGTCGACTACTGCCCACTTATTATTTTTTTGGACTTTATTGGAACTAACTCCTTATGAATCGATTTTCGTATATCGAAAGACCGGGGTATGAAAATTTATCGGGAGTAAAATCAAACTCTCCGTTACGCTACGTTAGGTTTATGTCTCCATGGTAAGGTCACTTCTTGTTTGTAAGGAGTAAACTTCAGTCGTGCGTCGGAGCTGATACACAGTTTTTTTAATATACTTTACAATTCACGGACTCTCTTGCCAAAATAGCGCTGGTAGGCTTTTTCGGCATGGCTCTCTCAATGATACGATCAAAAGGGCTCTTGCCACCATAGATATCCCTGCGCTCATTGAGCCGGCAGGGATTAGTCGGGATGATGGCAAGAGACCTGATGGATTGACGCTGGTTCCCTGGGAACGGGGGCGGGCGCTAATGTGGGACGCAACATGCGTAGATTGGCCCCGTGTCATATCAGGGAGACAGCATCAAGGCCGGGAGCCGCAGCAGAAAAGGCTGAAACCGGCAAGCGGCGGAAGTATGCCTCTCTAATAGAGAGTTACATCTTTGTTCCGTTTGCCGTGGAGTCCCTTGGGCCGTGGAGTCTTAGTGGCAAATTTTTTTTGCGAGATATTTCACCGCAGTTAGTTGCCTCATCTGGTGACAGAAGGGCTGGCTCATTTTTTGCGCAAAGGATCAGCCTGGCTGTCCAGCTCGGAAATGCAGCCAGCATTCTTGTCACCATTCCACGTGGACATGATTTATATAGTATTTAGGTTAGGCTAGCTAGCATTAAGTTCTATTGTATTATTTTCAATAAACATACATGTATATATATATATATACTTTTTTTTAACATAAGTAGATGCTTAATTTTTACATGGTTTTGTCATCCACCACCACCACTTCAGCCCATTAACGTCCCACTACAGGGCACAGGCCTCCACTCTCATAGAAGAGAGGGAATTAGAGCTTAGACCCACCACGCTGCTCCAATGCGGGTTGGCGAGCTATAACGACTATTATCATGTTAGTGATAATAACCGGGACCGACGGCTTAAAGTGCTCTCTTAGGCACCGCCAATTTCATAATTCCGGGCTAGTACTGAGAATTTTTAGTCAGAAAACCCCAATGCTTGTTATGGCCCCACCCGGGACTTGAACCCGGGTTTTTGTCATACAAAATTTTAAATATTACTTATTTACATTGTCTCTTGTGGTTACCAGGTCAGCGAAGTGGTACTGGAGCCGTACAATGCGACGTTATCCGTGCACCAACTGGTGGAGAACACCGATATGTCGTTCTGTATCGACAACGAAGCCCTATATAACATATGCTTCAAGACCCTCCGCTTAGCCAGCCCTAGCTATGGCGACCTTAACCATTTGATATCGGTGAGTTAAAACAAAATCTTCTTTCTAGTAATCTTCAACTGTGGGACAAGCTGAGCTTAGGTATACCACAAGCTTGGAGAAAGATCCATGGCGATCTAAACCATTTGAGATAAGTGAGTTTAAAAGAAAAGAAATCTGCTAGTGGCAGTTACTATTTCAGGAGCAAACATTTAGGGCCAATTTTTCAATTGTCAGATAAAGTTTATTGGAGGAATTAATTTGACGCTTGGACGGATTTTCATTACAAAACCTGTCAAAACGTCAAATTTATTCCTCCGACAAACTTTATCTGACGATTGAAAAATTACCCCTTACCTAATGGATTTCTTAAACTTGTGTAAGGGCAAGTTTAAAATAGGCTGTGGATTTTTTTTATAATATGCTCATTACATTATCTTGCATGCCCAAGAGTTCCTCATAATGTGGCGGTTACCACACATCTGCTAATAGATGGATAGATAAGAAATCCGTTACAATGTAGCAATCATTTTACTATAATAATCATAATCATAATATTTATTTGCTGATAGTAGGTTACATAGGAAATTCTTACAATAAAGTCATAGTATACTAGCTTGTATCGAGCCACAATCTGCCAATCATATGGTGTGCAAGGGAGATATAAGTTAGTGCAGATAGAAAGAGAGAGAGTTACGTTTCGTATATTACTGTAAGTCACAGGCTTCCACTCTCATAAGTGAGAGGGAATTAGAGCTTAGACCCACCACGCTGCTCCAATGCGGGTTGGCGGGCTTTAACGACTAATATCATATTAGTGATAATAACCGGGACCGACGACTTAACTTAGCTCTCCGAGACACTGGGGTGAAATAACGCCAACTTCCAAACTCCGGGCAGGTACTGTTTTTCTAGTCGGAAAACCCCAATACTTAATTATGGCCCGCCCCGGGACTCGAACCGCTTGGCCGCAGCCAAACATGCTAACCACTAGACCAACGAGGCAGTTCTCTGTTGTCAAATACCCAATTATTATGTAAAGTCATAATTTGAAATGTTATCGTTTATGTTTTCACATAATAAGCCCCTGTGTTATTACATTCCAGCTCACGATGTCTGGTGTGACCACGTGTTTCCGATTCCCCGGACAACTTAACGCGGACCTCCGCAAGCTGGCGGTCAATATGGTGCCTTTTCCGCGGCTGCACTTCTTCATGCCTGGTCAGTTATCATTATCTCTATCAGCTGATATATGCCAATTTTTTTTTGATACCAAAAACTTATGAAAAACATACTTAGAAAAACAGAAACATAGTGGACAAGGTAGCACTTATCTCCAAAAGAGATCTCTACCAGTGACTAGAGTTGTTCAAAACTGTTATAAATCCATAACACGTTACGGACTATAAACTATAATTTTAAGCACGCTTTTAAATACGTTATGTTATAACGCGCTTGTTATAAGTAAGCGTGTGGGCGGCCGGCAGGCGCGATACGTCTCGCAGTACGCTAAATTTCGTAGCGCGTTAATTTTCGTAACACGCAAAGACGACGTTCACTCGCAACAGCGCGTTACGCGAGACCGAGACTAACCATCGGCCAGCGGCAGCGTGCTACCGGCAAGCGGGCGCCGCTACAAGTACTACGAGGCGCGGCGCGCGATCGCGTGATACTCATAACGCCGTATCGTCATGACGGCTCCTCACATAACACGTTATCCGCGTTATGGAACAATAGCGCGCTATGATATTGTGCTACGTATTATATTAACCACCTCTACCAGTGACCCTTGGCAAAAGGCAAGGGTGTAAGGCAGGAATTTTTATACTGCAGAGATACTAAAGTGTCATCCGTTCTATTATAATCTCGTATCACGCGAATCACTTAGTGAAAAATTTAAAGAGATTGGTGTTCTTATGGTGCCTTCACGATACTTTTACAATAATATAGTCTTTGTCAGGCAGAACATTAATCTTTATAAGCAAATTGGTTTTTTCTTTCTTACTAGAAACCGTCATAAGCTAGTAACAGCGCCATATCGAGTGCGCAAGGTACATAAATCCTTTGTGGGGCCGAGTATACGCTAACATGGTACCAAAAGAGTTTCTGGAGTTGCCATTGCATAAATTTAAAGACTGTGATAAACAGAATCTGTTAAGTCGAGGTTATTATACTATTGATGATTTTCTCAATGATTGAATGATTTCCCAAGTTGCATGGAAGCAACTGGCTTCGCATCCAGCAACCCACAAGTCAGTGTAATACTTGTTACGCACGTGCACTGTATATTATTTACAAAGTATTACATTTTTCTGTTTCTATTCTTCTCAGTAGAACTCTTTGCGAACCAATGGTAGAGTTCATAAATGGCACAAGTTGTCTTACGTGAAATAAATAATTTCATTTAAACTGTTCAAGCTCAGTCCTAAGCTTTTAGTAATTTAAATAATTCTTTAAATTGTTGAAATGTTTGGGTTTTACATATTTTATAACATATATTTTTTTACAGATGCTAATTTATTTATTTTTTAGGTTTCGCGCCTCTGACTGCAAGGAACTCTTTCAACTACCGACCACAAAACGTGTCCGAGCTGATGAGTCAAGTAAGATACTTTTATAGTCCCACAATCTTATCTCGCCCAGTGGTCATAATTGCCACTAATTTTTATGCCAGCATAGTTTTTGTTTTTATTATAAACTAGCAATCACGTCGCAACGGATCGACTTGATTTTTTGCATGGGTATAGTTGAGGACCTGGAGAGTGACATAGGCTATCTTTTATCCTGGAAAATTGAGGAGTTTCCGTGAGAAAAAACCATGCGGACGAAGTCGCGGGCATCAGCTAGTTCGCTATAATTCGCCACAGTAGACAAATAAATCTATGTGTTAAAGTGTGTATCCCGCACTTGTAGCTTGCGATATTCACCACACCACACAAATCTTCCAAATTATTCTCAACGTACGTTTCACTCCGACACCGGGCATCCTCAGGAGATGTTGACAATGCACGATTGTAAAAAAACTGACTTTACAATCCTATGAATCCTACCATTATGTGATTGATAGAAGGGGGTCACGACCCTCAATAATGAGGAATACGACGCAAAGAGAGACTTTTAATCGTTTCATTCTTCTTCAGATGTTCAACCCGGGTAACATGATGACCGCGTGCGACCCCCGGCACGGCAGATACCTCACAGTGGCCACCATCTTCCGCGGCCGCATGTCCATGAGAGAAGTCGACGACCAGGTCATGGCTATACAGAACAAGAACTCCAGGTAACTGCCGGCTTACAGGCCTATTACACTGCACTTTCCACAGGGCCCTCTGGTAAGGGTGGGCGTGGCCGCAAGTTAGAGCGTCGCTTATTACACAGCAATAAGGATCAAATTAGGGTTCCTTTCTCCCTAAATCTAATTACACTACACTGATTCAAGAGTAAGGGTCCCTGTGAAAAGTGCAGTTTAATAGGCCCATTATTTTGACGTCATAATGTCCTATAAATCGATGAACACCGGCTGCACGAAAAAGTGTCACGTTACACCTGATTCTGAGCGTGCAAGTGAGAGCGCGGAACAAGCGATAGAGAGGCACGATCGCGTGAGGTCAGAGCTAGCAGTTCGAATAGTTCTGCTACTGGAACGCCGCCACGCGAGCTTCGAGAGAACTAGCTATCGCGTAAACCTATCGTCCGTAAACTGACTTTCTTCTTCTTCTTCTTGTTGATGCGGCTTTGCAGGGCTCTGTAGCGAGGCCCAGTATCACTTTGACCGTTACCGATCTATTATGATCGCCACTATCTAAAGTTCCTGACCAATGCTGCTTGCTGCTAGAAACAGCAGCAGCTTTTTGGCCGGGATGTTCTTAGCCTCCTCAGGGTCTACTGAGTGTTTCCCTAAGAGGAGGTTACGTTTGTGCATTAGAGCCGGGCAGTAGCAGATAAGGTGCAAAGGCGTTTCCTCAGCCCCAGAGCAGAGCCTGCACGCATCTGTTTCTCGGAGCTTTAGGTTGTACATATGTCTGTTCAACCCACAATGCCCCGTCAGTGCCCGCGCTAGTATGCACAAATTTTTCCTACTAAGCGCTAGTGCCGCTGCGGCGGCCTTCTTATTGAAGGATTTCACTAGCGCTTTGGAGTGTTTCATTCCTGGAAGATCTCGCCAGCGAATCAATGTTTCATAATAACAATAGGTCAACAGGGTAAGGTTGGCTAGGCTCCTAGGTATGCCGCACACAGGTTCTGGACCAGTTTGCCGCTCCCTAGCTCCTAGCTTTGCGAGTTCGTCGGCACTTTCGTTGCCGTCAATACCCGCATGCCCCGGGACCCAGCGAAGGATCACCTTATTTGCGTTGGCTAAGGTGTTCAGTAGTTGCCAGCAGTTTTCAACCAGCCTCGAGTTGAAAATCACTGAGGATAGGGCTGAAAGAGCTGCTTGGCTATCCGAGTGGATATAAATAGTTTTGTTGATAGTGTTGCTTTCCAGTAGGGTTTCCACGCATTCAATTATGGCATACACCTCTGCTTGGAATATTGAGGCATATTTCCCAAGGTTCCTGTGCAGTCGCACCTTGGGTCGCTCTCCATAGATTCCACAGCCCACTTCACTGCCTGACTTGGATCCATCGGTATACCATTTTTGGCTGCCCTGTTTCCAAGTCATTTGGTTTTTCAACCATTTATCCCTTTCAGGAATTTCCACAGAGTAGTTTCTCTGGAAGTGATATTTTGGGATCATACTATCTGACGGCATCCCCAAAATTGGTATCTCAAGCACTGAGTCATGTAGATATCTCATTGCTTGTGATAGCCAGTACACCTCTCTCTGGCTGACGATCCTGTACATACTAGCCTTCGCCTCCTTCTCCAAATAGATGTGAAGGGGAGGTAGGTTCAGTAATGCATCCAGGGCAGCTCCCGGAGAGGTGCTCATGGCTCCTGTGATAAGCAGACCAGCAGTTCTTTGTATGCTGCTTAGCTTGCTTTGTATGGTCTTCTGGGTCGTTTTTCTACTCCAGACCACGGAGGCGTATGAAAGCGTCGGCCTCACTATGGCGGTGTATAGCCAGAGGGCTATTTTGGGGCTGATTCCCCATCTAGTCCCCGCTAGCCGACTACAGATACCTAGGGCTTGTTTAGCCTTACTGGTAATACCTTTCACATGAGGGTTCCATGTTAGTTTTTGGTCTAGAGTCACCCCTAGATATTTAACCTCAGATGAGAAGGGTATTTCTATACCATTCAACCGGGGCGGCACGAGCTTGTCGAGCTTGCGCTTTTTGGTGAATGGAATCAATACGGTCTTACCCGCATTAACGTTCAACTCGTTTTCTTTGCACCATTTTTCAATGGTGCAGAGTGCCTTCTGCATGAGGTACGAAATGGTACCTTGGCAGCTGCCTCTCACAGTGATTACCAGGTCATCTGCGTAGCCCTGGGCATCAAAGCGAAGGTCAGCCAGCCTGCTAAGAAGTTCATCGACTACGAGGGTCCACAAGAGAGGTGAAAGAACTCCCCCCTGAGGACACCCCCTAGTCGTAAGCACTTCTGACGAGGAGTTGTTTAGCTCAATTATGGCTATGCGGTTCGAGAGCATCGCTTCTACCCATCTTACAGTGGTATGATCTGCCAGTTTCCTGGCTAGGCCTTCCACTATTGTACGGATGGGAGTATTATCGAAAGCGCCCTCAATATCAAGGAATGCCGAGAGGGCAATTTCCTTATCTTCCAGTGCCTTTTCAACCTTATCGACAAGGTTTAGCAGGGCAGTTTCAGTAGATCGACCTCTGCGGTAGGCATGCTGGGTGCTATGGATGGGTCTCTGAATGAGAAGCACATCCCTGATATACCTATCCAGCACTTTTTCAATCGTCTTTAGCAAGAACGAGGAAAGGCTGATGGGTCTGAAGGCTTTTGGCAAAGCATAGTCCTTCTTCCCTGCTTTAGGTATAAAAATGACTTTTACTTTAGTCCAAAGTTCTGGTATGTAGCCCCAGGCATAGCTCGTCCTGAAGATTCTTACCAGATGCGGAGTTAACAGCGCTGCTCCTCTCTGTAACAGGAGAGGCCCAACACCGTCAGCTCCGCACGCTTTATTTGGCTTGAAGGAGCTTATTGCCCAATTAACTGCCCCGGGTCTGAAGACTATGGCGGCTCTCCTCCAATCCTCTGGATGAGGCTTGCGAGGTGTGCACACCGGGGATTCGTTTGCATTGCAAACTACCCCGCCGGGAAAGTGTGTTAGCGCTAATAGCTCCAGCGTCTCCCTCTCGTTAGTAGTGAAGGAACCATCTGGCCTTTTGAGAAGCCCGAGTTGATTAGGTTTGGCTTTAGCGAGCACCCTGTGGAGTCTCGCACTTTGAGGAAGATTATTTATTTCCTCGCAGAACCTCCTCCACGATGCCCTTTTCGCCTTCCTAATTTCTTTACTGTATTCAGTAAGGGCCCTTCTATACACCTCCCATTCCTTGGTCTTTTTGGCCTTATTGAATAGTTTCCGTGTTTTATCTCTCAAGCGTTTAAGCTTTGAGCTCCACCACGGTACTTTATGCTTCGAAGTCCTGGTTTTTGGGGGCACAACTCTCTTCAAAGGCTTGCACAATGCCACCTGTTAGAGCCTCCACCGCTAAATCCAGGCTTTCGGGCGTTCTTATACTTTTAGGGATTTGTTCCAAGTATCTCTCTAGGTTACAATGAAAATCCCCCCAAGAGGTGCACTTCGGATCCCTAAAAGTGACTGTTTCACTGATGGAAGTGGTTGTCAGATTAAAGCAAATGTGCCTGTGATCCGACAATGAGCTTTCGTTACTTACCCTCCAGCTCTCAATAAATCTTGCCAGCTTGGTAGTGGCGAAAGTAATGTCCAGAACTTCTTGTCTTGCACTCGTTACGAAGGTCGGAGTGCAGCCTTTGTTCAGTAGTTGGAGGCAGTTACCTAGGAGGAAGTCATAAAGGTACTCACCCCGTTCGTTCGTGTCGCTGCTGCCCCATACTTCATGGTGGGCGTTTGCATCGCAACCCACCAGCAGTTCCGCGTTGTGTTTCCGGGCGAAGTCAACCACTGGATAGAGGTCCACAACGGGATTCTTAACCTCGCCAGGCAGGTAGGCTGAGCATACGAGAATCCTCGACCCTTCCCACCCTTTGAGGTTAATAAATGCCGTCACCAGGTCCACCGCCCATTTTTCGGTGTTGAGGTGTTGCTGCCTGATGTGTGTTTTGTGTCTGTCTGTATGAATGGGTGTGTATGGTGTGAGTGTAAAGAAGTGACTGTGCAGTGTGCGGTTTGGGAAGAGCTCTCGTAGTACTTTCCCAAGGTACTACTGCCACACTGTTTTGAGGGGATTTAGTCCCTCAAGGCTTGTGGGAGCCCGGGTACAGGATAATTAACCGCCGCCTGTTGTTCGGCGTTGTCTCCCGTTTAGCACCACCCGGGGGGCACGTGCAGGGCGGGCCTAATTGTATTAGGTGGTAACTCCTACAGACGCGGGTGACGACCACTCCCCAAAAAACTGACTTTACAGACAACCGTAATTTTCTTTCAAAATCTCAACGTAAGCCCTCCCGTGTTCGTGGAATGCCCTTTCTGCTACCGTTTTCCCCTCTTTTAATATAGGCACCTTCAAATCAAGGGTGAATAGGCATGTTCTATGCAAGCGCTCCACCTTAGGCTGCATCACCATTTGCAAGCAAGTTTGATTGCAGCCAAGCGCTACCCTATATATTTAAAAAAAAGCAATTGGTATTTAAAATAAATTAATATTACGAAATTATATTAATACTGCCTGATGCCCGCGACTTCGTTCGCGCGGATTGAGGCTTTTCTCTTTAATTTTCCGGGATAAAAAGTAGCCTTTGTGTTACTTCATACTATAAAATCAATCTCTGTGCCAAATGTCATCCAGATCCGTTTAGCCGTTATGGCGTGAATGAGTTGCAAACATCCGTTCATACATCCATTCATCTATCCATCCAAACTTTCGCATTTATAATATATGTATAGATTTAATTCAAAAATTGGTAAATAGATACCTATCTGGCACACTATTGATTTAGTTGAATGTTATGGCCTCTCATTGACATTTCTTACCATCAAATATTGTACAACATTCTTTGCAAATAAATGATTATTTATTTATTTTATTTATTGATTTAGTTTGATATTATCTCAATCAACGTTTTTTTTATGCACTACAAGTTAGCCCTTGACTGCGATCTCACCTGATGGTAAGTGAGGATGCAGTCTAAGATGGTAGCGGGCTAACCTGTTAGGGGCATGGCAGTTATATTAACCCATACCCCTATCCGGTTTCTACACGGCATCGTACCGGAACGCTAAATCGCTTGGCGGCACGTCTTTGCCGTTGGGGTGGTAACTAGCCACGGCCGAAGCCAGGCCAGACCAGGGAAAATCCAGAAATTATAAATTCCCAAATTGACCCTGCCGGGGATTGAACCCGGGACCTCCGCACGTTAAGACAACAGCGCTACACACTGCGCCACGGAGGTCGTCAAAACGTATTTTTGTTCACAGCTACTTCGTTGAATGGATCCCTAACAACCTGAAAGTGGCGGTTTGCGACGTACCGCCGCGCGGGCTGAAGATGTCCGCCACCTTTATAGGCAACACGACCGCCATCCAGGAGATATTCAAACGCATCTCCGAACAGTTCACCGCCATGTTTAGAAGACGGGTGAGCACACACACACATACATACACACTTATAGGCCTATTACACTGCACTTTTTACAGGGTCCTGTGGTAAGGGTGGGCGTGGCCGCTAGTTTGGAGTGTCGCTTATTGCACAGCAATAAGGATCAAAATAGGGACCCATTCTCCCTGAATCAGTGTAGTGTTATTACACTACACTGTGTAAGGGTGTCAAGTGTAAGGGTCCCTGTGAAAAGTGCAGTAATTATAGGCCTATTACATATATACGAACTTACCTGATAATATCATGTCATTAGCTGATGCCCGCGACTTCGTCTGTGTGGATCGAACTCCTTAATTTTCCGGGATAAAAAGTAGCCTACGTGTTATTCCAGACTATAATCTATCTCTGCCAAAGGACATGACCAGTAATTGCCCTCCGATTCGGGACAATGCGCAGGATTTCCGTTTTTACAGTAAGGTTAAAAAATTCAAAACGAAATTATTATGGATTTATTATTCCAAATAAGGTCAGGGTTCAAATGACAAAAAAAAAACAGTATGTTTATTGTTTAAATCTTGAGCGTCCGCTTTCCTCTTTAAGCACTACTCCATTTTGACGTTCCATTATATCCATGCCTAATAATAATCTTGTGACCAACCCTACATGAATACCATTTAAGTACCTTAGTCATTATATTATGAATGATTTATTTTTGATCAATTAAATAGTAATGAAAAGGAAATGTATGTTTTGTTTATAATTATTTTTATTTTTTGACAAGTCTCAAACTAATAGATCGAACAAAGCATTTTGAAATACTGCGTTTAAAGGAACGCCCTTTCACATTGCATATGCTGCCATCTGTGGTCGAATAGTTGAACTTGTTAACCAAAAGTAGTGAGCAATACTTAAAAATATTTTCTAGACTCACCACAATAACTAGCGCCATCTAGTGTGGGAAAGCAGTTTTTGGTGAAACTTTTTTATTTATTTTCTCAGTTTTCAGAGCCTTCAGACTCCTGAAACTTTTTTATTTGAAAACTATAAAATATAACAATTACAATAATAAAGAAATAATACTTGAAAATATTTTTTTAGACTCGCTCAACACAATAAATAGCGCCATCTAGTGTGGGAAAGCAGTCTTTTGGTGAAACTTTTTTTGTTCATTTTCGCAGTTTTCCGAGCCTTCAGACTCCTGAAACTTTTTTATCTGAAAACAGTGAAATATTACAATTACAATAATAAAGAAATCATTGCTGCACATTGATTTTTGACACCTAGGCAAGCTGCCATAGTTCCACCGGTCAAGTCCTTTCATCCAGATCCGTTCAGCCGTTTGGCCGTAATTGAGTAACAAACACCCATCCATACATCCAAACTCGAATTTATAATATTAGTGTATAGATTATTGCCATTGTATGGATAGGCTTATTGTAAGAATAGGTAAGTTTACTGTTCCTTGGTCTACAAAGCCTGAAGTTATTAGTAATTTTTTGGTTAACGTTGCTAACAATTGAAAGTCCCATCTCCATGCATTCGACTGATATGTAAAAGAAAAACATTTGCATGCATGCCAAACATGTTATAATGGCAACCAATCCAATCTTAAAATCAGTGTTTTTTTTAATTTTCAACCATTTTGTTTTCTCAGCTCTTACTAGACAAATTATCCACACTTATTATAAATGTGAAAGTGTGGCTGTCTACTACGCTTTTACGGCTCATCTTTTCAACCGATTTTATTATTATTAAGCTGTGACTATATTGCTTGCCCCCAGGCTTTCCTTCACTGGTACACGGGCGAGGGTATGGACGAGATGGAGTTCACGGAAGCTGCCAGCAACATGGCTGATCTGATCTCCGAGTACCAGCAGTATCAGGTGATTATCGTGGCACCTATGAACCAAAACTTGCATTATCCACAAGTTATGGGTCCATACGCCTTGGCCGGCAAAGATTTAACTTTGTACTACCACCCACCACAACAGCCCATTAGCGTCCCACTGTTGGGCACAGGCCTCCACTCTCATAGTAGAGAGGGAAATAGAGCTTAGACTTACCAAGATGCTTCAATGCGGGCTGGCGGGCTTTAAAAACTATTAACATGTTGGTGATAATAGCCGGGACAGATGGCTTGACGTGCTCTCCGAGGCACGGGAATAAAACACCGTCAACTTCCAACTCCGGGCTGGCACTTATGCCCGACCGGGAATCGAACCCAGGACCTCATATTGCGCAGTCGACCATGCTAACCGCTAGACCAACGAGGCAGTATATTTGTTCGTTAGTTCAAAACTCGCAACTGAACCTAAGTGCAGAGAATCAGCCAATGGGGCTGACATTTGGAACATAAATATGTTTCTTTGATGACAGTGGAAAAATATGGTACTCATGATGGAGCTGGGCTAGCCATAGGACCTGGGGCATAACCACCACCACTGCAGCCCATTAACGTCCCACTTCTGGGCACAAGCCTCCACTCTCATTGGGGAGAGGGAATTAGAGCTGATAGGCCTATTACACTGCACTTTTCACTATCACTGCCGCTAGCTAGAGCGTCGCTTATTACACAGCAATAAGGATCAAAGTAGGGATCCTTTCTCCCTAAATCTTATTACACTACACTGATTCAAGTGAAAGGGACGCCCTGTGAAAAGTGCAGTGTAATAGGTCTATTACACCCACCACACTGCTCCAATGCGGGTTGGAGGGCTTTAACGACTATTATCATGTTAATAAAACCATCGTTTAAAGCCATATTATTTTAATATTGTTGACGTTCGTGTTGTAGAATTATAGACTTTATTTTAGGGAGAGAGACATGAGACATTGAAATCACACTGCTTTAAGTGATGGTAGCTCAAGCTGGCAATATTAATAGGTCTAAAACCTTTCTACAATTGTCAACAACAACTGTACAAAGTGTCGAGTTTCATCTCTAACGATGCGTGAGATCATAAGTAACTAACAGACAAACATAACTTTTTCTATATGTTCCTTGTACTTCTCCAGGAAGCCAATGTGGATGATGAAGAATTCGACGAGCCAGAAGAGGAAGAAGCTGAATATCCGGAGAAGGACGTGCACATGCCGCTCTAATGCCACTCGTTAGACATACCGTCACGTAAACAAACCTCTCACCTTGAGCTTAAGTTTCAATTTCTTTTTTTTAATTTTAAATTGACTATTAAAATGTTCAATATAATAATGTTCTCCGAAGCTAATGTCCCCTAATCAGAGTTCTCAACTACAATCAATGGTGTGCAGTTCATAGAGGCACAAAAGCACTGCTTACTTATGTCGAAATATAGCAATGGTAATTTTTCATCATGACAGTCAGTAAATAGGTAACTTGACTAAATTATGCCTACTCTTTCTTCAAAGCACACTACTGACTATACAATCTATTATTTTACACTAAATACTATTGTGATTATATATTCATATCTGATATTACGCTATAGAATTTCGCTCAGGCTGGCATCACCCAAGCCTTAAATCGTGTTTCAGCCCGCGGCACACACTTATGTTTTTCATATAACCTGCATTGAAAGTGCTAATTTTATTAAAATTGTATTTCTTGTTTGTTTTAGTTGCTAGGTTGTTGTTTACAAATATGATATCTGTCAGTTTAGTTGATGGTTAAAATGACAATTAAAAAGGTTTGAAATAAACAAAAGATGCTGTGATAGTATTGAATAGAGGGCTGCTCCGTATATGCTGAATTACGTATTCGTCTGAAATTGACTAGTTTCAGACGACGTAATTCAGCATATACGGAGCAGACGGGTGGCTCACCAGGCATTGAAACTCGCACTTTCAATGCAGGTTATATGCTTCGATATATATGTAGGTACTAGATGGGCCCTTTCATAGAAAAAGCTTGGGCGTCCGACTTGTGGTGCATGCCCCTCACCTGTATAAGCCTAACCCGCTATTCCGACTAGATGACGTTAGTAAAATAGGTCCACATTCTTTGTTTGACAGGGCCCGTCTATGTAAATTGAGGTTGTTTGGTTATATGAAAAATAATTTACATACATTAAGTTTTGATTTATTTTATTCTGATCTATTTTTAGTTTGAACTTTATAGTTATGTGAACAAGATTAAGTTGACCGGGCTTTCGCTACCTGCGCAGTTTGAGAATATCCGTGTTGTATTGAGGTATTTTTACGTGACATTAAATGTAGTTTGTTTTGTTTGAACATGATGATTTATTGATGATTACTTGTTTGATTAATTGTTGGAAGGTAACATATGTAACGGGTATTTTAGAAGTTAACACAGTATTATTTTATATTTTTCCAAATTCTCACAATATACGGGGTTAATTTAAAACTACTAATAGCCTTTAAAGTAGCTTCTGTACGTAATACTGAACAACTTTTATTTGAAATTCTGGTTAAATAAAAAAATGGAATAAAAATAAAAAATAAAAATTGACTGCGCTAAATTAACATCTTCGCGACGCGCGGACTGCAGACAGATCATCAATCCCAAATGCCAATTAACAACACAGAACTACAAAGCGTGATTGTACATAAAAAATTGAATATAAATTATTATAAATTATATAATTATTTTTTTTAAAAAAAGTTGTTGAACGTAAGTAGTTCATTACCATGTAGATAAGTTGCCCTTACGAGGTTTAGTATTTTTAAATCGCCCAAAAGTCATCTTTGATTCTATTTACGTTAAACATTTCTATAATAGTATAGGACCCCAGTATAAAACGACCTTTAACGAGCTGGTTAATGGATGAAAAGTATTTTATATCAAATTAAATATGTCAATAAATATATAGGCACAAGATGGCTCTCGTCGGTATCCATGGCTAATCCAATCCACTAAACCCAAACTATTAAATGTAACCACAACTTATAAAGTTACTATTATTGTTATTACAACTAAATAAAGAATTAGAATTACGCCAGATGAAACGATTATTCGTGAAAGCGGTGCGCCGGCGGCCAAAGTTGGTTTTTCCCGCCACGCTACCACCAATGCGACGCTCCGTCAGAGTGACAACTTTTAAAAAAACATCACTCTTGTCTGACGTCTGTTATTTGTCTATGATATCAGCGAATGTCATGTTTCACTCCATTTGCGCCGTCAAATATATTTCAAATGGGTTGACTAAAAAATTTCAGTCCAGAATATGATTAATTAATTTAATTTTTTCTTTTAAACATTTTGAACTGGTTTGGTTAATAAAACAATTCAATTTAGTATGAAGCATATAAAATATGCAAATGTTAGGTTGACTATATTTTTCTTTCGTAGGCAGAATATATAAACAGGTAAATCGATCTAGTATCGATTTAATTGTAATTTGCACTGGTCTGGTTAATGAATTACAAGTTAAGTTAAAATAAAGATTATTTCATTACGAACATGGAATGGAATTTGTCTATTAACCATACCAGAGAAATGTAAAAAAAAATTGTTAATTAATCATATTCTGGACTGAATTTTTTTAGTCAACCCATTTACAATATATTTATTGACATATTTAATTTGATATAAAATACTTTTCATCCAGCTTGGTGAAGGTCGTTTTATACAGGGATCTTAGACATAGCATGACTATTAGAGTAGACGACATAAAAGTATTTCATGTAACAGTTATTTTAAATTTGGAATTTATAAAAATCCCCCGAACAAAAAAAAATACGTAAAAATCGGTCTTTTCTTTTGAAATGGGAAACACACAAGATCTGTTCTTTTGAAAATATAGAAAACACACACACACACACAACAGTCGAAACTTTTTAAACCCTTTGTGTGGGTGTTTAAAATGAAGCGAATTTAACCCGTTATGCATGTAAGCCTCAAAATGTTTCTGTGCTTGTTGTGAATTTAAATTTTAAGCTTCAAATGTAATACCTCTGTAGGTTAGTAGAGATCCTTTTTATAATAATTGATCAATGCTTATAAATTATTTTACCTAATGAAATTGCTGTTTTATTCATACAATTAAAATATGTAGAAAATTACTTGGAAAATTGGATTTTTTGTACGTTACTTAAGAAGTCGACGGTCCTGAAGGTTTTTCACGGCCCATCCGGTTCACAAATTTTAGAAGAAATTTGGTACCAGTTTTATAGAGATGGAGGCTAATAAATCCCAAAAAAACATAGATTTCGGGTATTTTTTGGAGATTTTCAAACCTTGTAACCCCGCGAAAGTCACCTGTTGCTACGGGTAGGTAGTGAAATAAAATGCAAGAGTACCATAAAAATTTATTTTAATTTTTACTTCTATATTTACAATAGATACAAACACTATTTTTGTGTAACATTATTATTTAATTTAAAGTTATTTAAAAAAATGAGTTCAAAAAAAGAGATAAAATGAGACTAAAAAAAAGGCCAAAAAGTCAATGACCCGATCTATAAAGCGCAAATCACATAGGGAACGGGCGCGGCGGGTGTAATTCCTTGTATTTATATGGACGACATCACACAGTGTCACCCTCAGGCCGTGCCTGTTCCGTAGCCCTTTAATAAAAATGCAAAAATTAAAAATCTGATAGGTATATTTTATTACCGGTCCTGGTCCACTTTTCTAAGTGGCGCCTCTAATTGTCGGTGGCTAATGGCGTAACCGCTGACGTCACCGTTTCTGGACCAGTCTTCGATGTGACGCATCCTATACGTTACTTGTCTCTGATGTGGCGCCAATCACCGCCGATAGGTGGCACCACAGCGCACCGTTTACAGAGGCACATAATAGTACATTATTGCAAAGGCTGGGAAATAGGCAATTGCAGGTCGAGTAAGAGTTTGAAAGCCGAGCCGTAGCCAAGGACTTCTCTAATACGAGACAGGCAATTGCCATTTCCGCCGAGGCGCTTTTCTCAAAAGAATGCAGGGAAATAAAACATACTTTTTTACCTTTGTCGCTAAATATACATCATCTGGGACTTTAATTAAAAATTGCTTTATGCTTTCGCCAGTAAAAAATTTCGATTTCTTGCTTTTGAATCCGGTCGATTGTCGTATAAGAAAAGTAGTTAAGTTCCCATAATTTTTAAAGTTAATGCCGTTTTTAACATTTCAGCATGGAATAAATTGCCCATAATGTAGATGGCTTTTTAGTTTTAGCAATCTCATTAAAATACGCCAAAAATACTGTTTCGGAGAAAATGTTCACTTTTTTCTCGTTTTTCCAACTCATAAAATTTTCATATACTTTCATGTATTTTTCTTTGGACTTCGCTGGAAGCAGGGTTTTCATTACCAATTTGGCTTCTGATCTTAAATCTGGTGGAGTACAATCAATCTCCATTTCACTCTCTTAACCGTTGGAACTCATTTTACTCATTATTAGAGGGGATTGAACCGATCTGGCATAGCGACCTGCCGCCATTTTGATTTTTTTTCAAAATCGCGGCGCACGATGAATGTGGTATGTATGGATAGAGGACACATAGACGAACAAATAATGTCAAGTAACATAGTACCCCAAAGTGTCACGTTCCCAAGATAATTGGAGGTAAAGATAGACATATGAGGACAACGACAATCATTAAAAATAGACTTATTACGTGTCTACAGGCGTCAAATTGTATCCAAATAATCGTTCCGAGGTTGATTATTATTATTACTGTTCTATTCTATTTCTAATAGAAGAGAGTAGGTACATTACTTACTACTAGGAGTACGAGAAAACTACTACTATAATAAATTATTTATCTACTAAAGCGCATCATAATGAAACGCAGTCGACATGTCGCGTTGGTCGCATGTCACTTAGCTTGAAAACATTTTTTAAGTGGATAAGTATTGCAGCTAGTTAGATATGTAGTACCTACTTGTACCAAAAAATAACAACTATAGTAATAGTAGATTATACACCAAGGGGATAAAGCACTGTTTTATGTCACGGGCGCTACATTGAATCGTGAACGTAACGAAGGACTCCAAATTTAACTCCCGAGCGCAGCGAGGGTGTTATAAGTTAATTCCCGACCAAAGGGAGGGAATTAAGATTGAGTCCTGAGTGCAGTGAGGGATTCAAGCACCCAAGAAAAAAACTGCTTTATCCCGGTGGTGTATACTCTACTTTATACTTCTACCATAACAGTAAAACAAACTGTAACGGTTAGATATTTATTGCAAATCATAGTAAGTAGGATAGTAGGATACATAGGTCTAGTAAATAATAAAAAGAAAAGACAAATTAAACTTTTTAATTCAAACTTTTTGCTTTTCATGCTGCCAGTGTTTATGCAGGTACACATACTCCTTGGTTTAAAAACTTTTATGTCAAATGGTACGATCGTTTGGTCGACCAGTCTGGAGCCTAGACTCTGTTGTGCATATTTACAGTATGGGGTTGGTCAACTAGTTGGGCAATCGATCGACTAGATTACGGCCCTAGGGCATGAAGACTGACTTTAGACCCGCAAAAGTATGATTAAAACAGTAGTAAAGGTATGGTAGAAGTATAAAAATAATTGTACTGCCTAACTACTGGTTAAAAATAAAACAAAAGGCATGTGATTGATGTTAAGAATCATTTATTTATTGCTGTTAGTACAATCACGGAATAAGGAATAATACTAACGTACAGAAACTGCACTAAAAAGAATTATAATATATCTAACACGTATCATGCATATTTGCATCGAGTGGGCTATCAGGTTGCTTCAAATCAAAATGTTGTGTGTTGAAATCACGATAAAACAAATGTCATCACGATAAAGATCATGTCAATCACGATATACAATATTATGTGCTTGTTTTAATTCATCTAATACAAGATTAATTATCATCGTCTGCATCCCTAATTACATAATCCAAAAACTCGGCAGGAGGTCGAATATGGGTTTCTTGATGCCGAGCCCAAGCCATGTACCATATAATGCACATAACATGGGCACAGCATCCGAGGGTTCGCATTCCCACAAGACAGTTACAGTAGTGTCCAATGATTTTATTTCTGCCTTGTAAACTATTATCCAGCAAGATGTAAACGAAATACATGCGGGTGGTTTTATGTCGCGAATGTATTTTAGCTCCTGCGAGCCAAGGATTGAGAGCTACAATGCCGAATTGGGTAAGATTATAATCAATTTCTAAATCTTCATACACTTCGATGAAAAATGTACCATTCTCTTTAACGTGTTCACCGTAATAACTTCTCGCTTGCTCTACTTGGTAAGGTCCTAAAGACATAATTAATAAATCATCATATGAAAGGTTTGGGAAGTGTTCAAAGCCGTGGTTAGCATCTATAGCTTGAAAAGCTGCTCTGCGTTGGTTGAAATTGTCAACTCTGATAAAAGGTTTGGAGCGTCATATTTTAAATATATTTCGTTTATTATTTGATTTACGAGTCGGTTGTCTACCAACCGTTTTCCAAACGCGTTTAACAAAGCACAAGCTATTTTTATTTCCTGTTTTAGATGCTGTGTGGCTATACCTCAGTTGACGAAATTGGTTTTTTAAACGACCATTGATTGTTTCCGCTACCCAACGACACAACGTCACTTTGCGAGATTCGTTCGCCTGTTGGGTAGTAAGCTGACGTTGATGCGGCTTTGCAGGGCTCTGTAGCGAGGCCCAGTATCACTTTGACCGTTACCGATCTATTGTGATCAAGCTGACGTTGGTCGTCGTCTTTTGTAAATGGCAGGTAGGTTTTATACCCAACCTCGTTCATTTTCTCGACTACATCACGAAATCCTCGATCCAGAATAAAAATATCTTTGTTTTCGAAGAACCAATGGAAAGGGTTATGTTCATCCTCGCTTATTAATTCCTCCATAATAGTGGCATCGGATTTGGTGGCCGCATAAGGCCCAAACGCTTCAATTATATATCCATCAGGACTTACTATTAAGAACATCTTTAAGAGATTTCTGTACTTGTGGGAACTGTATGATAGCCTTTGGAACCTGTAGTTTGAGCTTTTTTGAATATAAAAATAAGTGCCATCACAAATACTTATCAACTGATCACAGTTAGGTTCCGCAAATAATATATGTGGGATTCTTAAAATTCGCTCACGAAGTTGATCTCTATATAAGAATGCGCAATCTGGTCCATAAATATGGTCAAAGCCCAAGTGTTTTGTAACAAATTCTAAAATAAGACAGTTTCGTGTCTTTTTCATAGCTCTGCTTATAAATTGCGGAAATACATGAAAGACGCTTGCTAGTCTCTCATTGGAATCACCAGTGTGCAGTTTGCACATTACAATTGCTAGGGCTCTTTTAGGTTTCTTAAAAGCGTGCGTTAAGGAAGGGGTTTCTTCTAGAACAGTTAAAAAGTTCTCTTTAGTAAACCCAATATAATAATTGAAAATAGTGTCATCGATAGTCTCTTATCTATCAAAATTCAAATATTTTAAGTTCTTTTTTTGTAACATCTTTAACATATCTGCTATTTGTGCACTATTAAAAGTATCTATTGTTGGACGACCGTATACCGCCAAATCGAGCCACAAAGCTCCATCTCTCGAATGCTCTTCACAAACCCGTACTCCACGCGGAATGTATATATTTTGTTTAGACAAAATATTTGTTCTTAACATCAAGTTAATCCTGTGCAAATTCTGTCTGTGATTGCAGTCTGCTATAATACAGTTCTTCCAACTAAATGATAAACGCAAGAAACCTGGTACAGACATCAGAGGCACATTTTGCATCTGTGGCATTTCTTCTGCTTGTTCTGGAACAATATTATCTTCCTCGAGAGGAATATCTTCGACAGGCTCTTGGGGAGTAACTCTTAGTGGATCACTCTGCAATTCTGATGATTGACTGGATGAGGGTTGAAGCACATCATCAGTAGCTGCTCGCTGTGATGCTAAAGCAGCTTCCTCTTCCTCTTGAGCTCTTATTTGTGTTGACACAAAACGATCAGCACGTTGCAAACACGGTCTGCAAATTCTGTCCTGCACTGTTATCTGAAAAAAAAAACAAAAGACATGACTATAATAGCGAAACAATATTACGTCATTATTTGGACGTCAATAAGCATTTATTTCACGTAACTTCAAATGAAGATAAATCCATTATACCGAATTTACTTTTGTCCTTAAATAAATGGTACCTACTGGACACAGGGTCATAAAATCCATCATAGGTATAATGGATTAACCCAAATTCTACAAAAGCGTTCTTTTCTTTGTTATAATTGTCTAACATGTGTTTGTCTCGACTATTGTCGAGTTGACTTTTATTATGTCCTTTTTTCTAATCTCCATTTAACAAAAACTCTCAATAACTCTAATTTTCGGTAAGTAGAGCTTACACTCTATTATTTTTTGTGCAGCTTATATAGTTTTACTTTTTACATTCAGTATTTTAATGTATCAGTCAGAGAGATTTGATACACAACTATAAGAACCCAATCCCATACGATTTAACTGTGCACCTCGCGCTGTGACGCAACTCTGATGATACTATTTGCAAAAAAGTTAATGTCGTAAAAATATTGTTCATCTATGTATTTATTTAGTACATTGTTGTATGGACAAAAATGTATACCTAAGGAAAGTAGGGTTAATAGTTATGTAGTTATAGTATTATGTACTGACCTGCCGATTGTCAAACAGATGACGAGCGTATTCAATGATGTTTTGATGATCAGCTATGTAGTCTCCAGTTAACAAATTATTAAGACTGTATGGGTCGCTGATATCTTCGCCGCGGTCCACGAACAGTGCTCACTCCACAAAAAAAGCACTGTCTTGCACCAATATGACTTGTCATTTTGGTCAAAATAACTACCTAACTACTTATAGAGTCAATGGTATAACAACACAGTCAACAGAATATAACAACAGAGTCAACAATAACAAGTAATATAATGAAAAACACGGCAAAAAAACAAACAAACGAACTCTCGTACAAAACGTCTGCGCACATTCGGAGTCAAAGTGGCAACTGGCAAACTGAATAATGAATACTGATGATGCCTTTCACTTTTTTACCCTGGAGTCCCTGCCCGGCTAGGAAAACATTATATTTTTGTCTCACTTGCACTCGTTGCACGTATTTTTTCCTGTGCTTGTCTACCGGCAAGACAATGGAAGACAAGCCGTGTCATAACAAAAAGTGCGGCGGGAGCGGGATAGAGCTGTTGACTATTCATTTGTATTATTTTGCGTACAATCCGACCACCCAACCCATTATGTGTGTCATCGTTCTAATTATTATTAGGTATAGCGATCTTTAGTTCCACATATCTCTGCAACGAGCAATTAAATAATTTAAGTCTGCAACGACATTATTTTATTGTTCATTTCATAATGCAGCGGGATGAAAGACATTAAGACAAGCCAACACGCGCGCGCGAGATACTTTGACATAATATAGCGATTCATTGCGATGCGATGCGATTTAGTAGGCAAATAATTAATTGTAGTAGTAGTTTTCTCGTGCTCCGAGTAGTATGTAATGTACCTACTCTCTTCTAATAAACAGTAATAATAATAATCAATGGGAGCGATTATTTGGATACAATCTAACACCTGTAGACACGTAATAAGTCTATTTTTAATGATTGTCGTTGTCCTCATATGTCTATCTTTACCTCCAAATATCTCGGTAACGTGACACTTTGGGGTACTATGTTACTTGACATTATTTGTTCGTCTATGTGTCCTCTATACATACATACCACTTTAACCATGCGCCGCGATTTTGAAAAAAAATCAAAATGGCGGCAGGTCGCTATGCCAGCTTCCATACAAAAAGGTTCAAACCCCTTTATATTTATTAAGTATGTAAATAACAAATCAAGACGAATTTTCAGCTTTGCCGCCAATTTTTTTTTATCATCTGTGCCGACAGGCAAACGCATTTATGGCTATACAGCCACCAATTTGTACTAAGCAAAGAGACTGGTATGCCAAGAATGACAAAAGAGATCCGATCAAAGAGTATTTAATAACCCCAGCACGCCGTTTCATACATTGCAGGAGCGTTGTAATGTTCCAAATTAAAAAAACGCTCCTGCAATGGATTTGATTTTCTTCGTCCGAAAATTCGATACTTCGCGTGTTCTTTTTTCGAATATAATGACAATATTTCCATGCATGTTTGAGAAAAAATCTATATGTCACCGTAAGATTGTAAAAACCGTTGGATATAATCTAACTCGCGAAATTGTATACTGTCGACAGATTGTGAACCGTTCAATGTTTTGAGTGTCAATTTTTGAAATATTAATTGTATTTACGTTCTCTTGTGTCTTTCTTGTACGTTAGGGTTGGGTTCGACATATATAACCAGGTCTGTTTCTTGTAGGTTAGGTTGAGGTTCGACATAAAGGGGCACTTAGGTTCTATCGGGTTAATATACCTAACAGATAACAATCTACCGAAAAATAATGCGTTAAATTGTAATCCTTCGACAGTTTGCAATTTCGCGAGTTAGATTGTAATCTAACGGTTTTTACAATCTTACGGTGACATATATATAACATAGATTTTAATATGTCTACCTCTGTAAACGGGGTTTAAATTTCACTAATTAAACACGCTATCTCAGGAACTAAAAAGCATACAGACTTGAAATTTGGAAGGTAGATTCCCTATATAGTGTGGAAATCAGCTAAGAAGCGTTTTGAGAAAATTAACCCCTAAGGGGGTGAAGTTGGGGTAGAGGCTTGCAATAGGTTCTAAGTTTTTGCTGTTAGAGACTTGAGAATCGACATTTATGTTATAAGTTTTAAATTATAATAAAAGTAGGCCTTTTGAAGCGTCAAAATCTCATAATTTCATAGACATTTCAAACATTGTAAGTACGCGGACGAACTCTAGTTAAATTATTTAAAGGGTTCCAAATTTGACGGTTTACTACCTGAAGTATATCGTATACTTTTAACTGTTGAATAGGTACTAAATTTTTAGGAAAAAACGAAATAATGACAGCCAAAGTTATAAATAAAAAACTAGCATATCTACGTAATTATTCTACTTTATGCGTGTCCTGTCACGCATTTTAAGTATTTTTCTAGGAACACTTTAAAACTTCTATATAAAAATAGATATACTTAACATAATAATACATAAGTTCTCACATAATTTATATTTACAAAGTACAAAATCATACAAAAACATATTTATACATTTCTTTTAACAACTTTGTAATAGTCATTTATGTTGCAAGTACGGAAAGTAAAAAAATTACGTTCGAGCCGCAGGCGAGGGTTTCAATGCAAAGAGTTTAATTTTAAATTACATTCTTCATACTCTATACGTAAAAAAATACTTCATATGTACGATAATGATAATAATTGATAACTTTGGTAGGCGGCACTTTTTACAAGAACTACATGTTTTAGTTAAGTTAAATAAAAAAAAAGTTAATGTACTGCTTAGTGGTGCTAGCTTTAGTCTTTAAAACTATCTAGTTTTACCAGTTTGGGGCGATGAACGCAAGCCTATTAAGCCGTGCGGTAATATCCAATAATGCACTAGTGCGGTAATGTAATGGCTAACATGCAAAACACATGTCGTGAGGCCGCCATCTCGCCTGCGGTATATTGCACCTCGAATATTATTTCCATCTTGCGGCACTAATGGTGTAATAGTGCTATTTTAATACATTTGTGGTAATAGTCTACTTACTTTACACATCTGACAGTAAAGTCACTTTACGTAATAAATAAAAAATTAAAAAAAAGGTTTTAGGCGGCGTCGTATAGTACTTTAATATTATTAAAATACACAGGTTTGTCTTCCATAATGTTCATATTGTGAAGTTTTGAATCGCAAGCGGGCCAGGGCTGCTGGCCTATGTCCATCTCGCTCACACCCGCCGGCACCGCGCCTTGAGGCTGCAGCTGTCCCTGTCGTATAAAAAATAGAGAGCAAAAATATTTAGGATTCCTTTTCTTTGCATCTATGCAGTTTTTAAAGCTAGATTATGTTCGCGTGGTTTTTTTTTATATATTCCCATGGGAACTTTTTAACTTTCCGGGGTAAAAAGCATATATCTTCTCCCCAGCATGCAAACCATCACTATACCAAATTATATCAAAATCGAGATAGCTTTGATTTGTTCTTCAATCACGTCATAACAGCAACGGATCGACGAGAAGTTTTGCATGCCAGACAATTAATAATCTTTCGCCTTGCTCCTCTCGCCAAAGGTTGTCTGTGAGAGATTGCTTCATAAGACCACCTTTGTATGCAAAACTTTGTAGTTTTTTTCATTGTAAAACTATATTTTATACATTTAAAGTATTAAATGAATTAAAAAAAAAATATATATTGTATCAATTCTCAACGCCTCGTTGGTCTACTCTACTGGTTAGCATGTTCGACTGCGGCCGACGATTTCCCGGGTCGGGCCACAATTAAGTATTAGGTTTTTCTGACTAGAAATTCTCAATACTACCCCGGAGTTAGGAAGTTAGCGGTTTGTCACCCCCGTGCCTCGGAGAGCACGTTAAGTCGTCGGTCCCAGTTATTATCACCGACATGATAACAGTCGTCAAAGTCCGCCAACCCGCATTGGAGCAGCATGTTGGGTCTAAGCTCTAATTGAGAGGCCTCCTCTCTTCTAAGAGAGTGGAGGCCTGTGCCCAGAGCAGTGGGACGTTAATGGGCTGTAGTGGATAAGTCAAGTCAATTCAAATAATATTTATTCAATTTAGGTACACTGTACACTTATTGACGTCAAGTTACTTATAAAATATGATACTGATAATCAGTAACAGTATCTAAAAACTAAAGCTACGAGGGTTTCAAACGCGCCCTGGTCTGAGAAGAGTCCACAACAAACTCAGCCGGGGTTTCTTTTTATTATCACCATCTCACGTATCATATGTGACACAAGTTGTCCTACGTAAATAAATATTTTTTTTTTTTTTTTGCATCCATGTCTACATACAAGTACATCGGCATGAGGCCCAGTCAGGGCATTGCAAATTTTAAATTAATTACACAAGATTCACTAAATCTATTACAAATATTAGATAAATAAATAGTCTCGTCAAGTTATTAAATCTAGAAGTCGTAGTCTATAGCTAAAATAATATTAAATAAGTTATTACAATAAAATTAAAATAATTGAATAATTATAAGTTTTAATACATAATTTATTTTAAATACATTTATCGTGCTATTGAGGTCTATGTAGTCAGAAATTCTTGAATGTTATAAAAACATTTTTGTATTAACCAATGTCTTAATTGTCTTTTAAAGGTAGCCTCTTTGTTTTCTTCTTTCATAGTATTAGGGAGTTTATTGTAAATAATAATTGATCTAAAGTACGGACTACTACGGCTTGATATTCCTAGAGTATAACGTGGAAGAGCTAGATTATGCTTATGTTGATATCGAGGGATTCGGTTATATGTACTTTCTAATGTTTTATATAGATGTATGTGTTTCCTTACAAACAAGACTGTCTCCATTATGTAGATAGATGTTAATGTCAGGATTTTTTTTTCTATAAAATGAGGTCTACAACTTTCTCTTTGCCTAATGTTAACTAATATTCGTACGCACTTTTTCTGGGCAATGAATAGGTCTTCCACGTCTGTACTTTCGCCCCAAAGTATAATACCGTACTTAAGCCATGAGTAACCATATGCGTAGTAAGCAGATAGAGCTGTCTCGAAGTTAGCATTCGCCTTGAGGACGCTTAGGGCATATGCAAACCGCGACAGCTTCAGTCTGATATTTTGTACATGCTGTTTCCAATTTAAGTGGGTATCGATACTCAGGCCTAGAAGCTTGAATTCCCCTACCTCCTCAATATTTATTTGTGCTGATAATTTACTTAAGTCTAGTGGTATTTTTTGATAAGGTCTGAATTGTATAAGTTTGGTTTTTTTAACGTTAATTTGTAGGTGATGTTTCTCTAGCCAATTTTGCGTTTTATTTAGGATTCCAGTAATATTATTTTCACATTCGGTAGCATCAGAGCATTTGGTGAGTAATGATACGTCGTCTGCAAACATTATGACTTTGCACTCCGAGCTTAGTACTTTCGGCAACTCATTTATATATAGTAAGAAAAGCGTACACCCGAGCACGCTTCCCTGAGGTATAGACCAGTTAATAATGTCTGTATTTGAGTCAATTGTACAAATTTCTTGAGTTTTTGCATCATAATTTTGTATTTGGACGTATTGTGTCCTGTTTTGTAGGTACGTTTTTAACCATGTGTAAGCGTTCCCTCTGATCCCCAAATTATAGATTTTTTCTAGTAATATCTTATGTGACACTTTATCGTAGGCCTTGGTCATGTCCAATAAGAGTCCTACTGCATACTTTTTCTGTTCCATACATTCAAGAATCTCTTGGATGTATTTGTAGACCGCAAATGTAGTAGATCGCTTTTTTCGAAAGCCATATTGATTATCATCGAGTATATTGAACCTTTCTAAGAACGAGTAAATTCGATTACAAATCGCTTTTTCGAAAATTTTAGAGAAAGTCGGTTTTTTATCACACATTCCGTAAAATACGTAAAGCGCAAAACACACAGGGAACGAGCGTGGGTCGGGTCGGGTGCGCGGCGGGTTGAATTCCTTATATTTACATGGACAACATTACACAGAACGCGGGTCCGGGTCGGGCGCGGGTCGGGTGCGTGGCGGGTGACGCTGTGTGATGTCGTCCATATAAATACAAGGAATACAACCTCCCGCGCACCCGACCCAGCCCGCGCCCGTTCCCTATGTTTTGCCCTTTATTAACACTGACCGGTCTGTCAGAGCGTCGCTTCCCCCTCGCCCGCTTGGGCCACGGCTTCTTCAGATGCACGTATGTGATGTGCGCGCGTTTCTCGCTCGAGTGCTTGAAGCATTTGCCGCACATCTCGCATTTGAACGGCTTGAGACCCGTGTGGATCTGTAGAGCAAAGAACATGTATAACTTTCACAAGAACCTCAAGTTCTTGGGTAAGAAACTAAGGTTCTTACCCAAGAACCTCAAGTTCTTGGGTAAGAAACTAAGGTTCTTAACAAACCCACATGAAAGAAACTAAGATTGTCACAAGACCATATCAAGATATGTCGGAGCAAGCAATTGTACTTTAGCTCGCGCGTTTCTGGAATGCTTGAAGCATTTACATTTAAACGGCTTGAAACCGGTGTGGATATGAAAAGCAAATAATTTACTAATACATTTCTCATGTTCTCAGTCGAGAACCTCAGGTTAATATCAATAAACTTAGTTATGGTTCTCTATCTAGAACTTGGTAGTTCACATTATATGGCAAGATCTGTTTTCTTGTTTCTATTCATAGAAAGAATAAATATATATTATTATATTGATATTCTTTCAATTAAATTGGGAGGCACATTAATAACTTTACAACTTTACTTCACTAACTCAAGAACATAAGGTACTCTGCCAAGAACCTAAAGTTCTCATCTATTAACCTGAAGAGCATAACAAGGACTACATCCTAGACACCAAAGAACCTAAGTTTCACGGTCAAAAACCTAAGGTTCTCGCCCACTCACCACCATGTGCCGCTGTCGGTTGCTGTGCGTGGAGAAGCTCTTCCCGCACACACCGCACACGTACGTGGCGCGCAGCTGGCTGTGCACGCGCTGGTGTGCGCCCAGACGCTGCTTCATGCAGAACGTTTTGCCACACGACCCGATATTGTGTACTCAGCAGGTGTCGAAATATTGCTTCATACTTAATTTTCAGTTATTGACCGAGAACGTTAGGTTCTTGATTGAGAACCTAAGGTTCTCACCATTAAACTTGAAGAGCATATCAAGGTCTCTACCCTAAACACTAAAGAACCTAAGGTTCACGGTCAAGAACCTAAGGTTTTCGCCCACTCACCACCATGTGCCGCTGTCGGTTGCTGTGTGTAGAGAAGCTCTTGCCGCACACACCGCACACGTACGTGGCGCGCAGCTGGCTGTGCACGCGCCGGTGTGCGACCAGCCGCTGCTTCATGCGAAAAGATTTGCCGCACGACTCGCACGAGAACGGCCGCTCACCGGTGTGCACCCAGCGGTGGTCTTTGAGTAGCGCGTAGCTCTGAAAATTAAAAACGATTTTATACGTTAAGGACTATAGTCAAATTTAAAATAGTAATTTTGAATTTTTTTATTTCACAAATAATACATACGACATATTATTTGATTTCTTCATGCTCGTAAGCGCTTGACGGCTTGTCTGAGCACTGCACATTCCTCCATGCTTATTATCTTCATTATTCATGCTTTATATCAGCGTCCGGCATCATGCATGCATTTGTATGTATGATGTTGGGCACACGGCTGAGCAGTACACCCATTCCGGGTGGTGTCATAGACAAACATATTTGTGTGTACAGCTACGTATGACAGATGTTTGTCTGTAACACCATTTTTTTATGTGTTTTTCTTCCTTTCTTTCTTATCTAAATACGTAGGTGCCAAAGGGTAGTAAATATATAATGAAATCTATGGTGCCAACTTTATTTTAAAAAGATTAAGTAAATCTATACTAATATTATAAATGCGAAAGTTTGGATGGATGGATATATTACACTGATTTGGGGGGATGCAAAGTCGGTTACTTCCAACCACGTATTTAGATGATAACATGTGTGGTAATAATCTACTTTGATATCACTGATGTATCACTAACTATAAACCTATATTTGTTGTATACATATTTAGATGATAACTATTTCCTTCAACTTAATTTTAAATCTACGAGATTCCCAAAGCGCCGCGGCAAGAGCAAGAGCACCCAAAACTTATGAAGTTACAAGTAACCTGAAACATCCTCCCACAGGATTCGCACATAAAAGGCGACTTCATGGACGGGTACTTGGTTCGATTCTTGTCCGGATGGTGGCGTCTGAAGTGGCCGTGGTAAGCTCTAGAATCTTCCAGCTGCATGCCGCACTGAAAAAAAAACATAAAATAGTATAGTCCCACCAACTTATCTGGCCTGGTGGCTGGTTCTTCTCGGTAGGAACGGCATTCCAAACCAGTGGTAGATTCACTCAACTATTCAAAAGCACTTTTTAGTCTACTTGAATAATATTTTTGATTTGAATAGGAACTTATTTTTATGCATACGTTATTTAGTCTTTGGTTTTTATTTTATTTTCAATATATACGAGCGACACTGTCACCCTAAAGATAAATTTGTGGGACTTTATATAAATAATAAATAACTTTCTTTATTAAGGCAAGAGAGGTCTATGGTTACATTTAATAAAAACATAGTGAGTATTTAATTTCTAGTATGGAAATGAGAAATCAAGCGGAAATAGGCATGATGACTGATTTTGAAAAATGGTCAGATTATGTTCGGAAGTATCTACTATTTCGAAAAAATATATTATTTCAGCAGGAAAATTAGATTTGGTAGATAAAATTGACATTTGAAATTTAAATTTTAAAATTCGCGCCAAAACGCTCGCGAGTGTCATGGCGTCGTTTGTGACGTCACTATTGTTTTTACGGATGTACTCTGTACAGTGTGCAGCAAGCAATAGTATGATTGTCAAAGCTCGAAAACAAACAATTGTGACGTCATTCGCTTCTCGGTGTTTAATCCATTATGGCGGATTGCTGTATTTTATAGTTTTATTTTATCAAAATAAATAGCAATCTCAGTCGAAATAGAAAAATAAATACGTTTTCTATAATCCTAGAATCCTATTTCATTAGATAAATTCATAATATCATTGATTCTTGGTTACTGTCATCATGCCTATTCGCGGAATTCTCTCTCTATGAGGAAATACATATTCAAACTCATTTTTTATTCAAATAAACTTGTGGTTGCTCTTTTGAAAAATTTAAGTACAATTACATCAATGTGTAGATACATAATTAAGTAATTACATCATAAGTAGTCCTAAGCATTGCTGGAGCGAGTCAAATCCATGCTCTTTTATCATTAACGTAATCTTCAACAGTTTAATAAGTTTTTTTTCAGCAGCATACTTTTAATGGATTTCTTAAACTTGTGTAAAGGCAAGTTTAAAAATAGGTTGGGGAATTTTGTTATAAAATAGAACGAACCTTACCACGAACGACCTTCGGACTTTCTTGGACGATAAATGATTTATTTATTTCATGTAGGACAACTTGTGTCACTTATGAAACGAAAGACTCTACCACCGGTTCGGAAAAATGATTCTACTGAGAAGAGCCGGCAAGAAACTCAGAACTCTTTTCATAGAACAGAAAAGGTTACAATATGTAGACACCACAACACATACGTTACAAGTATTACACTGACTTCCATCAACCAGTGCGAGGCCGGTTGATTCCATGCAACTTTGTCATTAATAAAATCATCGATAGTGTAATAACCTCGACTTAACAAATGCTGTTTTAACGACTTTAAATCTATGTAATGGCAAATCCAGAAACTTAAGGAAATATATGAATATTGGATAGAAGCAGGCTTACTTTGCGGAAGTCCATGATAATGAAGGAACTAGAATTAATTCGCTATAATCCGCGACAATAGGTAAATCTATGTGGTACACTGTGTATCCCGCACTTCTTCTTCTTCTTCTTCATGTTGATGCGGCTTTGCAGGGCTCTGTAGCGAGGCCCAGTATCACTTTGACCGTTGCCGATCTATTGTGATCGCCACTATCTAAAGTTCCTGGCCAATACTGCTTGCTGCTAGAAACAGCAGCAGCTTTTTGGCCGGGATATTCTTTGCCTCCTCAGGGTCTACGGAGTGTTTCCCTAAGAGGAGGTTACGTTTGTGCATTAAAGCGGGGCAGTAGCAGATAAGGTGCAAAGGCGTTTCCTCAGCCCCAGAGCAGAGCCTGCACACATCTGTTTCTCGGAGCTTTAGGTACTGAACATGTGTCTGTTCAGCCCACAATGCCCCGTCAGTGCCCGCGCTAGTATGCACAAGTTTTTCCTACTAAGCGCTAGTGCCGCTGCGGCGGCCTTCTTATTGAAGGATTTCACTAGCGCTTTGGAGTGTTTCATTCCTGGAAGATCTCGCCAGCGAATGAGTGTTTCATAATAGCAGTAGGTCAACAGGGTGAGATTGGCTAGGCTCCTAGGTATGCCGCACACAGGCTCAGGTCCAGTTTGCCGCTCCCTAGCTCCTAGCTTTGCGAGTTCGTCGGCACTTTCGTTGCCGTCAATACCCGCATGCCACGGGACCCAACGAAGAATCACCTTATTTGTGTTAGCTAAGGTGTTCAGTAGTTGCCAACAGTTTTCAACCAGCCTCGAGTTGAAGATCACTGAGGATAGGGCTGAAAGAGCTGCTTGGCTATCCGAGTGGATATAAATAGTTTTGTTGACAGTGTTGCTTTCCAGTAGGGTTTCCACACATTCAATTATGGCATACACCTCTGCTTGGAATATTGAGGCATATTTCCCAAGGTTCCGGTGCAATCCCACCTTGGGTCGCTCTCCATAAATTCCACAGCCCACTTCACTGCCTGACTTGGATCCATCGGTATACCATTTTTGGCTGCCCTGTCTCCAAGTCATTTGGTTTTTCAACCATTTATCCCTTTCAGGAATTTCCACAGAGTAGTTTCTCTGGAAGTGATATTTTGGGATCATGCTATCTGACGGCATCCCCAAAATTGGTATCTCAAGCACTGAGTCATGGAGAGATCTCATTGCTTGTGATAGCCAGTTCACCTCCCTCTGGCTGACGATCCTGTACATACTAACCTTCGCGTCCTTTTCCAAATAAATGTGAAGAGGAGGCAGGTTCAGTAATGCATCCAGGGCAGCTCCCGGAGAGGTGCTCATGGCTCCTGTGATAAGCAGACCAGCAGTTCTTTGTATGCTGCTTAGCTTGCTTTGTGTGGTCTTCTGGGTCGCTTTTCTACTCCAAACCACGGAGGCGTACGATAGCGTCGATCCCGCACTTATAGCCCGCGATATTCACCACCCCACACAAATTTTCCAAACTACTCTAAACGTACGTTTCACTCCCATACCAGCATAGCAGTAGCATCTTCAGGAGATGTTGACAAACGTGCATTGTCAAGTCAACATCTCCTAAAGAGATGCGAATTAAACTTCTAGTTCCTTCATTGAAATATATGAGCAATTAGCAATCTCCTACATATAGCTGGCAGGTGAAAGCGCCAGCGTTAAGGCTAAGAAGCTAGCACAAACTTTTTCTTTGTTTTCTTTTTCCATATATATAACTATAATATTATTAGCTATTATATTATTTGTTTAAATATATTAATTTTTATTTATTAGTATATACTATGAGTAATATGAATATGAACGACTATAATTCTAGTGATACTGAGAGTGAAATCCACTTTTTTTCTGCTGACTCCTCTTCTGATGACAGTTTCCACAGTCTTACGTTACCGCTGAGTTCCCACCTAGATTCCACTTTTTCAGTTTTTCCTAAAAACTTTAACGTAATCCATATCAACGCTCAGAGCATCCCTTCTCATTTTCCCGACTTTCTTGCTTCCTTCGACAATGATAACATTCACGCTATATTAGTATCCGAAACTTTCCTCAAACCTTGCCTCCCCTCCATTTCCTACAGTTTACCTAATTTTCATCTAATCCGAAATGATCGTACGGGCAAGGGTGGCGGTGGTGTAGCAATCTACCTTCGTAAACACATTCCGTTTTCAATATTGAATATGTCACCATCACAATACTCTGAGTCTTCTGAGCACATACTCATCGAGGTACTCTTTGGGCGTTTGAAGGTACTCCTCGGTGTCTTTTATAGTCCTTCTCTTCATATTGATTACTTTCAAGCGTTCGAAGGTCTACTTGAGGGGTATGTTGCTAGTGTGGACCATACGATCATCATGGGGGACTTTAATACCTGCCTGTTAAAGAACGACTCTCGGGCAAAGCGCCTTAACAATATCGTCGATAGCTGCAATCTCCACATCCTTCCTACCAAAGCCACTCATTTCTTCCCTAACTGCACACCTTCTCAACTAGATTTAATGATAACTTCGTCTCCTGATCAAGTAAGTAGTTATGGTCAATTCCCTGCGGAAGCCTTCTCCTATCATGACCTTATATACCTCTCCTATAAGATTCGCCCACCCAAATTAAAGCCGACGATTGTTATGCGACGCTGCTTTAAACATTTTGACAACACTTCCTTCATGAGTGACCTTAATTTAATAGATTGGGATGCTGTGTTAGGTGCTCCAAACATAAATGACAAAACGGAAATTTTTAATTCGCTGCTAACTGAATTATACGACAAACATGCTCCTCTTCGCCCTGTAAAGTTAAAGCACCTGCCAGCTCCTTGGTTAACTAAAGACATTAGAGTCCTAATGGCGAAGCGTAATGCAGCGAAATCTAAATATAAAAGAAAGCCGACAGATGAAAATTTTACTAAATACAAACTATTACGCAATCGCTGCAATAAAGCATGCAGAGATGCTCAGCGCAAGTCCATACATTCCAAAATCGAAAACAGTGACCTTGCTGGGACCTGGAGATTTCTGGAATCCCTTGGCATTGGACGGAAACGAATGGATGCTGACCTTAACCTTGACCTCGAGGCCCTTAATAAGCATTTTGCAAATATTTCCCCAATTGATAACGGCGTCAAGGTAAAAACTTTAAGTCACCTCAGTTCCTTGCCAACTTCCAATTTCCCTGCTTTTCACTTTGTTCCTGTTTCTATTGCGGAAGTTAAAAAGCATATTCTAGGCATAAAGTCTGGTACAGCTGGCTGCGACGGCATTAATCGGAAAATGTTACTTCTCCTCCTCGATAGTGTCGCGCCTGTACTCTGCCACATCTTTAATTTCTCCCTCTCCTCCAATGAATTTCCATGTGCCTGGAAATACGCACACGTGATTCCTATCCCAAAAACAAAGAACTCTTCATCTTTCTCTCACTACAGACCAATCTCTATTCTTCCCTTCCTTTCTAAAGTCTTGGAGCGCTTAGTCCATAGTCAACTTCAACGTTTCTGGCAAAATATAATATCCTTAGCTCTAACCAGTCAGGCTTTAGGGCTGGCCACAGTACAGTCACAGCCCTTGTTAAGGTCTGTGACGATATTAGGTGCAATATGGACAACCAATTGATAAGTATTATTGTTCTTCTTGATTTTAGCAACGCATTTAACACTGTCGACTTTGACCTGCTCCTTGGCGTCCTTAGATCTATTAGTATCTCCTCTGAAGTCATTTCCTGGTTTAACAGTTACCTACGTGGTCGTCAGCAGCTCGTCAAAACTGGTAATCGTATGTCCTCCTACAGTCCAATCACTGCAGGCGTGCCACAAGGTGGTGTCCTATCCCCCCTCCTTTTCGCTATTTATATTAATACTGTTACTGATCTTCTTTCATGTTCCTATCACCTTTACGCTGATGATCTCCAAATTTATACTGCTGCTCCTTTTCACCAAATCAACTCAGCTATCGAGCGCCTAAACCGTGATCTGGACCGCATAAACTCCTGGAGCGAATCTTATGGGTTGCATGTGAATCCGAAAAAGACCCAAGTAACTTTGGTAGGTGGGACAAAGCAACTCAATAGGATCGTACTAGAAGAATTACCCCCAATCCGGCTCGGCACAGCAATTTTAGACCTCAGCCCCCGTGTTAAAAACCTTGGCATATACATTGACAGTTCCTTTTCCTGGGTTCCTCAAATGGCTGAGGTAAGCCGGAAAGTTTTTGCGTCAGTTGGCTGTCTGAGACGCTGGAAATATTTTCTTCCCATCAAAACTAAAATCTCTTTGGCCCATTCCATTCTCTTTCCAATCTTAGATTATGCTGACTCCTCCTATCCCGACTTAACTGAGGAACAACTCAATAAGCTCGAGCGTCTCCAGAATCTGTTCATTAGATTTATCTTCGGGCTTCGTAAGTATGACCATGTGTCAGAATTCCGAGCCCGCTTGAAGTGGCTACCTATCAGACTCCGCCGTAATCTACACCTGCTCTCTCTTCTCTACTCCATCCTTTACAATCCACAAACTCCTTCGTACTTAAAGCAGCGCTTTTCCTACCTTGGCTCGAACATTGAGCGCCAACACCTGCGGTCGTGCAAGGACAACCGCTTGCACATCCCCGCTCATCACACGCGGTACTATGACAACTCCTTTACGTGCAAATCTGTAATACTGTGGAATAGTCTGCCTTCTGAAATCCGCCATTCCAAGTCGCTCTCAATTTTCAAAAGTCGTTTGTATAATCATTATTTATCTCTTTGTAATTATTAGTGTTTACTTTATTCTATTATGGAGAATATATTAATGATATATATTTATTTATATAGGTATATATTTATATATGTAGTTGTGTAGTAGTAGTATATATTTACATCTATTTATTGGTCTAAAATGTATGTACTGTATTATGTATGTATGCATTTCTTATCTAATATTATTATTATTTTTTTTAATACAGCACCATCCCGCGCTGCCGTTTATTTATCCTTTCACCAAAGGTTGTCTGTAAGAGATTGCTTTAGCAATAAGACCGCCTTTGCACATTTCTAGTTTTACTAGTAATTAATGCTTTAAAACTGTATTCTGTATATTTTGTATGTGAAATAAAGATGTCTAAATAAAATAAATAAATAAATAAATGAGCACACCTGTTCACAAGATATGGGCCCTTCCGCTTTCCGCATCTGACTCGGGTACATTCTTCTCTCGTTTCTCTCCGCGCTGTCGTTATTCGACTTTTCTTTGATTTCTCTGGGTTTCCTTCCCCTTGTCTTTTCTTTAGCATCACTGGAAATACATTTTTTTTAGCTCCACCTTTTACTGATTATTTTTATAAATTCTATCAGCAAATATTGACGATTCGGAAGGCTATCAAAGTTTCTATTTTTACCCAAATATTAATTTAGTCCCAGAAACGACTTGTCAATATAAATATATAATATAATGTAACTTACATATAATTTCAGGCACATCCTGTAGTTAATTATCCGGAACAAAAAGTAGCCTATGTCCTTCCCCGAGATGCAATCTTTCATCAAAATCGGTTGAATAGATGGGCCATTAAAGCGTAGCAGCCAGACACAATTTCTCTTTTATAATATTAGTATGGATTGGAAGTTTCTGAAAATAAATTCTCAGTACTACTAGCCCGGAGTTGGAGTTCGGCCAAACGTGTTTTTTTAACCGAAAGTGGCCGAAGCCGAATGTTCGGTCGAAAACTAATATTAATTACTGTCACCCGCGTATAATTTCTGATTTACTGATGTCTACACCATAGAAGGAAAGTCAGTCAGTCAGTGAGTGAATGAATGAGTGGTTTTTCGCTTATATATAGATTAAATAAATTAGTATCAGTTTAAAGGTACTCACGCGTCAGTAGTATGCTTGGCGGACACTTGACGGTGTCTCTTGTATGCAGCTTCAGACAGGAAACGGACGTTGCACAGTTCACAAAATGGCCCGTCCTCAGGGATCTAGGAGAGAAACAATTATATTTTAAAAAACCGGAGCGCATTTGGAACCATCGTAGCTTTAAGATACTGTGGTTGATTATCACCATCACGTCTTATATTACAATAATAATATCTAATATCTATATATTATAATATATAATATCTACAAGGTATATTTTGTAGTGTAGGTACCAAAATCGAATAATTTATATACTTTGATTTTGAGTTTGAGTATAGTCCGACAAACTTATCTGACCCGGTGACAGAGTCGCTAGAGTCTATGAAAAATAAAATAAAAAAAAACTAAACGCGCATAAATATTCGTTCCAATTTTGGCTACCGGATCAGATAAGTTTGTCATTTGTTTTGATATCATTTATTTTTATATTGGAATTTCGGCTATTGTGGCCAATCTCCAGAGATTAGGGAAACTACTGCGAGGGAAAAATTATAGTGAACCACACACCAGTGATCTAGAGATATCACACGCAACAACCAAGTAACAAAAACTAGATGGCGCCACTCTACCCTTCGATCACGCAAATAAGGCTTTCTTTTCAAAGTAGGAGGTATGTTTTATGCGTACCTAGCCCATGTACGTTGTGAATTTCGGTCATTAGTTAATGATGCAGTCTAATTTGGACGCGGGTTAACCAATGTTTGAAGTTCTCAGATACTAACTAGACTGAGCAATACAAACCACACACCAATAATCTAGAGATAACACACGCAACAACCAAGTAACTTAAACTAGATGGCGCCACGCTACCCTTCGATCGCGCTGACAGTTTTCTTTTCACTGACCTCTCTGTCGTCGAAGCGGTGTTTGAGTTTCTTATGCAGGTCAATGCCCTTCTCGCTGACAAAGGAATAACCGCAGAGCGCGCAGACAAAGTCGGAGGGGTGCTTTATGCGTACGTGGCCCATGTACGTTGTGAATTTGACGAATTCGTCCGGGCAGTGCGGACATTGGTACCTAGTTCCTTTATGCCACCTTTCGTGCAGTCTTGCCGTTTGTCTGAAAAAATCGTTGTACATATCGGCGGAAATCATACTATTACTATAAATGCGAAAGTGAGTTTGTGTGTCCTTCAATCACGCTGCAACGGAGCAACTGATCGACGTAAATTTTTGGCATGAGTATAGTTGAGGACGTGAAGAGTGACATAGCCTACCTTTTATCCAGGAAAATTAAGGAGTTCCCGCGGGAATAGTAAAAAAAACTTAAACCACGCGGACGAAGTCACGGGCATTAGCTAGTAAAATATATACGTCAAAAACGTGAGTTGTTTTATCATTTGACATTACTTAAGGAACTTCTTTGTATAGATTTCAATACCCTCCCATACAATATAACCGCGGGAACACCTTAATTTTCTGGGACAAACGTAGCATATGTCACTCTCCAGGTCCGCAACTATATATATACCCTTGCCAAAAATCACGTCGATCCGTTGTTCCATTGCGGCGTGATCGAAGGACAAACCAACAAAGAAAGGACTTGACCGGTGGAACTATGGCAGCTTGCCTAGGTGTCAAAAATCAATGTTCAGCAATGATTTCTTTATTATTGTAATTGTAATATTTCACTGTTTTCAGATAAAAAAGTTTCAGGAGTCTGAAGGCTCGGAAAACTGCGAAAATGAACAAAAAAAGTTTCACCAAAAGACTGCTTTCCCACACTAGATGTCGCTATTTATTGTGTCGAGCGAGTCTAAAAAAATATTTTCAAGTATTATTTCTATAATATTGTAATTGTTATATTTTATAGTTTTCAGATAAAAAAGTTTCAGGAGTCTGAAGGCTCTGAAAACTGAGAAAATAAATAAAAAAAAGTTTCACCAAAAACTGCTTTCCCACACTAGATGGCGCTATGTATTGTGGTGAGTCTAGAAAATATTTTTAAGTATTACTCACTACTTTTGGTTAACAAGTTCAAATATTCGACCACAGATGGCAGCATATGCAATGTGAAAGGGCGTTCCAGTTCAACTATTCGACCACAGATGGCGGCATATGCAATGTGAAAGGGCGTTCCTTTAAACGCAGTATTTCAAAATGCTTTGTTCGATCTATTAGTTTGAGACTTGTCAAAAAATAAAAATAATTATAAACAAAACATATATTTCCTTTTCATTACTATTTAATTGATCAAAAATAAATCATTCATAATATAATGACTAAGGTACTTAAATGGTATTCATGTAGGGTTACAAGATTATTATTATGCATGGATATAATGGAACGTCAAAATTAAGTAGTGCTTAAAGAGGAAAGCGGATGCTCAAGATTTAAACAATAAACGTACTGTTTTTTTTTGTCATTTGAACCCTGACCTTATTTGGAATAATAAATCCATAATAATTTCGTTTTGAATTTTTAAACCTTACTGTAAAAACGGAAATCCTGTGCATTGTCCCGAATCGGAGGGCAATTACTGGTCATGTCCTTTACGAGCACGAGAGTCATCCTATACATGTCATTTTATGCATGAATAAGTTGTGTACTCGTACTACACTTGGATTCACCCCAGTATAATTTATTTATTGAATTGATCTCTGCCATTGAGAATCAAATTAATATATTACATACATACAAAGTACATACTAAAGCTAAGTGATATATATTTTTTTAAATAAACCTTATATCGTGTAATACCGTACATTGTGAGAAAAAAAAAATACTTATGGTTTATATGATTGAATGTGTATGATGTATTATTTATGTCACCGTAAGATTGTAAAAACCGTTAGATTATAATCTAACTCGCGAAATTCTAAACTGTCGAAAGATTGTAAACTGTTCAATGTTCTGAGTGTCAATTTTTGAAATATTAGGTTTTATCGGGTTTAAATACCTATCAGATTACAATCTACCGGAAAATAATGCGTTAAATTCTAATCTTTCGACAGTTTGGAATTTCGCGAGTTAGATTATAATCTAACAGTTTTTACAATCTAACGGTGACATTTACATACTAAAAACGAAAGCTTGAATAATCTACTTGAAAGTACGTAGGTATATTTGTCGATAGTTAATATATAAAAACACCCTTGCCCCAGCCCTAAATATGACTTTCTTTTCAATTTTCAAACAAAACTTTCAAGCACCCTTGTTATATTCGCAATTTCGCATTTATAATATTAGTATGATGTTAGTTTCCAGCGGTACATACCTGTGTGTAGTGACGTAGGCACATGAGTTGCAGCTAAACCTCTGTGTGTGGTGCGCTGTGATGTGTTTCCGCAACGCGTGCGGATGCTTGAAGTGCGTTTTGCATATTTCGCACTCGTGCTCGCCGCATTGCTGCAATGATACAACGCGAGGTGTCGGCCACGGTTACACAGCACTTATTAATATTAACTTTAAAACTAAGGCATTAAAGTTTAATTACGAATGTACTATCTTACTAATCTTACTAATATTATAAATGCGAAAGTTTGGATGCATGTATGGATGTGTGGATGTATGGATGTATGGATGTTTGTTACTTAATCACGCCCCAACGGCTGAACGGATCTCGCTGAAATTTGGCACAATGATAGATTATAGTCTGGAATAACACATAGGCTAGGAATCAAAAAACCTCAAACCACACAGACGAAGTTTCGGGCATTCGCTAGTATTATTATACATAAGACCTTTTGTCTTAAGAAGGATGGTGTCGATCACGCGTATTCACATTTTTACCCCCTACCAAAAACTGCTCAACGCGCCTATAGAAGTTTTCACTTCAATAAGTTTTTAGAGTTCCATTGACCTAAAGTTGTTATTTACAGAATAGGGAAGTGTGAAGAAATCGGAGGAATTCCTATGGCTCGTCGTGGGAGAGTGCAACTTAGATTAGATAATATGTGTTACCGCTATATTAAAATTCATGAACATGAAAAACTAAAGCTCTAAAAAAAGGATTTTGCCCCTTAAAGTTATAATTTAATTTAGTGTTAGTCATCTTAATTATAGTACAATGTTTCCAGCAACTAAACCATTTAGTTATTTATTTAAGATTCAAGATTCATTTATTGCAAATTTGGGTTTTCATTAGATCTTAATGTAATATTGTTGTGTACATCCAAATACCTTAAATATACGGCATGCAATATTATAAAATATACATAATATTTTTTATCTACTCCCATGCTATAAATCCTCTATAACAGGTTCTGAAACAGTTAGCTTATTGCCAACATTAAAACACCCAATGTCCTAATAACCATAACATCATCCAAACGGGTGATGTAATGTTGTACTGAATTTCATAACAACACTCCTTTTCCTCATTTTTTTTCGATCCCCTTTGCGCAAAGGGTTTACTCAACAGACAGCCACATCTGCTCGATGCGTGGTATCTGTATGAATTACAAAAAAAGAACATATATACGAATTTCAAAAAAAGAACATTGTCATACACGCGCGTTTCATTACAAGAACGCCGCGCGCTCAAAAAAAAAAAGTAGGTTATTAGAATTTTCCACGCTATTTTTCTTCGTTTTTTTTATTGTTTTGTTAATATAAATATTCCGCCGAGTACATCGGGATCAGGACCTTCCAAAATTAAAGAACATCAAGTGAATTTTAATTTTTTTTTTTTTTTTTTTTTTTATCCACTACAAGTTAGCCCTTGACTGCGATCTCACCTGATGGTAAGTGATGATGCAGTCTAAGATGGTAGCGGGCTAACCTGTTAGAGGCATGGCGGTTACATTAAACCCATACCCCTATTTGGTTTCTACACGGCATCGTACCGGAACGCGTAATCGCTTGGCGGCACGTCTTTGCCGGTAGGGTGGTAACTAGCCACGGCCGAAGCCTCCCACCAGGCCAGACCAGGGAAAATTCAGAAATTATAAATTCCCAAATCGACCCTGCCGGGGATCGAACCCAGGACCTCCGCACGTTAAGACAACAGCGCTACACACTGCGCCACGGAGGTCGTCAAAATAATAATAATAATAATAATTGCACTATACAAAATGTTAATTACTACTACAAAAATAATTCTTTCTTTAATACTTAGTTTATTTGTATATACTCAGTAATGGATGATATTAGGTTACTAGGACTGGATGTTTTAATGTTAGCAGTAAGCTAACTATTTCAGAATCTGTTATAGAGGATTCATAGCGTGGGAGTAGATAAAGTCTTGTATGCAACTGTTGATAATTAGGTATTAAAACACTCATATGATACTATTATCACACTCCGCTTCGCGTCGTGTGATAAACCCACATTCGTGTTTTAATACCCCTTATTACACAACTGTTGCATAAATAACTATTACAGCGTTATTTTAATTAATTATCAGTATATCCAATTATTCTTTTTATACAATATTTATATTATAATGTCATTACTGTCACAATATCTTAATTATTAACAATGTCAATACAACAATAATGTTAATCCATGAAAGTCAAATAAATTTAACTGTTTAGGTATTCAGCCACACTGTAAAAAGTATGATACAAGAGATACTCAAAAAGTGTACGTTTCAGTACATTGAGCGTCATTTTCTCATCTTTAAGCGGATTTGGGACCTTATTAAACAATTTTACACCCATTGCATAACAATACCTACTGTAGAATGCAGAGTTTATTTTATGAGGTATAAGTAATCTGGGTTGAATCTTGGGTTTTGATTATATTTTCTAGCGGGCTGTTTTCTTTCTGTGGCTTTTGTGAATAGTGCACTGTTTTTCTTAATAAATATAATAATTTCATAAATATACATAATGGAAGTGGTAGTATTTTAAGCTTTTTAAATAGTGGTTTGCATGAATCGAAGGGACCTGCTGCACAAAGTGCCCGTACACATTTTTTTTGAGCTATAAAAGCTTTATTGATATCACAAGAGTTTCCCCAAATGATTAATCCGTACCGAAGGTTCCTTGATATACAAGTATAAACATGATAAGCCATTAACGCGGCCTGTTCATTGACCGTTTTATGCAACCTTCTTAGTGCAAAGACAAATTTGTTTAGTTTGTTACTTATCTTTGTAATATGACATTTCCAGTTACAGTCTAGTTCGAATCCTAAAAATGTTGTTGTTCAATTTTTTGTCCAATAAAGTGAACATTAATTTTCTCTGGGACAATATTAGGCTTTTTGGTAAATTGAATGTACTTTGTTTTATTTACATTAACGGTAAGATCATTGTTCATAAGCCATTCAATTATACTTCTTGTGACTAAATTAATTAATTATTATTTATTTATTTAAACGATACCTCGTCGAATTCGTATTTTAAAATCATAGTTTGTTTAATATGCTTTCACTGCACATCTGTTCAACCGATTTCGATTCCACGGGCTTTTAAAAAACTGCCAAACTTAATAAACCTGCAATAATTGTGACAGAAAATGTCTTTTTTTCATTCATATAAAACAAAAAGTTACGACGTAACTATATTTGGTGTAGCATAAACTCGACTGAGTATTTCTGTACACAAAAAATATTTATCTATGATGGTATTGATTTATTTATGGTATGAACTAATAGAGTATCGATAAAATAAATTAAATAAAACTTACATTAGTATGTCTTGACATGTGTCCATTGTACGCATCCTCATCCAAAAAACCTTTAAAACACAAAGTGCACTTAAAGGGTGAATTCTTATAGTTAGCACTCTCTTGCCTTTTCCGTATATCTTCCAATTGTTCATCGACGGTTAAATCCGTTATAGTAAATAATGTTTCATTCAAATCGGTATTTAAAAATGGCTTCCTTCGTCTATCTATTTTCGGTTCGACAACTTTGGGTTTGACTTTAGTTTTCTTAACTTTACTTTTCTCTTTTTTCAATATTTTCTTGCGTTTAGTCTCTAATGGCAAACTGTCATCGGTTGAATAGTCATTGCAATCATTATATGGTAAGAAATCTACATCATTGTCACTGTTTTCGTATTTAAGATTGATGTTTAAATCGCCATGATTTAAATCATCGTTGGTTTCATTTTCGTGATTCAAATCATCTTTGATTGTGTTTTCGTGATCTAAATCTTCGCTGATTTCGTGATTTCGTCCATCTTTGGGTGCAATTCCGTGATTTAAATCAATGTTTGTTGGAATTTCTTTGTTTATGTTAAACTCATCACTGGGTACTAAATCATTTTCATTGCTACAAATGAAGTCTTCTTGTTTAACTGTGGCGGTCAATTTGTCGTTTGCATTTGTATTATCAAGAGTAGATGGGGTCTCCTCTAAGTCGTTTAATACATATAAGTCATAGTTGTCTGGTTCGCATTGATTCCGAACTATGTTTGACACAAGATTGTTTTCTATTCGGTCTATTGTTTTGATGTTTTTGATTGTTATCTGAAAATTTTGAATAGTATAAACGTTTCTTTATACACCGAACAAAATTCATAGCTACCACGCTGGCCAAGTGCGGATTGATAGACGTTGGCAGTAAGTAATATTTGATTCCTAAATTGCATTTAACTCCGATAAGCTCGGTCCAGCAATGCTTAGGATGGCGGTTACATAAGTATCTTCACATTAATGTAATTATAAATTCATTTTTTTCACAAAAGAGCAACCACCGAGTTTCTTGATGGTTTTTCTTGGTAGGAACACATTCCGAACCAGTGGTAGATTCATTCGACTATTAAAAAGCACTTGTAAAAAGTCTACTTGAATAAAAAAATATTTGTATTTGTACAAGTTAGAGATACGTGCGCGGGCATCGAACCCGCGACTCCGCACAGGTGGGGATCTAAACCAGATATGTTATGGAGGAGCTCTGTTACCGAAACTATCGGATATCCGAAATAAAAATCTATCCGTAACCGTAACCGAATCCGATACATAAGTTTAAAATTATTTCAGATAAGGTTATGCCTGTCTTCGAATAATTTCGGATAGGGTATGTCTGTCATAACATGTGTCTAAATGAGACATGTTATGACAGGTTTTTGTTTTTAAAAAAACCTAATATCCGTTAGTAACCAAAACTAACATTACATAAATTCAAAGGCTGTGTTGTTAACAGCATTTGTTAAGTCGAGGTTATTATACTATCGATGATTTTCTTAATGACAAAGTTGCATGGAAGCAACAGGCCTCGCATCCAGTGACCCACAGTGTAATATTTGTAACGTATGTGTTGTATTGTTTACTTATTGTAACCTTTTTCTTTTTTAAGAAAAGAGCAACTGCTGAGTTTCTTGCGGCTCTTCTCAGTAGCGAAGTGAGTCTTAACGTATCATAAGTGACACAAGATGTCCTACGTGAAATAAATAAATCATTTATCAATCAATCATAACGGATAATCCGAAATAATTGCATATCCGCAACCCGATCTGAAACTGGTATAATATACATAATCTTGCATTATCCGTATCCGTATCCAGATCTGAAATTTCATATCCATAACATACCTGGTCTAAATCACTATCACTGCTTCAAGATAAAAGTGACAGATGCATACAATACTTACAGATTTGTGTTCCTTGACCAATCTCAATAAAAGTGAGTGTGCACGCTTGCTTTTTTCCCGGAACCTGTTGAAGTTCAGAAGTCTATGAGCACACTCTCCACATAGCGTTTTGGGCATCTTGTCTTTATCTTCCAACTAAAAAGAATTTTTATGAAACAAACTAAACACATTACTGCTTTTTTTATTCGACTACACTATTGGTAGTTATACCTATGATTAGCTGATGCGCGCGATATCGTTCGCGTGGTTTAATTTTTTAATTCGTCCAGGAACTAAATTTTCCGGGATAAAAAGTAGCCTATGTCACCAGCTCCAGGTCTTCAACTATACCCATGCAAAAAATCACCTCGATTCGGTGCTCTGTTGCGGCGCGATTGAGGGACAAACCAGCAAATAAACACACTTTCGCATTTATAATATTAGTATGATGACTAGCTGATACCCGCGACTTCGTCTGCGTAGATTGAGGTTTTTTGGTTCCCGCGGAAACTTTTTTTCCGGGATAAAAAGTAGCGTATGTGTTATTCCAGACTATAATCTATCTTCTCTGTTTTTTTTTCTATATTTTTATTTTCTGGGCCGTAAGCTTTTTGCCGACGTCATCACACAAAAACTTTCATCCCCTATTTTTACCCCCTTTAAGATAATTTTTTTACAAACTTTAACTGTCGTATTTATTTATATCTAATCAAAAGCCTAAAAAATAAATTTTAAACTTCTAGCTTTAAAAATGACCTAACTTCCATACAAAACTTTCATCCCCTATTTTAACCCCTTATAGCCATTTTTTTGCATTAAAAAGTAGCTTATGACTTTTTTCAAGCTCTAGACTGTCTCTGCACCAAACTTCATTTAAATCGGTTCAGTAGTTTAAGCTTGATTGCGTAACACACAGACAGACAGGGTTACTTTCGCATATATAATGTTAAGTATGGATTAGTATAAGTATGTCAAATACTTATGTCCAATTATTATAGGGGTTTAATATAATTGTCATACCCCTAACCGGTTAGCCCGCTACCTCCTATCCTAGATTGCATCATCACTTACCATCAGGTGAGATCGCAATCAAGGGCTAACTTGTAGTGGAATTAGAAAAACTCCCAAAGACTACAAAAAATATAAGAAAAAAACTTACCGCAATACCAGATAAGGTTTTGTATGGATCCCTCAGTTTGTATTTGTGTACAGGATACATTTTGCTGTCAGTATCCAAGCATATTAGACAAACCTGGAACAGAAACATTATTGAAAGCTCAAGAGACATTTTTATTTTTCGTATTTTTGCTGATAAAGGGTCTTTTACCACACTAGGGCAGTAAAAATACCTGTCTTCATGAGACCTGGAACGTTACCAGTCCCAGGCCAAGGGGTATGGCAGTTATATTAAACCCTAAGTATATGTCAGTTATTGTACATACATCATTGTTATGTTAAATCCATACTAATATTATAAACGCGAAAGTGTTTCTGTCTGTCTGCTATGCTTTCACGGCCCATCTATTCAACCGATTTCGATGTAATTTGATAAAGTTTGTATCCCGGGGAAGGACATAGGCTACTTTTTATCCCAGAAAATTAAAAAGTTCCCGCGGGAATCAAAAACCTTAATCCACACGGACGAAGTCGCGAGCTTAAATATTCATTTAGGCTCGCGACTTCTGAAATCGCGACATGAATCTGAAAATGTCCTCTTCCCTAAGCTAATGTTGCCTGGAAGATGGCTTTTTAAGCAATAAGGCCGCCAGTTGTGCCATATGTATTAATATTATTGTATTTGTCTATTTTACTTCTTTTTAAAGTGTAAATTACACTTTATACATCTTACTGATGCCCGCAACTTTGTCCGGATGAATTGAGGTTTTTTGATTCCTGCAGGAAAAACTCTTTAATTTTCTGGGATAAAAAATAGCCTATGTGTTATTCCAGACTATAATCTATCTTCGAGTCAAATTTCATCCAGATCCGTTAAGCCGTTCTGGCGTGATTGAGTAACAAATATCCATCCATCCAAACTTTCCCATTTATAATATCAAAGTATAGATTATACTTGTATTAAAAAAAAAATCACATGTTTTTTATTCAAATACACTTTTTACAGATGTTTATATATAGTCGAATGAATCTAACACTGGTTTATAATGCCGTTCCTACCGAGAAGAACCAGGAAGAAATTTGGTGGTTGCTCTTTTGAAATATTACTATATATGGAGTGTACTATACATAGGTCAGTAAAAAATATTATATACTAACGTGAATAACCAAAGGCACAGCTTCCGCCCTGACTTTCCTCACCCCAGTCTTCGAGACATAGAAGTCATCGTACAGGAAGTGTTGTGAACATACTGCGGCTTTGACGGGAAGACCTGACTCATCCTTGTTGAGAGCTTTCAACCAGGACTTCCTTGAACCTGGGTCAAGGGGTAATCTGGAAGACAATAAATGCACATTCTCACAGAAGATCCGTATTTATAGGATCAGCATTGTTAGAGTCAACATCTTTCAAATATTTGATAGAAGCGGGCGCCACTTTGCGGATCTCCATGATAATGAAAGAACTGGAAGTTTATTTCGTTATAATCCGCCATAATAGGTAAATCTATGTGATACAGTGTGTATCTTGTAATATTCACAACACCACGCAAGATTGTACTGTTGTTGTAATATGCAATTGGTTTTGGTTTTGTGTGGTGTGATGAATATCGCAAGATAAACACTGTACCACATGAATTTACCTATTGTGGTGGATTATAGCGAAATAAGGGGGGGTAAGGAGGAGAACGGCGATACCATCTAGCCGGCCCCAAACGCCAACACTTGCTCGTGGTACCCCCTGCTAGACAACGGACGAGGCTCTGGCGACCGACCAATCGCGGTATATCTGTCACCGTAAGATTGTAAAAACCGTTAGATTATAATCTAACTCGCGAAATTCTAAACTGTCGAAATATTGTAAGCTGTTCAATGTTCTGAGTGTCAATTTTTGAAATATTCATTATATTTATGTTTTCTTGTCTCTTTCTTGTAGGTTAGGGTTCGACATAAATAAACAAGTAGTGCCCGGCCTTTAAGTTTTATCGAGTTTAAATACCTATCAGATTACAATCTACCGGAAAATAATGCGTTAAATTCTAATCTTTCGACAGTTTAGAATTTCGCGAGTTAGATTATAATCTAACGGTTTTTACAATCTTACGGTGACATATCCATTATACGCCCGTCTGATTTTCAGACAGAAGAGGCAACATCGACCTTGGGACTTAAATAGTTCCAAAAAGGCATGAGGCAGGAGGCCACGTGAAACCACTGTTACTAATTTCCCTAGTAAATCGTCATGACGATAAGTAAGAATAAGAAGACCCTCAGTCTATGAGGGCGATAATCTCCGGGCGAGACTTGAGATTTAAAAACGACCTTGGCGAGTTAACGGTTACGACATGGAATGTTAGGACATTGCATCAAGATGGAAAGATTGAAAATGCTGTCAGAGAAATGGAAAGACACGGGTGAGATGTCTTGGGCATAAGTGAAACCAGATGGAAGGAAAATGGCGATATGCCGACTTATGGAAATACACATTTCTACTACTCATTGTGGTGGTGGTGGAGATAAACATTACAGAGGGGTCGGCTTTTTGGTGAACAAAAACATATAGGACTGTGTATCGGGTTACATACCTCAATCAGAGAGAATAATTCTGTTACAATTAAATACAAAGCCAATTCGTACAAACCAAGTATATGCGCCTACAGCAAATAGTACGTCGTTGAGTGTGGAAGTTTTACGACGATTTAAACCGTATGTAAATTGAATTGATTATGAGAAGTTTTACAATGATTTAAATGATGTGTTTAGGTAATGAAGATAACAAAAAAGCATGACGTTGATATAATAATGGGTGATTTTAATGCTAAGGTGGGGGAGACACCTGTACTTGTCCGTGTCTTGGAGAAAGGAATGACCGATGTGAGCGCCTAATACAATTAAAGAACGATGAAGTTGCAAAATCCTTCAGAATAAAAATGTTCGCTAAATAATTCGCTACAAGTTTTTAATAAGATGTACGACTTCGGCACGGCTCCGACTCTGTACGACTACGACATATTCCGAAAGATGTTCTTCGTTCTTCCTTTGTTACAATCCCCAAAAAACCTAGGGCGACCAAATGCTCTGACTACAGAACTAACAGCCTAATGATCCATACTACGAAGAGTTTTCTCAAAATTATATATAATAGAGTAATAGGAAAGTGCCACGATAGCTAGTATATGGCAGCAAGTTTGGCTTTAGATCCGGATTAGGAACGCGAGAAGCCATTTTCACCTTAAATGTCTTAACAGAGAGGGTCATTGAAATGCAACGGAATATTTACCTCTGCTTCATAGATTATGGAAAGGCATTTGATAGGGTTAAACATCGATTCCTCATGGATGTGCTCAGACAGAGGGGTTTGGATGACAAAGATCTCCGAATAATCGGAAACCTCTACCGGAACCAGAAAGCTGCAGTGAAAATAGATGGAAAGCTCTCAGACAGGCAATCAATTACTAGAGGCGTCCGCCAGGGTTGCATACTGTCTCCATTACTCTTCAATTTGTACTCTGAAGAGATCTTGACTGAATTACTAAAGTCTATTCCACAAGGAATTACACTAAACGGAGTATGCGACAACAACATAAGGTATGCTGACAATACAGTATTAATTGCTAGTTCTGCTACCGGGCTACAACAATTACTAACTGAAGTAGCAAGTGCTGGAGGAGCTAAAGGATTGTCCATCAACGTCGGCAAAACTAAAACCATGGTTATCTCGAAGAGTCCGGAAAGTCCTTTCCATCTCAAATTAATAGATCAGTGCATCGACATGGTCCCGAATATTAAGTACTAAGGTAGATATTTCACTTCGGCCTAGATCACCTTCAAGAAATAAAATTCCGTATCAGCCAAGCAAAAGTTGTGTTTCACAGGATGTCCAAGACCCTCTGCAGTCCTAAATTACAGCTCGAGCTATGATGCCGCCTTGTGAGATGCTAAGTCTGGTCTTTTATGGTTGCCAAACATGTGTTCTCAAAAAGGAAGCAACTAACCGATTGCAAGTTTTCGAAATGAGGATATACAGGAAAATGCTTAGGATCACCTGGAACAGCTTTACACCTAACAATAAGGTACTGGAACTAGTCCACAAAATCAGAGAACTTATGTCCACCATCATGCGGAGAAAACTGGTGTACTTCGGACATCTGCAAAAAGGAGCCCAATTCTCACTTCCAAGACTAGTTTTGGAAGGAAGGTTTGCAGGCAAGAGAGCTCCAGGTCGCCAAAGGCGCAAGTGGTTGGACGAAATAAGGGGGTGGACAGGGCTTAGCTATCCAAGACTAAAAGATGAGGCTCAAAATAGAGAAGATTTTCGCATGATGACCGCCAAACTTCGTTTTGAAGGAGGCACGCGATGATGATTATAGCGAAATAACCTTTCAGTTCTTTCATCAACATCTTTCGATGATGCTCTAGTGTCGGAGTGAAACGAAACAGAGTACTTTGGAAGATTTGTGTGGTGCGGTATGTTGGAGGTGTGTATTTCCGGCTTATTGGGCGGTGCAAGCAGCAAGTTGCAAGTTTTGGTTATGTTAGGCTGACAATTAAAATACATACCTACAAGACTTGCTGCTTCTATGGTTCTCGAGAGTGGCAACAACAGTATAGGAACTTCTAGGAAATAGGGATTGTCTAGATGGTGGTGCGGCCGTGTTTGTGTGAATTCCAAAATAAAAGTTGTAGTGAGTTATAAGTAAAACTCTCAGATGAGTAGTAATTTATATTTCTTCCCAAACTCAATTTTACAAAAACAGAAACAATATAAAAACTATTGTATGCGTAGGTGACGACTGGATGACATATTGTAGAACGGTACAGGTAGTTGATGTGTGAGTGAGAAAGTATTTGGCAGGTGCATTGATAGACGGTTTGTTATTATGTATGTTACAAAGTCTAATTAAGTGAATAGCCAGTGTTTCCGTTTAGTAGTGGATTATAGCAACTTAAGCATCTTTTTCCTTAATTAACAAAAAAATTACTGAACAAAGCAAGGTCTCTGAGTGTACTTGAGTGAATTGGCACTCGACACACTGTCCATCCTTCCGTCCGTCTGTCACAGCATTATAACTTCTGACTTAAACTAGCGGCACGCTATGATGGCCGGTTTGACGTTTGTCCGCTCATGAAGTTCCGTATTAATTGATAACGACTTTGAAGGAAATAATTGTATTACTTTATTGACGATAGTGATGTGCAGAGATTCATAAATTTTATCGAATGTAGTTTTAGGTTTAGGACTCAAAATTTATTTATTAAATTGATTTCTTAAATGTATACAAGTGTAGAAAAATCAGTTTGCACCATTTAAGGGGTGAATGTACTTGTGAATATGAACAATTTTCACTATGTGGACAAACCTCTGAAATCGCAAAAAAATATCAATAAATTTTTAAAAATGGAATCTAATACGATCGTCACATAGGATCGCTGGCTAGCACAACTACTACCTCCGGCAAACTCGCGTCAATGCTCAATGCAAAACAAAGCAGTTTCGAATTGACGTTGCTTCGAAAAGTATAAACTGTCAGTGCAATGCGATTGTGATATAGTTTTGACCTGGCTTTGGATTTCAAATATTGATACTGCATTACTGTTGACCCTTGCTCGTTAATTTGGACTCTGTTCAAGCCCTTTGTTGTGGATTTCGTCGATATGACCGAACGTACGCAGAGAACTGTTCTAAATAGTCAGACACGTGAGTTCGTAATACGCCTTCGTAACTATTTCGATCGTGAAGCTCAAAATGGAGGGCCAATTTTACCTATAACGTCAGTGGTTGAACGCGTAGCTGATGCGCTTAGTATTGGACAACGAACTGTTAGACGGATAACTAAAAAAAAATATGGCGAGACTGGCACAGAAGAAAATAAACTTCACACACCAAAAAAGAGAAAACGAGCAAAACCAGTCGTAGGCATCGATAGCTTTGATGCCGATGCTATCCGAAGACATGTTTACGGCTACTATTTACAGAAGGAGTATCCAACAAGAAAAAAGTTGGTGCATTCACTGAAGGAAGCTGGATTATTCTTCGGTGGGGAAAGTTCTTTAACGAAGATTTTGAAGACCATTGGATTTCGATACAAAAAATGTAACAAACGCAAAATATTGATGGAAAGATTTGATATAGCGATGGCAAGGTATACTTTTTTACGGCAAGTGAAAGAAATCAAAAATTGGCAAAATGTTGTGTTCTTGGATGAAACATGGCTTAATGCTAACCATACTGTAGGCCGTTCTTGGAACGATGACACAGCAGCATCTACTTCCAAAGTTCCTGTAGGAAAAGGATCGCGACTTATAATTTGTCACGCCGGAACCATCAACGGGTTTGTCGAAGGTTCTCTCATGGCTTTTGCGTCAAAAACCACTGGAGACTATCATGAAGACATGAATGGAGAAAAGTTTACTGAATGGTTTACCTCAATGTTGTGTAGCCTCCCTGAACCATCTATTATAATTATGGACAACGCCCCATACCACTCGATGCAAATTGACAAGCCACCTGCCCAATCCCAAAAGAAAGCTGATATCGTCGCATGGCTTCGTAAAAATGGCGTAGATGCAAACATGAATATGTTAAAAGCGGAATTAGTACGTCTTTTAAAAGAAAACAAACCAACCAAGATCCGATACGTCATTGACGAAATAGCATTAGAACATGGGCACAGAGTTATACGGTTACCGCCTTACCATTGTGAGTATAATGCGATTGAGTTGGTGTGGGCTCAAATTAAGGGATATGCTGCAAGACACAATACAGAACCCCCATTTACCACAAAAAAAATGCTAAAATTATTAGAAGAAGCTTGTGAACATGTGACTAAAGGAGACTGGGAAAAGGTTGTGAATAGAACTGTTAAATTAATAAGGGAAGATTATGAAAGAGATGTGAAAATAGATAATATTATAGAAAACGAACATATAATTATTAATGTATGTGATGATAGCAGTGACGACAGTGAAAATAGTAGTATGGACGAATCTGATTAATTATGGCCTTTTGTGGCACCTTTTTTGGTATCTTTTGTATTCATATGTTTCTTGTGTGCATATAAAGTATGTATATTCATTTTCGTTCAAATATTCAGTTCGTTCAAATAAATTAAATAAACATATACATTTTTGTTTTATTAAACCTATTTAATCAGGTACAAAAACAAAACTTAATTGTTTTTTGTTCGAGAATAAATTGACATTCCACATCACTATTGTAATGTGTCAAACCGGCCATCATAGCGTGCCGCTAGAGTAGTGAATGTAATTACTTGCCAGTGTAAGTTTTCATGAGACTGTAAGTGACTGCTCTGTGCACATACAACCAGTACAACATATGTTATTCAATTAACAAACAGAAATAAAACTTAATAAGTTGGTTCATTGTTTTGCAAAAGTTTATACATTTTAACTTTCACAGAATAATCATTAGCATGCCATCTTATGAATGCGAAAATGTGTGTTGTGTGGGAGGGGGGACAGGGGGTGGGGGGAGGGGGTCTACGCCCTCTCCAAGCCAAACTCGTCGAATCCTAATCGTTTTTGAGACATAATTTTTTTTAATTTTAATATTTTGAGGTTATTTTTACCAAAATTCAGGCTTAACAGTTTACTCTGCTTAGTTAGCTAGCTAATGCTTAGTAGTCAGCGGGGGAAGCCAGGGTATCCTCCTCTCTCCTCCATTCCCCCCTCCCCTCGCCAGTGGCGTGCACAGGTTTTGAAGCTAGGGTAGGCATTAGTTAGTCAGAATACCTGTTTGCTAGCTGTTTTGATGAAAAATGAGCCCATTTGGGTAAGCAGTGCTTTTACGCCTCTAAGAACTGCACGCCACTGCCCCTCGCACTTGTACTAAAGAACAAGCGAGATTTTTTTTAATTCCTTGCGTTAGCAAATGTATAATTTCCTCTTAGGACAAGTCTAATTACAATAATATTGTAGTAATATTTCGATTAAATTATTCACTAAAATGTTTGCTTTAACAATATTTTTTTACTTATCTTTGGTGTATTAACTCTATAAGAACCTAAGTCAGCAGGCCGGGCACTACCTGATTATTTACGTTCAACCCTAACCTAACCTAACCTTTTGACTAATATTTGTTTTTTATTTAAGTTCGGTATATTAGCCTAATAAGAACCTAAGTGATCTAGTCTAATAACAATAATATTATGATTTAACTATTCACTTTAATTGTTTGCTTTAACATTTTTTTTTAAAATTAACTTCAGTATATTAACTCCATAAGAACCTAAGTCAGCCGGCCGGGCTGAATGTTTAAGTTCAACCCTAACCTAACCTAAGCTTTTGACATCATGTTGAACTTATTAAATAAGCCAGAGCACAATGGATCAACAATCAACATGATTTTTTACATGGGTACCTATAGCTATTAAGGACCTGGAGAGTGACTTAGGCTATTTTTTATCCTGGAAAATCTCTTGGGAGCTCCTCGGGATTTTTAAACCTAAATCTACGCAGACGAAGTCGCAGGCATCAAATAAGTAATACTAATATTATCACAAGCAAATGTGGAAAAAATAAATAAATCAGTAAATATTATAAATGGTTCCATGGTACGTCTATTCGTCCGACCTTATGGGACGCAAAGACTTATTTCGCGGCGAAACAATAGTAATAATATATAATATAAAAGGGACAGCTTTTCTAAGGATAATGAAAAGTAAGTTTTTGATCATAAATAATGCTTTACTTACTTGTGATATGTGACTTGGCCTTGCGAATCAGGTGGGTTTTTTGAGGAATTATTACAAAAGGGCACGCAGCAACGCATTTTGAGTTTTAATTTATTTTTGTCGTACAAACATCGATATTTACATAGACTACACACAGTTCGTGGAACTTGGAAATCTAAACTATACTATATTTTAAACTAAATTATATTTTAGTTGGTAATTTAATTAATAATGCAAAATATTCTACACAAGTATTCGGTAAATTATTACTTTTTATGTGTAAATTGCATAATAATAGTCCCAGTTCCACTCTTCAACTTTTATCGCCATCAGGCCCTATCGAGTCCCAAAGTGCAAGGTACCAACTGAGTTATCGGGTTGTCCATCTCTTTCATCTAGCATTGTATCCCCCGTTGGTCTCTCGCTCTAATTACGCACACAAAATATTTTTAAATTTCGCGGGGTTTTCACTTCACTTTCATTGGCCATTTTCGCTGAAAAACCGACGCAAGCCGAGAATGACAATGAAAATCATAAGTCCTAACCTTAAAACTAATTAAAATTGTTTTTTGAAAGTTTAATATTTTGTACTATGAATTGCGGTGATTTGTGTTACTTATTTTGTTATATAACTGGTAAGCGATAAGGCGTAGTCTAAAGTGTAAAGCCTACACAAACTTCTTGGAAGTAACGGCTCAGCTATAGTATACTGGCCGCGGAGTTGGACGTTCATATTTTTTTTACAGAAAGACCTTGATGTGATAAGCCTTGCACTAAAATATTTAACTCCGAATTCTAATACATTACGAGAAATATTTTTTTGAAAATTCGCAAATGTTTACCACTTTTCACTATTTCTTTCGACATTTGTCATAGATTACAGACTCATTGACGTTTAATGGCGTACTAAAGTTTCGTTTTACGTAATAAAATCCGTTCCAAACTTAGAAAGTATCACAAAAATATGTAATCGTATTCAAACCATAAACAATGTCTATATTGATATTCGATTATTGGAAAAACGGAACGCGAGCGCTGGCGCCAAAGTGTCCAAATGACATTATTGAATTCAAATTTTTAAGAGTCATCGTTTTACGCCCTTTTCAGTTGAGAACATTAAATTTTTAATTTTTGTACCCCTGACGCAAGAGCGAGCGAAGCGAGCTCAGGACTGGGGGCACTCCGACTCGGATAGGTTAGGTGACGAAGAGGATGGCGGGGTCTAAAGCGGGGCTCCGTCGACCGGGCCTTGGAGGGCGTGAGTGGGAGAGTAGGTACCTATGTATGTTAGCCATTATCACGATAAAAGTAACTTCATAATGTCAAAACTTTAAAAAATTATTTCTCGAAAACTATTGAGTTTCGCACTTTTTCCCTTGGAGGGGGGGTTCGCCCCCCTCGTCGCCCTCCCACTGTAACCAGCTAAAGGAAACCTGAACCAATTTTGAGAACCTAACCTCAAAATTTTAAAAAATGAATATCTCGGAAACTTATAAAATTCGGAACGTCTTACTTGCAGGGGGGTTATATCCCCTCTCCCCCCTCCCCATCCCCCTCCGTCGCGGCCAGTATACTATAGCGGAGCCTGGTTGATGATCTGGAAAGTAACATAGTGGAACAAAACAATAATAATAACAATAATAATAACAAAGTAACATCTGGAAAGTAACATAACATCTCTTTATCTCGGAAAATTTAGGTGATGAGTTCCCCGAAAGAAATATTTCGATTTTACGAAAGTCTAAATTCACGAGTAGTTGGCATTATCTGGTGATCCTTGTGCAATTATTGATCTATCCATTGAAGAAAATAATGTTAAACAGTACCCCGAATGGTAGTTAAAGACATGCTTTTGAAAACATGTAATTATAACATTTGTAACAATTATTTTCAAAAGAACGTGCTTCATGAATGCCACAGCACACATGCATGAGATAGAAATATACAAGATGCGAGATGAAAGAGCTTCTGGACCGAGATACTAACCAAATTCTTGACATTGCAGTGTAGTTTTGCACTAGTGTATTGTATGTATAATAATATTAACATTATTGTTGCTTAAGTTTAACCACCCCAAACTAGCTAACGATGCAAAAGATAATAATACACGAGTAGATGGCATTATCTGGTGATCCTTGTGAAATTGATTTATCCATTGAAGAAAATAATGTAAAACAGTATCCCGAATGGTAGTTTAAGACATGCTTTTGAAAACATGTAATTATAACATTTGTAACAATTATTTTCTGAAGAATGTGCTTCATAAATGCCACACCACACATGCATGAGATAGAAATATACAAGATGCGAGATGAAAGAGCTTCTGGACCGTATAATAATATTAACATTATGGTTGCTAAAGTTTAACGTTTAAGTTTTGCCGACCCCACGTAGCGTGGGACAAGGGCAGGAAGAAGAAGAAGTGAAGTTGCTAAAGTTTAACCCCAAACTAGCTAACCATGCAAAAGATAATAATTATAGTGCACATGTATATAACCTATGATTTCATATACATATTTTATATATAGAATCATATCACATATTGTGTACAGTGGCAGTATAATATTATTATTTAGTTTATTACTTTATTTATGACGAAAATAAATACTAAAATCGCCGGCATATTTAGCGGAACATAAAAAGAAGTTCCATAATTAAAAAAATATGGTTTTATTTTAAAATCTACTTACTACACTTCTTTTGTTATTTAAAGTTTCATTTGTTTCAACAGATTTTGCGAGTAAAGGCTATTTGTGAAAAATGGTACATTTTTGAACTTTTCATGTAACCGGGAAGTGAAATTTAATATTAAAATAACAATTAATTAAATAAGAAAAATGGTGATTAATATCGCGTATTTCCTCCACGTGCTCTTATTAAAGTTTCTACCCGTCTAGGTATACTGAGAATGATGTTATCGATGGTCTCCTGGGATAGTCTCCGCCATTCCTCAACTACGGCGATTCGCAGTTCTCCCACGTTGGCAGGAGCTGGAATTCTGGACTTAACTTTTCTTTTCAGCAAGTCCCAAACGTGCTCTGTTGGGTTCATATCCGGTGATCTCGCCGGCCACTCCATAACAGTGATATTCATATCATTAAGATAAGCTTGAGTTACCCGAGCGGTATGCGGCCGAGCATTATCCTGCATAAAAACAAAATCTTCACCGATATATGGGGCAAACGGTACGACATTTTCTTCTAAAACTTCTCTGATATAGCGGTCTGCAGTCAGACTCCCTCTGTCAATCACTACCAAGTCTGTGCGAACTCCCAAACAGATGCCCGCCCAAACCATTATTGATCCACCACCGTATGCAACTGTAGTTTCAAAATTTGTCTGAATGTATCGTTCTCCTTTGCGTCTGTATATTCTTTGCCTGCCGTCAATTTGATTTAAGAGAATTCTGCACTCATCACTAAACAATACCTTACTCCATTGGTCCACGTTCCAAAGTCGATGTTCCTGAGCAAAAGTTAACCTGTTTCTACGATGATTTACCTCGAGCCTTGGAGCCTTGGCGGGCACAAATGAACCCAAACCAGCTTCTTCGAGCCTTCTTCGTACCGTACGCTCACTTACGGTTACAGCCCGCACTGCTTCTAACTCATGTCGGGCTTGGACGGCCGTCAAACGGGGGTTCCTACGTACACGAAGCCGAATGAAACGATCATCCCTACTCGAAGTGCGTCTTTTTCTGCCTTGTCCTGCTCTTCTCACATAAGTACCGGTCTCCCTAAACCGTTGGATACTGCGATGGATCGTTGAAACTGGTCGACGAAGATCTCTGGATATCACTCTGTAGGTTTGACAATTTCTTCGCATTTCGAGTGCCATGGCAATCTCCGTTGGGGCTAAGTCAGGCATAATTCAGTCATCAACTCCAGAAAGATACGCGATTAAAAAAAACTAACAAAAAACAGTATTTCAATGAAATTTTAAATCAAACTCAGAAGGAAGAAATACTCGAAGTTCGCTCCAGATAAGGTGTATTTGAATAAAATTAAAACAATTGCATAAAATGTGATGTTCAGTTGTTTTCTTAATTTGAAAATTTCTTTTTAAATTAAGGATCCTCCTCTCTCCTCCATTCCCCCCTCCCCTCGCCAGTGGCGTGTACAGGTTTTGAAGCTAGGGTAGGCATTAGTTAGTCAGAATACCTGTTTGCTAGCTGTTTTGATGAAAAATGAGCCCATTTGGGTAAGCAGTGCTTTTACGCCTCTAAGAACTGCACGCCACTGCCCCTCGCACTTGTACTAAAGAACAAGCGAGATTTTTTTTAATTCCTTGCGTTAGCAAATGTATAATTTCCTCTTAGGACAAGTCTAATTACAATAATATTGTAGTAATATTTCGATTAAATTATTCACTAAAATGTTTGCTTTAACAATATTTTTTTACTTATCTTTGGTGTATTAACTCCATAAGAACCTAAGTCAGCAGGCCGGGCACTACCTGATTATTTACGTTCAATCCTAACCTAACCTAACCTTTTGACTAATATTTGTTTTTTATTTAAGTTCGGTATATTAGCCTAATAAGAACCTAAGTGATCTAGTCTAATAACAATAATATTATGATTTAACTATTCACTTTAATTGTTTGCTTTAACAATTTTTTTTTAAATTAACTTCAGTATATTAACTCCATAAGAACCTAAGTCAGCCGGCCGGGCTGAATGTTTAAGTTCAACCCTAACCTAACCTAAGCTTTTGACATCATGTTGAACTTATTAAATAAGCCAGAGCACAATGGATCAACAATCAACATGATTTTTTACATGGGTATGGGTGGGTAGCTATTAAGGACCTGGAGAGTGACTTAGGCTATTTTTTATCCTGGAAAATCTCTTGGGAGCTCCTCGGGATTTTTAAACCTAAATCTACGCAGACGAAGTCGCAGGCATCAAATAAGTAATACTAATATTATCACAAGCAAATGTGGAAAAAATAAATAAATCAGTAAATATTATAAATGGTTCCATGGTACGTCTATTCGTCCGACCTTATGGGACGCAAAGACTTATTTCGCGGCGAAACAATAGTAATAATATATAATATAAAAGGGACAGCTTTTCTAAGGATAATGAAAAGTAAGTTTTTGATCATAAATAATGCTTTACTTACTTGTGATATGTGACTTGGCCTTGCGAATCAGGTGGGTTTTTTGAGGAATTATTACAAAAGGGCACGCAGCAACGCATTTTGAGTTTTAATTTATTTTTGTCGTACAAACATCGATATTTACATAGACTACACACAGTTCGTGGAACTTGGAAATCTAAACTATACTATATTTTAAACTAAATTATATTTTAGTTGGTAATTTAATTAATAATGCAAAATATTCTACACAAGTATTCGGTAAATTATTACTTTTTATGTGTAAATTGCATAATAATAGTCCCAGTTCCACTCTTCAACTTTTATCGCCATCAGGCCCTATCGAGTCCCAAAGTGCAAGGTACCAACTGAGTTATCGGGTTGTCCATCTCTTTCATCTAGCATTGTATCCCCCGTTGGTCTCTCGCTCTAATTACGCACACAAAATATTTTTAAATTTCGCGGGGTTTTCACTTCACTTTCATTGGCCATTTTCGCTGAAAAACCGACGCAAGCCGAGAATGACAATGAAAATCATAAGTCCTAACCTTAAAACTAATTAAAATTGTTTTTTGAAAGTTTAATATTTTGTACTATGAATTGCGGTGATTTGTGTTACTTATTTTGTTATTTAACTGGTAAGCGATTAGGCGTAGTCTAAAGTGTAAAGCCTACACAAACTTCTTGGAAGTGACGGCTCAGCTATAGTATACTGGCCGCGGAGTTGGACGTTCATATTTTTTTACAGAAAGACCTTGATGTGATAAGCCTTGCACTAAAATATTTAACTCCGAATTCTAATACATTACGAGAAATATTTTTTTGAAAATTCGCAAATGTTTACCACTTTTCACTATTGCTTTCGACATTTGTCATAGATTACAGACTCATTGACGTTTAATGGCGTACTAAAGTTTCGTTTTACGTAATAAAATCCGTTCCAAACATATAAAGTATCACAAAATGCTAATATTCGTATTCAAACCATAAACAATGTCTATATCGATATTCGATTATTGGAAAAACGGAACGCGAGCGCTGGCGCCAAAGTGTCCAAATGACATTATTGAATTCAAATTTTTAAGAGTCATCGTTTTACGCCCTTTTCAGTTGAGAACATTAAATTTTTAATTTTTGTACCCCTGACGCAAGAGCGAGCGAAGCGAGCTCAGGACTGGGGGCACTCCGACTCGGATAGGTTAGGTGACGAAGAGGATGGCGGGGTCTAAAGCGGGGCTCCGTCGACCGGGCCTTGGAGGGCGTGAGTGGGAGAGTAGGTACCTATGTATGTTAGCCATTATCACGATAAAAGTAACTTCATAATGTCAAAACTTTAAAAAATTATTTCTCGAAAACTATTGAGTTTCGCACTTTTTCCCTTGGAGGGGGGGTTCGCCCCCCTCGTCGCCCTCCCACTGTAACCAGCTAAAGGAAACCTGAACCAATTTTGAGAACCTAACCTCAAAATTTTAAAAAATGAATATCTCGGAAACTTATAAAATTCGGAACGTCTTACTTGCAGGGGGGTTATATCCCCTCTCCCCCCTCCCCATCCCCCTCCGTCGCGGCCAGTATACTATAGCGGAGCCTGGTTGATGATCTGGAAAGTAACATAGTGGAACAAAACAATAATAATAACAATAATAATAACAAAGTAACATCTGGAAAGTAACATAACATCTCTTTATCTCGGAAAATTTAGGTGATGAGTTCCCCGAAAGAAATATTTCGATTTTACGAAAGTCTAAATTCACGAGTAGTTGGCATTATCTGGTGATCCTTGTGCAATTATTGATCTATCCATTGAAGAAAATAATGTTAAACAGTACCCCGAATGGTAGTTAAAGACATGCTTTTGAAAACATGTAATTATAACATTTGTAACAATTATTTTCAAAAGAACGTGCTTCATGAATGCCACAGCACACATGCATGAGATAGAAATATACAAGATGCGAGATGAAAGAGCTTCTGGACCGAGATACTAACCAAATTCTTGACATTGCAGTGTAGTTTTGCACTAGTGTATTGTATGTATAATAATATTAACATTATTGTTGCTTAAGTTTAACCACCCCAAACTAGCTAACGATGCAAAAGATAATAATACACGAGTAGATGGCATTATCTGGTGATCCTTGTGAAATTGATTTATCCATTGAAGAAAATAATGTAAAACAGTATCCCGAATGGTAGTTTAAGACATGCTTTTGAAAACATGTAATTATAACATTTGTAACAATTATTTTCTGAAGAATGTGCTTCATAAATGCCACACCACACATGCATGAGATAGAAATATACAAGATGCGAGATGAAAGAGCTTCTGGACCGTATAATAATATTAACATTATGGTTGCTAAAGTTTAACGTTTAAGTTTTGCCGACCCCACGTAGCGTGGGACAAGGGCAGGAAGAAGAAGAAGTGAAGTTGCTAAAGTTTAACCCCAAACTAGCTAACCATGCAAAAGATAATAATTATAGTGCACATGTATATAACCTATGATTTCATATACATATTTTATATATAGAATCATATCACATATTGTGTACAGTGGCAGTATAATATTATTATTTAGTTTATTACTTTATTTATGACGAAAATAAATACTAAAATCGCCGGCATATTTAGCGGAACATAAAAAGAAGTTCCATAATTAAAAAAATATGGTTTTATTTTAAAATCTACTTACTACACTTCTTTTGTTATTTAAAGTTTCATTTGTTTCAACAGATTTTGCGAGTAAAGGCTATTTGTGAAAAATGGTACATTTTTGAACTTTTCATGTAACCGGGAAGTGAAATTTAATATTAAAATAACAATTAATTAAATAAGAAAAATGGTGATTAATATCGCGTATTTCCTCCACGTGCTCTTATTAAAGTTTCTACCCGTCTAGGTATACTGAGAATGATGTTATCGATGGTCTCCTGGGATAGTCTCCGCCATTCCTCAACTACGGCGATTCGCAGTTCTCCCACGTTGGCAGGAGCTGGAATTCTGGACTTAACTTTTCTTTTCAGCAAGTCCCAAACGTGCTCTATTGGGTTCATATCCGGTGATCTCGCCGGCCACTCCATAACAGTGATATTCATATCATTAAGATAAGCTTGAGTTACCCGAGCGGTATGCGGCCGAGCATTATCCTGCATAAAAACAAAATCTTCACCGATATATGGGGCAAACGGTACGACATTTTCTTCTAAAACTTCTCTGATATAGCGGTCTGCAGTCAGACTCCCTCTGTCAATCACTACCAAGTCTGTGCGAACTCCCAAACAGATGCCCGCCCAAACCATTATTGATCCACCACCGTATGCAACTGTAGTTTCAAAATTTGTCTGAATGTATCGTTCTCCTTTGCGTCTGTATATTCTTTGCCTGCCGTCAATTTGATTTAAGAGAATTCTGCACTCATCACTAAACAATACCTTACTCCATTGGTCCACGTTCCAAAGTCGATGTTCCTGAGCAAAAGTTAACCTGTTTCTACGATGATTTACCTCGAGCCTTGGAGCCTTGGCGGGCACAAATGAACCCAAACCAGCTTCTTCGAGCCTTCTTCGTACCGTACGCTCACTTACGGTTACAGCCCGCACTGCTTCTAACTCATGTCGGGCTTGGACGGCCGTCAAACGGGGGTTCCTAAGTACACGAAGCCGAATGAAACGATCATCCCTACTCGAAGTGCGTCTTTTTCTGCCTTGTCCTGCTCTTCTCACATAAGTACCGGTCTCCCTAAACCGTTGGATACTGCGATGGATCGTTGAAACTGGTCGACGAAGATCTCTGGATATCACTCTGTAGGTTTGACAATTTCTTCGCATTTCGAGTGCCATGGCAATCTCCGTTGGGGCTAAGTCAGGCATAATTCAGTCATCAACTCCAGAAAGATACGCGATTAAAAAAAACTAACAAAAAACAGTATTTCAATGAAATTTTAAATCAAACTCAGAAGGAAGAAATACTCGAAGTTCGCTCCAGATAAGGTGTATTTGAATAAAATTAAAACAATTGCATAAAATGTGATGTTCAGTTGTTTTCTTAATTTGAAAATTTCTTTTTAAATTAAATGATGATAAACCAGCGTATAAACAACCCTAAATGATACTGATATCATACCTTATTTTTATGTTCCGCTAAATATGCCGGCGAGTTTATTTCAATATTTTACAGGTATGCTGTATTCCTGTGCAGTTGTTTAGTATGGAAGTATCGAAGACTGGAAAAGCAGATGAATACATATATATATTATATAATATGTATGTTTTACTGGATCAAACACAAAGTTAAATATTATATAGTTATTAATATTATATATTATAGTTTTTTTATATGATTTCGATGTAAGATTTTTGTTCATAATAAATTAATTTGATCTCTGAAATTTATTTTAATTTTGTTTTTGAAAAATTCAATAGTATCCTGAATTACTAGCAAACCGGTAATTAGAAAAACCGGTATTTGCTAAATAAATCTAAAACCGGTACGTTCAAATAACATCACTATTACCGGTTTTTCGCATAGGTTGCCCATCCCTAACTACTTCCGTTTTTAATTTTTATTTAAAATTTAATTAAGTATATCAAGTTAGAGCGAGTCGATCTGGTCATGAATGAAACCCGTCGGAAGACGTAACAGGCTAGACTGAGAGACGTGATTTTTTTTGAATGAATTATATAGATGTAATTTAAGTTCAAGGTCACTCCCACTACTATCCGTTATCAACTTCAAATTGTGTCTATGGAGTTGCCTGTCTACTGTCTACAGTCGCTTCCAACTGGCAGAGTAAATCATGTAAACAAAACATACCAGTCACGACATTTCAACTTTGCTAATAATATTTCACTGTTGTGTGTTGCAAATCACTCACAAATGTCTTATTTCCTGAAGTAAAAGATTTATAGTTCTTAGTATACTCAAAAGTAATTCAATTTATGCACTAAGAAGCTATTAATCTAACAAATAACTTGCAAGAATCCCAAAATAGAAACACAGACTAATGACCTAATGGGTGTTTGACATATAGAAATTGAATGATTCCATAGAGATGTGACATGAAAAGTAAACCATAGACTGAAGTATATGAGCGGGTTTAGTCGATTGTAAAAATCGAATATCGTTATATTAGGTTCGCAGATCTTTAATCTCTTTATTACGGCAAGCAGTCAGCCTCAGCGGCCGCGCCGGCACAAAAAAACCCGGTCATTCGTTGCGCTGCTTCCACAGAGTACATTATATATACTGGTATACAGTTGCTACTCGACTTTCCATGTACAGCGACATCTATCGGGAAGTTGTCCAACTAAAATATATATATATTTTTTAAATATATATATGTTTTTTAAATATATATATATAACCATAACACAATGCTATAGTACTATATATTACGAAGTATATTGTATAATTTATCTTAATTATTACAAGATCACCTAATTCTGCAACTATAGAAATATGTGACCTTGTAATAATTAAGATAAATTATTAAACGATAAACACAAACTGTAAAGATGTTCAGATGTTAGTAAATGAAACGCATGTTGATTATTGTCCCTTATATTCTCAATTACAAAAAATATACATAAAGTATAACAATTATTCCACAGTTTCATGTTTTTCACATCGCACACACTTAATACACACTCTTTATAGTTTCACATTGTAACGAATTTATCAAAAAAATAATAATTTTGTCTACCCGGCATCCGGCATGCCAGAAAACGTCAATGTCAATGTCGAATTTCAAACTTTAAAATGGCGGCTGTCCACGTTTGGAAATTAAAACACAAATGTTCTTCTTCTCTTGGTTTATGGCTTTGAGTAGTGCCAAGCCAGCACAATGCACTTCGCCAGTGTCGAGTAACTTGAGGGAGGCACGAAGGAGATTGGCCGGTTAAAGAGTGCCAAAATTACTAATAATATTATGTAATAGAAGGCATATTTATATATTTGTTAGTAAACTACTCTACATAACAATAGACTTACCATAAAGAGACAAACACAAATAAAAATAATAAAAGGGATCTACTATACTATGTACAAATTACAATTTAAGTTTGTAATTAATAAATTAATTAATTAATTAATTTTTTTTTTTAATTTTTTTTTTAAATATTTACAAAGATACTTAACGAAAGGGCTATAGGCTAACATTAGGACACACTCAACATTCAAGGGACGGGGAACTTTAAGGGGAAGAACGTCGTATAATTTAAAGGGAAGTTTAGGACAGGAGAAGAGAATGTGAGAGACTGATCCCTCGTCCAGGCCACACTCACACAGGGAGCTGTCACGCACTCTTAATTTTGCCAAGTGTACGGGGGTGCAGGCGTGACCAATTAAAACACAAATGTTTCATTAAACTTCTAACTCATTCCACTAAACTAAATTTATAACAGATAAATCTTTATAAATTATCTAAGATATCTCATATTCTGCTCAAAAAAAAAGTTTTATATGTTATTAGCTTTGTTTATAAATAAATGGCAAAATCATTAATTTATCTAAAACCTAAGCTTCTGAACGAACACTTATTTCAGCGCCATCACAGACCCTGATCACAGACTTTTAAGTATACATACTTTCAGTATAAGATAAGCGCCATGAGCGCCATCCTTTAGGGAGTTGTGGAACTAACAACCCCATACAACAGAAAAATGTTCGAAGTGCAAAGGCCCTGGCTGCTTCTATTGATGTTGTACGTTTCGGGTGTTCTCTGGTGCTTTTTAGTTTTTATTTTCAACGACTTGGCTTTATTAACGGATTTTTGTTTGCTTTACGATTGGACTGTGTTTAACTTTGGACTGACGACCATTTGCTATTCTTCAAGGACATCGTTTTTGCATAAGAATTGGATTATTCGGAATTTATTTTGTTTAGACAAGGTATGTAACTTATTTTATATAAAGTACTTAATAGTAATCAATGAAATTTTCAATATTTCATAATTTATTTAACTTTTAGCTTGGATATATTTCGGATACAACGTTTTTAATTTAAGTGCTGTTTCCGTGAAGTGAAATTTTCTATTTACAACCTAATACTAATCGTCGCTGCATACAAATTATTTTATTTATTGTATTACCTTTTTATTACTGGGTTAGCTAGGCAATCTGCTTTACTAATTTGAACCAAAGGAATTTTTGGTGTTTTTTTAATTTTGTGTTTTAGTTTTGCCGGCCAAATAAAAATAACTTATTTTTATGGTAAAAATATATATTCTGAGTCACTTGTTATAACAATATATTGAATCAAAAATTTTAATCCACGCGGACGAAGTCACGGTTATCAGCTACTCATGAATAAAGCTGAAGAACATTCAGCTTCTTAGCTTATTATTGTGAACCAATAAAAATATAATTTTAACAGTTGATAATATATTTACACAATAATGAATGAATATACATTTATTGCACACGAACAGATTTAACAAAGACATAACATAGTAATAATAAGCATTATAAAAAACTACGTAAGCCGACAATGTCATTACGACTGATTTTTATTTTTATTTTTTAAATATTCATTATCACTTCTTTCAACAGTCCTTAAGGCTTCCATTTTTTTTTCTTAGTATGGCAATCGCTATTTTGACGTTAACAGTTGACACACAAACATATGTACATTGAAGGTTAGTTAGGGAGTCAAGCTTTTTGAGATAATATTATTATAACATTTTAGGGTATCATATTATGTGAAATTTTGTGTTTGTACCCCATATTGTGCAATAGTGGGCTGCAGTATATTAGGCTGCAAAAGTCGCAGTGAGAGGAAAATCGATGAAATTACATTTCACTAGGTCAAAATCTTGATTTAGTGACATATTAATCTTTGGATCTTTATATTAGTGACTTTAATCAATGTGTAACTAATGTTTACTTAAGTAAATATAAGAAATATGTCCTAAATTTTCAAATTTTCATAATAAAACTCTTAGGAAAAGTTTTTTATTAGGATGAGTATATTTGAACTGTTGCCAGGACCCAAATTCAACCCTGTTTTGTATTCCCTGGGAGCCCTAAATATCGATTTGAACGAAATCGGTATTTAGGGCTCCCACCTAATTCTGCAACTATAGAATTATGTGACGTTGTAATAATTAAGATAAATTATTATACGATAAACACAAACTGTAAAGATGTTAGTAAATGAAACGCATGTTGATTATTTTCTCTTATGTTCTCAATTACAAAAAATATACATAAAGTATAACAATTATTATTTTTCTCCTCGATACCAGGGCGCCTCGAGGTAGTATTTTGCCCTTCGGGCGGCAAGCGGGGCTCTGCCGTCCGTGACAGTCTATTCCCTAGCTTATCGTGGGACTTGTATGGATAAAACAGTAAACCAGCAACTCTTTTCCACCTCGCGTGGACCATCTCCAGGAGTGCAGAGACCGGAAGCAGACTCTGTAGTACCTGAAACTACCCCCAGGATGCAGAGGCCTGTGCAGGACTCTGAGGTTCCTGGAACTTCTTCTTCCAGGATGCAGAGGCCTGCACAGGACTCTGAAGTTCCTGGACCTAGCTCACTCGCAATGGACTGTGAACTTGTGGATGGACGAGGCAATCTTACCTCTGACACGCCCTCGGGATCTTCCTCTGCGAGTGGGAATAAACCACCCAAGGCTAAACAGCTTTGTGGTGCGGCGCGTAAGCGCATGTGGCGCATGGTAAATGCCGGCATGGACGTGAAGGAGGCCAGGGCATTATGTCGTCAACAGAGGTCGCAGACCCCCCCGGATGGACCCATACCTCAAAGCGAAACGCGCAAGCGTGACCGCTCTGAGGAAGTGTCTCCCAGGGAAAAACCGGCCAAAGCACCCAAGACGTCAACGACGCCTGGAGGACACACCAATCCGCCTCCTAGCTTCAGGGACGTTGTGGGCGCCGCTCGAGTGGGTATCCGGAATTCGGAACCCATGACGCCGGAACAGATGGATATACTCCATCATGCTCTCCTAGATATAATGAGCAGCAAACGGAGTTGTACTGACAACAAAGGGAGCGGTCCATTATATCTAGGACTGACAAAGAAGGCCGGGTGGTTACTGATCACCTGCAAAAATCAGGCAGGACAGGACTGGCTGAGAAGGGAGGTCCCAAGGCTCAAACCGTGGCCTGAGGCAAAACTCTCCATAATGTTGGAGAGTGAACTGCCAAAGCCATGGACAGCGGTGACCTTCATCCCGCCAGTGGAGGCGTCTTCAATTCCTCGGGTCCTGAATATGATCTGGTATCAGAACGCCGGTCTTAACCCAGAGTACTGGAAGGTACTTCACGTGAAGGAGGAAAGGAATGGCAGTTATGTCACATTCTCCCTGGACAAGCCTTCCGTGGAGACCCTCCAGGCAAATAATTTCCAAGTGGGCATTGGCTTCCGCAATTTGCATTTCAAGCTGAAGGGGGCACCAAACCCTCCGAAGGCTGGTGGTGCAGAGCCGAGTGCCAGCACCGGTACCGTGCCCAACGTCCCAGGCCAGAGCGGACTTGGTGGTGGGGATGACCGTCCATCGACGAGCTCCTCTGCCCCTCGACCTACCGGACCAGGACGAACGCCGGCTGGTACGGGAAGCAGGCAGGCTGGCGGGTTTCCCAACAGCCGTGCCGGCATACCCGGACCCAGCGGGCGTGGGCGGGGTGCGTCTGGTCAGGCGCAAGCCACGCGGGGTCAAGGCCCTCGAGGGAAAAGGAGAAAGGGCAGGCAAGCGAAGGAAACCCACTCCGCCCAAGGTAACTCAGCGCCTGGAACGGGGACGGGTAAGCCTTCGCCCCAGTCCTTCACCAAAAGGGCGAAATAATGGCTACCCAAGGTACTTCGGTGAGGTTCCTCCAAGCGAACCTCCACCACGCAGCAGCTGCTGCCGCGGTGGTGGAGTGCTGTCTTGTTGAAGGAAAAAGCAACCTCGCCTTAATACAAGAACCTTGGGTGACCAACTCAGTTATTCGGGGGCTGAACGCCGGGGGTAAGTTACTGTATCATACCGGTAGTTTCAGACCCAGAGCCTACATTGTCTTTGACAAGCATATAAATTTATTGCCTGTTCCAGAACTCTGTACTGATGATCTGGCGACGGCATTTATTAACCTCAAAGGGTGGGAGGGGTCGAGGATACTCGTATGCTCAGCCTACCTGCCTGGTGAGGTTAAAAATCCCGTTGTGGACCTCTATCTAGTGGTTGACTTCGCCTGGAAACACAACGCGGAACTGCTGGTGGGTTGCGATGCAAACGCCCACCATGAAGTATGGGGCAGCAGCGACACGAATGAACGGGGTGAGTACCTTTATGACTTCCTCCTAGCTAACTGCCTCCTATTACTGAACAAAGGCTGCACTGCAACCTTCGTAATGAGTGCAAGACAAGAAGTTCTGGACATCACTTTCGCCACTACCAAACTGGCAAGATTTATCGAGAGTTGGAGGGTAAGTGACGAAAGCTCATTGTCGGATCACAGGCACATCTGCTTTAATCTGACAACTACTTCCATCAGTGAAACAGTCACTTTTAGGGATCCTAAGTGCACCTCTTGGGGGGATTTTCAATGTAACCTGGAGAGATACTTGGAACAAATCCCTAAAAGTATAAGAACGCCCGAAAGCCTGGATTTAGCGATGGAGGCTCTATCAGGTGGCATTGTGCAAGCCTTTGAAGAGAGTTGTGCCCCCAAAACCAGGACTTCGAAGCATAAAGTACCGTGGTGGAGCTCCAAGCTTAAACGCTTGAGAGATAAAACACGGAAACTATTCAATAGGGCCAAAAAGACCAAGGAATGGGAGGTGTATAGAAGGGCCCTTACTGAATACAGTAAAGAAATTAGGAAGGCGAAAAGGGCATCGTGGAGGAGGTTCTGCGAGGAAATAAATAATCTTCCTCAAAGCGCGAGACTCTACAGGGTGCTCGCTAAAGCCAAACCTAATCAACTCGGGCTTCTCAAAAGGCCAAATGGTTCCTTTACTACTAACGAGAGGGAGACGCTGGAGCTATTAGCGCTAACACACTTTCCCGGCGGGGTAGTCTGCAATGCAAACGAATCCCCGGTGTGCACACCTCATAAGCCTCATCCAGAGGATTGGAGGAGAGCCGCCATAATCTTCAGACCCGGGGCTGTAAACTGGGCAATAAGCTCCTTCAAGCCGAATAGAGCGTGCGGAGCTGACGGTGTTGGGCCTCTCCTGTTACAGAGAGGAGCAGCGCTGTTAACTCCGAATGTGGTAAAAATCTTCAGGACGAGCTATGCCTGGGGATACATACCAGAACTTTGGACAAAAGTAAAAGTCATTTTCATACCTAAAGCAGGGAAGAAGGACTATGCTTTGCCAAAAGCCTTCAGACCCATCAGCCTTTCCTCGTTCTTGCTAAAGACGATGGAAAAAGTGCTGGATAGCTATATCAGGGATGTGCTTCTCATTCAGAGACCCATCCATAGCACCCAGCATGCCTACTGCAGAGGTCGCTCTACAGAAACTGCCCTGCTAAACCTTGTCGATAAGGTTGAAAAGGCACTGGAAGATAAGGAAATTGCCCTCTCGGCATTCCTTGATATTGAGGGCGTTTTCGATAATACTCCCATCCGTACAATAGTGGAAGGCCTAGCCAGGAAAATGGCAGACCATACCACTGTAAGATGGGTAGAAGCGATGCTCTCGAACCGCATAGCCATAATTGAGCTAAACAATTCCTCGTCAGAAGTGCTCACGACTAGGGGTGTCCTCAGGGGGGAGTTCTTTCGCCTCTCTTGTGGACCCTCGCAGTCGATGAACTTCTCAGCAGGCTGGCTGACCTTCACTTTGATGCCCAGGGCTACGCAGATGACCTGATAATCACTGTGAGAGGTAGCTGCCAAGGTACCATTTCGTACCTCATGCAGAAAGCACTCTGCACCATTGAAAAATGGTGCAAAGAAAACGAGTTGAACGTTAATGCGGGTAAGACCGTATTGATTCCATTCACCAATAAGCGCAAACTCGACAAGCTCGTGCCGCCCCGGTTGAATGGTATTGAAATACCCTTCTCATCTGAGGTTAAATATCTAGGGGTAACTCTAGACCAAAAACTAACATGGAACCCTCATGTGAAGGGTATTACCAGTAAGGCTAAACAAGCCCTAGGTATCTGTAGTCGGCTGGCGGGGACTAGATGGGGAATCAAACCCAAAACAGCCCTCTGGCTCTACACCGCCATAGTGAGGCCGACGCTATCGTACGCCTCCGTGGTTTGGAGTAGAAAAGCGACCCAGAAGACCACACAAAGCAAGCTAAGCAGCATACAAAGAACTGCTGGTCTGCTTATCACAGAAGCCATGAACACCTCTCCGGGAGCTGCCCTGGATGCATTACTGAACCTGCCTCCTCTTCACATTTATTTGGAAAAGGAGGCGAAGGTTAGTATGTACAAGATCGTCAGCCAGAGGGAGGTGAACTGGCTATCACAAGCAATGAGATCTCTCCATGACTCAGTGCTTGAGATACCAATTTTGGGGATGCCAACAGATAGCATGATCCCAAAATATCACTTCCAGAGGAACCACTCTGTGGAAATTCCTGAAAGGGATAAATGGTTGAAAAACCAAATGACTTGGAGACAGGGCAGCCAAAAATGGTATACCGATGGATCCAAGTCAGGCAGTGAAGTGGGCTGTGGAATTTATGGAGAGCGACCCAAGGTGCGATTGCACTGGAACCTTGGGAAATATGCCTCAATATTCCAAGCAAAGGTGTATGCCATAATTAAATGTGTGGAAACCCTACTGGAAAGCAACACTGTCAACAAAACTATTTATATCCACTCGGATAGCCAAGCAGCTCTTTCAGCCCTATCCTCAGTGATCTTCAACTCGAGGCTGGTTGAAAACTGTTGGCAACTACTGAACACCTTAGCTTACACAAATAAGGTGATTCTTCGTTGGGTCCCGGGGCATGCGGGTATTGATGGCAACGAAAGTGCCGACGAACTCGCAAAGCTAGGAGCTAGGGAGCGGCAAACTGGACCTGAGCCTGTGTGCGGCATACCTAGGAGCCTAGCCAACCTCACCCTGTTGACCTACTGCTATTATGAAACACTCATTCGCTGGCGAGATCTTCCAGGAATGTAACACTCCAAAGCGCTAGTGAAATCCTTCAATAAGAAGGCCGCCGCAGCGGCACTAGCGCTTAGTAGGAAAAACTTGTGCATACTAGCGCGGGCACTGACGGGGCATTGTGGGCTGAACAGACACATGTTCAACCTAAAGCTCCGAGAAACAGATGTGTGCAGGCTCTGCTCTGGGGCTGAGGAAACGCCTTTGCACCTTATCTGCTACTGCCCCGCTTTAATGCACAAACGTAACCTCCTCTTAGGGAAACACTCCGTAGACCCTGAGGAGGCAAAGAATATCCCGGCCAAAAAGCTGCTGCTGTTTCTAGCAGCAAGCAGTATTGGCCAGGAACTTTAGATAGTGGCGATCACAATAGATCGGCAACGGTCAAAGTGATACTGGGCCTCGCTACAGAGCCCTGCAAAGCCGCATCAACATGAAGACGAAGAGAAGGTAACAATTATTCCACACTTTCACGTTTTTCACATCGTACACACTTAATACACACTCTATTAATATAGTTTCACAATTGTAACGAATTTATCAAAAACATAATAATTTTGTCTACCCGGCATCCGGCATGCCAGAAAACGTCAATGTCAATGTCGAATTTCAAACTTTAAAATGGCGGCTGTCCACGTTTGGAAATTAAAACACAAATGTTTCATTAAACTTGTAACTCATGCCACTAAACTTAATTTATAACAGATAAATCTTTATAAATTATCTAAGATAACTCATACTCTGCCCAAAAAAAAACGTTTTATATATTCTTAGCTTTGTGTTTATATAAATGGCAAAATCATTAATTTATCTAAAACATAAGCTTCTGAACGAACACTTAGTTCAGCGCCATCACAGACCCTGGTCACAGACTTTTATGTATATACATACTTTCAGTACAAGATAAGCGCCATGAGCGCCATCCCTTAGGGAGTTGCGGAACTAAGATCCCCTCACAACAGAAAAATGTTTAGGTGCAAAGGCCCTGCCCTTCAAATAGACTGTTCAATTACTACTGATTACTACTTTCACACCATTCAACTTTTCTCCCTTATGAGATGATCACAGAGTACTTTTTATATAGGGGAATAATATTATTAAAATAAATGACTAAAATAATAATTTTAGTTATAACGTTATATGGAGATGATTCTCCTTACCTCTACCCCTGCTCCGTACATTATGTGCATCGAATTTTCTGATGTCCCGTTTTATTAATCGATATTACCGGGATTTCACTAACGATATTGGGATGAGTTGTGTGAAGTGTGATCGTAAACGTAATATTAATATGAATGATATATGTGAGTTTTTGTCTGAGTTGAGTATTTTATTTTAATTGTGCTGAAATCGGCTGCAACTTGATTTATTAAGTGAAAACGTAGTGCTATGACTTACATGCCAAATAGGTTCATGTTACATGCATGATAATGCTTAGGCGGGACTATTTTTCTGTAAATTAACGGAGCAATCCGCAATATCCGTATGACTTGGTAATGTATAGTCCAAGGTATAGAGGTGGTAAAGCTAATGCCCAATAGAGCATTGTTAGCATAGCTAGGATATGTCTTACCTACTGTCAAGGTATTTAACTAAGTTTTTTGATTTTCAACTAGGGTTTTCAACCATAACCTGAATATTACAGTGAACACTGTGAGTACACCTGCAATCCTGAGAGATTTTCATAATGTTCTCTTGGATATCTGAACTGTGAAGTCCAAGTGCAGATTCCTTTGAGTGCTACCTAAGTGAGATTGGTAGACTTTACACACCTTTGTAAACATTATCTAAAACTCTGAGGCTTGCAGGTTTCCGCACAATGGTTTTTGGTTGGAAAGGGGCAGAACTATCATTTAAAGCTAACATTGTAGTTTAGTTTAGAATTTATGACGTCATAAATTCTATGACAATGTCATAAAAATGTTTTTTTTTTATGAATTTTTGTGTTTTACAGAATTTATGACTTTGTCCACTTGAAATAAGTTTTTTAATTTCCCAAAAGAACTCCTTAATTTTTGAAGGCCTCTGTTGAGATGTAATTGAAGGAAAAACCAACCAACATACTCTTTCCCATTTATAATATTAGTATGATTAAGTTCTGAATCAATGTCAGAGCATCCCTTGATTAAAAATTCATTAAAATGTTTGATGCACTAATAATCAAAATTGTATAGATACAGTTTTGATTATTGGTATAAGTTATTGGCTCTTATAAGGGCAGATAAACAAATATCTCAAAAGCCAGCAATGCATGGGCAGTTAATCTGGTGTAGCAAATGTTCACAGGCAGCGGTAATCACTTAACATCAGGAGATCCGCCAACTCATAAAAAAAAAAGTTGATACTAGTAGTAGTAGTAGTAGTAGTAGCGGCTTTGACCATGCTTCGGTACCACTGTACCAGTTAATACAGACTACCATTTGAAGAGATACAGTTCAACTTATTTTACTAATATTATAAATGTCAAAGGATAATTGTATGTTTGGATGTTTGTTACTTTATGCTACAATGATTGAACCAATTTGGCTGAAATTTCGAATGGAACTAACTTATAATTCTGAATTAACACAGGCTACATTTTATACTGGAAAATAATTAAAGTGTAATTATTACATCATCATCTCTTATAAAGCTAATTTGGTGTCAAATAAAAAATGTGATCACTGATCAATTATTATAATATTTGTAACTTATTACAAGTTACAAATATTATAATATAAGTATATACTATAGTATTTAGTTGTGTAGTAAGTTATAATAAGCTTAATAAGCAAGGTGGAGCGATGATATCGGGAGGGTGGCTGGCATCGATTGGATGCAAAATGCAGAGGAAAGAGCATATTGGAGCTACTTGAAAGAGGCCTATGTGCAACAGTGGATGCACAACGGCTGATGATGATGATGACTGTTCTTACTAAGTTAAACTGTAGTTGTTTTATCTTTCAGATCTATGATATCATCATTGCAATGCCATTGCAAACCCAACAGTTTGCAAATCTTCACTTGAAATGAGAGCCTTATAAAAAAAGTGCAATAAGTTGAGCAAGAGAATTGCAAGATGGAGGAAAAAGCCACTGTATTTATTATGCCCAAAGAAAACTTATCCAATAATAGTCACTTAGACACAGGAGTTAAAGACCAAAAAATTGACTACATGGAAGTGACAATTAAAGTAGAAAAATGTGATGATGATGATGACTTTACTGTACCTACAAGGCAATCCAACACTAGTATACACATAGACACAAAATCTATTGAACAAAAAATTGACTATATGGAAGTGCCAATTAAAATTGAAAAATGTGATGACAACATAAACTTTTGTGAACCCAAAGAGTTGTCTCATACAAGTACGCACTTAGATGCAGGATTTAAGGAAAAAATTGGGTACATAGAAGTTAAAATTGAAGCAGAGACACAAGAAGCTTCAATGTCATCTGGAGATGCCGAAACAATGGTATGTGACACAGAAATGTTCACAGCACATATAAGGACGCATGTAAAAGTAAATTGTCTAATGTACTTATGTTATAACTAGATGATGCCCTCAACTTTGTCAATGTGGATTATGCTTTTTTGATTCCCACGGAAACTCTTTAATTTTCATTGAAAAAAGTAGCCTATAATAATATAGTATAGTAAAATATATAGCTATAATAATTTATTTATATCAAGTGACAGGACTCATAAATAACAATTAATTTCACACATTACAAAAATATAAATCAAAATAATTATAAACATTACATTACAATGTCACATTATGCATCCTATATAACTGCAAAAATTTGCACAATCAGCTCAAAAATGTGCCATAAAAGTGTAGCAGATAAACAGATGGACAGACAGACACACTTTTGTATTTAAAGCATCAATGCTGACACTTTTGTGTAGTAGTAATAACTAGCATTTATTATTGTTTTCAGCTGGAGCCTCTTCAAGATGAAGCGAGTTTGGACTGCAGTCAACCAGTCATTGACAAACAAACAATTACTTCCTCTATAAATTCTAATCCTGCGGCAATTGGTGACATGGAATGTGAAACAACCTTAGAACAAGGACTTACAGAGACTCCCTCGGACAAGAAAACTCATGTCTGTGAATATTGTCCTTATAAATGTACAAGAGCAAGCCGCCTAAAAGCCCACAGAATGATCCACACTGGTGAGAAACCTTATCATTGTTTGCAATGCAACTATAAATGCTCGAAATCAAGTACCCTCAATCGCCACAAGAGAATTCACACGGATGAGAAACCTTATTTCTGTGAGCAATGTGATTATAAATGTTCAAATTCAAGTTATCTTAAAACCCATATGAGAACTCACACGGGTGAGAAACCATACCATTGTAAGCAATGTAACTATAAAACTTCGAGGTCAAGTAACCTTAAAGAACATATGAGGACTCACACTGGTGAGAAACCTTATTTATGTGAACATTGTGACTATAAAGGTTCAAATTCAAGCCATCTCAGAGCCCACATGATGACTCACACGGGAGACAAACCTTATCAATGTGAGCATTGTGAATACAAATGTGCAAAAGCAAGTGATCTCAACACCCACATGAGGAAACATACTGGTGAGAAGCCTTATCATTGTACTTATTGTGACTATAGATCATCAAAATCAAGTGCACTTACAGCACACTTGAGGACTCACACCGGTGAGAAACCTTATCAATGTATGTATTGTGATTATAAATGTTCGGAGTCATCTGCCCTTAAAAACCACATCAGGACTCACACCGGTGAGAAACCTTATAAATGCCCACATTGTGAATATAAAACTACGACGTCGGGTGCGCTTAAATACCACGTGAGGACTCACACTGGGGAGAAACCGTATATCTGTGAGCTTTGTGACTTTAAATGTACAAATTCGAGTCATCTTAAAGCCCACACTAGGACTCACACTGGAGAGAAGCCGTATCATTGTAAGTATTGTGATTACAAAAGCGCACAATCAAGTTGTCTCAAAACCCACATGAGGACTCACACTGGTGAGAAACTTTATCATTGTGGACATTGTGATTTTGAAACTTTGTCGCCAAGAGCACTTAAGGACCACATGAAAACTCATGCATAGCTTTATTTATCATTTTGTGACATACGACAAAAAGCGTTCTAAAATAGCACATAAGAACTTGCACTGGTGAAAAATTTATTGAGGAATATTTTAAATTATAATAATCAAATCATCATCAATCATTATATAATATTATTTATTAAATTTACATAATAATATAAATATTGTGTTTGAAACACCATTTTTTGAGATATTAATTCGTAAGGAAGATTTACCTTATCATTGACCAAATTCGCCTAAGAATCAACATGTGTTTGAAATATACAGTAATTCTTAGCTTATTTTGTAACCTTTATTTCAAATATTAGAATTCAACGGACACTTCAAATTAATTACAAAATAAATGAATGGGTATTGAATTGATACGTTTGTCTTTCGATTATTAACCACAGATTAATAACTTACAGGTTAAAATATTATGCAATACCACCGCTTAAGCGCTAGATCCGTATCGTAAGAAACAAGATCAAAGCAGCTAGTAAAAGTGCTAAATGCGCTAGTATTCTGAATCTCGCAACGCCATCTATTGAAAGTACAATAATTTAATATATCGAACGCCATCTGTAATGTTTTTGATGAACTACGGCGAATCTTTTCTTATCTACATACTGTTTACAGCCCTATTACAATTGGATAAAGATGCTATTCATGTGTCCAAGCAGTTTGATTATGAACATTGAAATAACCTCAAAATTGAAAATATTTTTGGTAATAAGTCATTTCTTAGCAAGTGTCCGTTGTTTTAATCAGCTCTCAAGTATAAAAAGGTATTTATTTGAACCCAGTAATCAATGTTTTATGAGTGTTGGTTCTTAGGCGAACTTTGTATGGGGACGGAACAATGTCCTTTGTCCAGTTCTATCTAGTCACAAGTGTGGCAATGGTATTTTAAATATTTACTGGCTGATGCCCGCCGACTTCGTCCGCGCGGTTTGAGGTTTTTGGTTTTCGCGGGAACACTTTAATTTTCCACATTATAAAAATGTAGTGGTAGGATAAAATGTGTTATTCCATATCTATCTGTGTGCCAAATTTCATCCAGACACAGTAATCAGATACAACCAGTATGGAAACTAAGTCTATTTGATAGAATAATTACCTACGCTCCATTGAAGCAATAGGGTTGTCACTTTTAATGTTTTATGGTTTAATTTTTAGTTTTTGCTAATTAAAACATTCTATGTTCTCTAGTGATCAATTAATCGAATTGAAATAGCTAGTTTACAAATAAATTTTAAATATAGTCGCTTAATCTCGATAGTTTAAAGTACGGAAAACAGTTTAACATTGACACACAACAACTTGTAGATCTTTGTTTTTTTTTTGTTGGTCCTAACTAATCATTATGGCGTAACCTTTTAAAAGGTTTGGCGGGTAGGGCTCATGAGCTCTGTTTACAGATGTTTGTCACGCATTTTCGGGTTGAACCGTACCGCGTTTCATCCCCAAAAATGCGTCTGATACTTAAAACAACATTACATAAAAATACCTTTTATTCTTGACTAGCGGTCCGCCCCGGCTTCGCACGGGTGCAATTTAGATTTGTAATTTTATCGTGATAAAAAAAAACTAAGTAAACAATTTACAGATTTTTCATATTAAATTAATTAAAATTAATACTTGTAATGTAAGATAGTATTTTGAAGTAATAGAAAGTTTTCATTACTACAGCTGTCATTACAGAATTGCGCATTTAAAACAGATAAAATATTATAATTAAGTTCTAAGTTTTGTTTAAAACTTTGTATGTAAACATTGTGACTATTCAAAGCGGTCTGTAATTCCCTAATTAAAATCAATTTTAGAATTTCAAAATGGCGCTGATTTTATAAATTTTGGTTTCAGTTTCCTCTTTTGTGATCCTAGGTATCGTCAGATATCGATTTTGGACGAAATCGGTTCCACTACGGCCCATTAACGTCCCACTGCTGGGCACAGGCCTCCACTCTCATAGGAGAGAGGGACTTAGAGCTTAGACCCACCACGCTGCTCCAATGCGGGTTGGCGGGCTTTAACGACTATTATCATGTTAGTGATAATAGCCGGGACCGACGGCTTAACGTGCTCTCCGAGGCACGGGGGTGAAACACCGCCAACTTCCTAACTCCGGACTAGTACTGAAAATTTCTAGTCGATAAAACCCAATACTTGTTATTGCCCGACCCGGGACTCGAACCCGGGACCTCGTCGGCCGCAGTCGAACATGCCAACCACTAGACCAACGAGGCAGTTCAATAACAAATCGGTTCAATAACAGAGAATTTCAAAATGGCGCGGATTTTTTTAAATTTTGGTACCAGTTTCCTGTTTTGTGATCCCAGGGAGCCCCAATTTAAATCGACAGCGAAGTCTTCCAAATTTTACTGCGTTACTTAAATAACCAAGTAATATTTTAGAGTCTGTGGTATCTTATGATTTTCTTTATTAATTGGTTTTGTTTTTTAATAAATATAATACCAAATACTTTATTTTAAGAAGCCATGCGCGTGTGCTAATTAATTTTCTTTTTACGATGCAATCAAAAGTACCATAAGCTAGAAATATCTCGAGATACTGAAATTGTCTATGGATGTGTGGATTTTTTTAAAAGTTATAGGTAATATTATTACTTGAAAATCATTAATAATATTTTTTGTACAATTATTTTATTTTTTTGTAATAAAGAATAACATAAATTCAGCCAATCACAACAATTGATAATGTAACAATGATTGATGCAGAAGATACGCGGTCGCCCTGCCGGTCAGCCGTTTTGGCGTGATTGAGTAAAATTTTGACGACCTCCGTGGCGCAGTGTTGAGCGCTGTTGTCTAATGTGCGGAGGTCCCGGATTCGATTCCGGCAGGGTCAATTTATAATTTCTGAATTTTCCCTGGTTTGAGCTGGTGGGAGGCTTCGGCCGTGGCTAGTTACCACCCTACTGGCAAAAACGTGCGTGATTTAGCATTCCGGAACGATGCCGTGTAAAAACCGAATAGGGGTATAGACTTAACATAACTGCCCCTAACAGGTTAGCTCGCTACCATCTTACATAGGATCATCACTTACCATTAAGTGAGATCGCAGTCAACTTGTAGCGTATAAAAAAAATTGCCAATCATAGGGACTGCCGATAGAAGTAAAAACGAATATTTAAAATAATTAAAATATAAACCTTAAAACTAAGGCAAGTTGAATTACGAATGTAATTGACCGAGCGAAGCGAAGGTCTCTGAGTCTACTTGAGCATTTATTTGCACTAGTCCGTCCGTCCGTCCGTCCGTCCGTCTGTCAGAGCCTTATAATTTCTGAATATAATACTGAACTATAATTACTGAACGTAATTACCTCAAATTTTAATATGTAAACCGATGGCCTCCATCCGAATATGGCTTAAAAAGTTATAAAAATCTTTATTTCAGGGGGGCTCTCTTCGAAGCGAATGCGGAGTAAAATATTTTTTATAGCGTTTCATAGGGTTGCAGTTTATCATTTTAAACAAAATTAGGAATAGAGTCCAAAAATATAGTTTTTTTTTTAATTTTTCCCCTAAAATTGGCGAAATGGTTTCAAATTGGAGATTTTCTGACGTCGAAAGTTGACCTCAGAACTCTCAATTTTCTGAAAGGCTGAGCCTGAAACTTGATCAATTATTTGAATTATATCCTGTTCTTGAACAACAAATACTAAAATTAGATAAATATTATAAGGCAGTGGTTCTCAAACTTTTTTGGTGACGGAACCCTTTTGGGAAGCAAACTACTTGATGGAACCCTACAATAAAACAACTATTGTTTTATTGTAGGAAGGGTTTAAAAGTGTATTCTTTATTAACAAGCATAATAAAAGTACAATGTAACAGTTAGGTACTAATTATTACTTACTTTACCACATGGCAAATACAATAATAGAATATATTCTATTAAAAAAGAAAAAATCTAACTAATGGGAGGTATGAAACTGTTTTTTATTTTTCATCAATTGGTTGATATCAGGTTTGATACAAGACAGTTGAAGTCTCATATCATGTTCGGCGTCCAGTCTATTCCGATATTTTGTTTTCGTGGCTGCATAGGTTGAGAATCCTGTTTCGCACAAATATGTTGTTGAGAACGGGAGAAGAATATTCAGAGCCATTTTGCCAAGCATTGGATATTCTTCACGGATTTTGCACCAAAAATCGTTGAGAGGCGTCGTTTTGAACAGTGACTCCATACTTGTGTCTGATGACATTTCTAAAAGAGATTCATATATCTCGATTCACATACTTTCGGGCTTTTGCAAGTTGGGTAAAAAAGGATTATGAATCCATGAATTCAGTTTCATTTTTGTGTACTGTTCTTCGGGAAAATACTTTTCAAAAGATACTTTTCAAAATTCTTCAAACACATCATCTTGAAACATTTCTGAGTCGTTATCGCTAACAAACTCACTGAGTGACGTAAAGCTTTCTATTTCTTTCTTACCATCGCAAATAATCCAAAAATCTAATTTTCTTTTGAAGGCAGTTATTTGTTATAGGCCTGAAACACTGTTGTCTGTTTACCTTGCAATGATAAATTCAATTCGTTCAGTTTTTGAAAGATATCCGCCATAAAAGACAATCGGAACAACCAAGTTTTATCATACAAACGGTCCTTCAAATTAAAAGAAGTATCAGCTGAAAGAAACATTTGTAACTCGGTTCTAAGTTCAAATAGCCTTGTTAAAGTTTTACCCCGAGACAGCCATCGCACTTCTGTATGGAGCAGTAGTGTTTTATGTTTGCTGCCATAATCTTCACACAATAATGAAAACAATCGGGATTGTAGTGGTCGTGATTTGATAAAATTAATTATTTTGACCGCTTCATCCATAACTAATTTTAGATTTGATGGCATTTGCTTCATCGCAAGTGCTTGTCTATGCAGAATACAATGGCTGGAACTACAATTAGGCGCTTTATTTTTTATTCGTGACACTGCTCCTGCTGTTTTACCTGTCATCGCCTTGGCCCCATCTGTGCAAATGTCAATGCAATTGTCCCAACTGAGATTATTTTCTTCAAAAAATATATTTATTTTATTAAAAATTTCTTCCCCGGTAGTGTTTGTGAGCAGCGGTGAACACATAAGCATGTCCTCTTCAAAAGAACTTTCATATGGATATCTCACGATAACCAGCAAGATAGCCAAACCAGCGACATCAGTCGACTCGTCCATTTGCAAGGCGAATCGTGTTCTTTGTAGACGTGTAACTAGTTCTTGTTTGACGTAGCTTGCCAGATCACGGATTCGCCGTGAAACAGTATTGTTTGATAGCGGCACAGTAGAAAGATGCTTTGCAGATTTTTCATCGAGCATACATTTTGTTATGTCTAATACACATGGCTTTATTAAATTCTCAGCGATAGTGTGCGCTTCACCTGCTTGTGCAATGCGATAGCTAACTAAATATGATGCCTCCGTGGCCTTTTCGTTGATAGTTTGTGTTACATGCATCATATTTTTTTGACTGTCCAATAACTGATCTTTTTTCCAAACAAAAAATTCTTTATTCTTGTCTTTAGACTCGGGATGTACAGTTTCTAAATGTCGGCGCAATTTTACAGGTGCCATGGAACTATTAGGAAGCAGTTTACTACATAGCATGCAAAGACGTGAGCCGTTAGAATCAACAAATCCGAAACTGATATATGATTCATCATACTTCCTTTTTTTCGTCTTTGAAACCGTCGAGCTTGACGTCGTGGCATCATCGTTTGGATCGGTGATTGCTATATTCTCCGCGCGTACTGCTTTTGAACATTCAGCGTCATTAGAAGATGTTGTTGCAACACGTTTAACACCTTTAAGCCAACGTTCCATTCTTCTTTATTTATAATGTTACACGTTAGGATGGTGGGGTCTAAATAATGCACAATCGTTACTGACGAGGCGCGACGCGGGATGCCGCTTTTATACTTAGTTCTAGACTCGATCTCGAATATTCTCGAAAATACTCGAGTCGGCGCCTTTGATACACAAAAAGCAAAAATAAAAAGAGATATAAACAATAAACAATAATAAACAAAAATAAAAATTGCGTTGTAAACAATCTCGACTTTATTCTTTGAAGTTAGAGTCGAAAGTCGCTTGTTAACAACTATAGCGTCTAATTCAGAGGCGGCTTTTATCAAAGGAACTGCGCTCGCCCAAGTATACAAGTATACATGTTGATACCAAACTTATGAGATATTGTACCAGCTATTCTAGGTAACACATGTTTCTACAAATACAAATAAATAAATAAATAAATATACCTACGCGCGGCCGCGGAGTCAAAACGTTCGACCAGAGAGAGGTGTTTTGATTTTTTTTCTAAATTCTTGCGGAACCACTACAGAGGTATCGCGGAACCCTAGGGTTCCGCGGAACACACTTAGAGTATTATAGCTGTTAAAAGGAAAGAAGGAAGGAAGGAAGTTTTTTACTTATCGTTTCGTATAGAAGACAAAAATTCATTCAGAGGAAAAATACGGAGAGAGCTTATGATTTGTATGGCCTCCATACAAATTTCGTCAGTGTCTGTCTCTGAGAGTATAAAAGATGGAAGAGTGGCTTCTGGCACAAGATGATCAGGACCTGAAGGTCTTCTTGATGAATAGAAAAAAAATTCAAGATTGCGGAATATATTTTTCCACAGAAAATGTATGGCGAATTTTGACTGGGATTTGGAAATTATGCAAGACCTTTTCAAAGTTTGTATCTTCGTACTGTCATTCTGACAAATGATTCGGAGAAAAAAAAGTAATTTAAAAGACAAAAAACCCGACTGCTTGGATACCAAAAAGTATAAAACAAGATGTGAATTTCATTATTATCAATTTACATAGTATAATACTTTAAATGAAATAATGAACAAAATAATATAGCCAATTCAGTATTCTCACAGCTAACGTTTTATAATAATACTAGCTGATGCCCGCGACTTCGTCCGCGTGATTTGATTTTTTTTGGTTCCCGCGGGAAATGTTTAATTATACGGGATAAAAAGTAGCCTTTGTGTTATTGGCTATTGCAGACTATAATCTATCTCTGTACAAAGTTCATCCAGATCCATTCAGCCGAAATGGCGTGATTGAGTAACATATATCCATTTGAGATTTTTTGGTTCCCGCGGGAACACTTTAATTTTCCGGGATAAAAAGAAACCTACGTGTTATTTCAGAATACAATCTGTCTCTCTCCAAATTTCATCAAATTAATCCGTTCAGCCGTTCTGGTGTGATTGAGCATCACTCAGTTGTGTGGCATAAGTTTTTTCAATTCCCACAGCACTTCACTATTTTCCGGGATAAAAAGTAGCCTGGATGTAACTATCCAGATCCTCAACTATACTCATGCAAAAATTACGTTGATCTGTTGCGGCGTGATTAGACGACAAACTATCTATAAAACATTGGATAGAATCAGGCGTTACTTTGCGGAAGTTCATGATTTAGCAAGAAAAGATAACAATTATTTTGCTTTAATCCGCCAACAGAAAAAATTCTGTATATTTACCAAAAAGTACCAAGTTTAATGGCTCTTAAAAATTAATGACACACTTTCATACAAACTTTCAACCCCTATTTTACCCTTTTGGGGGTTGAATTTTGAAGAACTGTGACACATGTATATACTTCTTAATTTTTTACCGAAAGTCAAAACACTAAGCTTCGTTGATATGACTTGAGCAATATTTTGAGAAATGAAGGACATTCATACAAAATTTCAACCCCTATTATAACCCTTCGGGGTAGAATTTTGAAAAACTGTGACACACGTACTTCTTTATTTTCTGATATTACTTGTAAAATATCTTGAGAAATGAAGGCATTTCATACCAACTTTCAACCCCTATTTCACCCCTTCGGGGGTCGAATTTTTAAAAACTGTGAAATACGTATTTCTTGATTTTTTACTCGCAGCTCATATACCAAGTTTCATGGCTATAGCTGTCATAAAAAATTTCAACCCCTATTTTACCACTTTAGGGGTTGAATTTTGAAAAATTGTGATACACGTAATTCTTTAATTTTTAACGAATGCCGAAATACCATGTTTCGTTTATATACCTTGAGAATATCTTGGGAAATGAAGGACTTTTATGCAATGCCCTATTTCAACCCTTCGGGGTTAGAATTTTTTAAAACTGTGAAACACGTGTTTCTTCATTTTTAACCAGTAGCTCGTATACCAAGTTTCATGGATATAACTTGAGAAATTACTGACTTTCATACAAACTTTCATCCCTATTTCACCCCCTTAGGGGTGGAATTTTGAAAAATCCTTCATTAGTGAGCGCCTACGTCACAAAAGGAACGTACTGTCAAAATTTCAAGTTACCAACCCCAGCTGTTTAGGCTGTGCGTTGATCCCTTAACGATTTTATATATATATATTAGATTTTTCTCACATATATAATTTTGTAATTATTACGAATTATCAAGGCGCGTCGCACGTCCATGAGCTAATATTAACGTGCGCCTGCGCCTTGATAATTTGTAATACCTAATTACAAAATTATATATGAGAGAAAAATATTATAAAACGTGAGCTGTGAGAATACTGAATTGGCTATATTATTTTGTTCATTATTTCATTAAAAGTATTTTAGTAAATTGATAATAATGAAATTCACATCTTGTTTTATACTTTTTGGTATCCAAGCAGTCGGGTTTTTTGTTTTTTAAATTACTTTTTTATTTTAAACTTTTTGGTTATTTATGTTGTTTATTTACCTGCAAGGTAAGTGGGTTATCCTAATAATATTATTGCCGTAGTGAGAATCATTATTTTTTGTATTAATTATGTTTTTTATTTATTTAAACTATTAGATACCTTAATTTAGATTTACTAACTGTTTATTGACTCTTATTTAGGTATAGGTGCCTAAACGATATTAATATAACAACCTAACTTTAATTTTACACTAGATAAAAGACAATATTTATTAGGTACCTATTATGTAACAAAATTAATATGTACCAATTAAACAATTTATGAAAACGCGTAAAAATTTCTTAATTTAAGCTTCACCAGCATAGCATCAGGACGTTCGCACGCAATTGTCGTCAGTCGTGCGCGGTGCGGCTGTAGTTCGTTTTACCACAAGCACCCCAGTGATCAGTCCCCCTTCGATTCGACCCTGATGACCAAATCACTACCGACAATGCTCCCTAATTAGGGCTACACACAAACACCAACCAAACACAGTGTCTTCGCCGGCGAAAACGAGGACCCCGATGTCTTACGTCACCCGGACGTGGTCTTAACTCACGGCCTCGGGGGCGTATGGTCTAATCTAGTCCAACCGACCTACCGACCTCCTGTTCATCCCAACGTCATCCAAAGCCATGGTTCGAGCCTCACAGGAGGCGCCCTTAGGAGGACGTTGCCCGCCAATCGAGCGTTAGGGTTCTTTTCTCGGCGACGCCTAGCGCTCGTCCAACCCCCGGTGACGCTGTAGCGGCCAGTAGGGCCTATGCAGTATACTCAATTCGAAAAAAAAAAACAGTCCCCACCGCACCGCACTGCACTCCTCGCGGACCCGCCTCCAGCGAGTGATATTTGTAAAAGACGTTTATCCGCCTGAAGTTTTCTGTTGCACGATAAACTTTATTTCTATGATTTCTCATAAGATATTCATCTAAATTGAATGGTGTAAAAGACAATTTTTGATTTAATTACATACTTGAGATGAGTAAGATATTTTTTTGATAAGGAATTAACGATTAATACTATGTTGGTAAAAACACCTTCGCAAGTAAAGCACTGTTTTAGACCAAATTTGAAAATCATAAAAATGGTTATTGTGAGTCAACCTTACAAGATAGTTATATGCCATCGCGGACTTCTTTTTAGCACTTTTTGAGAGGAACGTTTCCACCATACATTTTTGTCATGTAACTTTAACGATTTAGGCAGCGCACGCCACGTAAGCTCTCAGATTAGATGATTTTTTCCGACTTAACTCACATTATTGCAATTTTCGTAATTTCGGATCTCCAATTTTTGTGGAAATAAAATATAGCCTATTTTACTTGTTAATAATGTAGCTTTCTATAAGTGATATAGATAATTGTTAAAATCGGTTGAGTGGTTTTTGAGAGAATCCACCTAGTTTGATAGATATAGATGATATGAGTAGGAACATTAAAAATTTCCTTTGAAACCTCGTACCTAAATCCTAAATGTTCATTTGAACGGAAAAATGGTTTATAGAACCTAGGTGTGATTTTAAAAGACCTATCTAACGATACCCCACTTGCCTATAACATATCGAGTATCGACTTTCATTTAATAATTGGCTTCTAGTGGACGCCATTCTGTTTTTCTTAAATTCGGCCTCCATAGTGACACTCGGAAGATTAAGATAAATCTAGTGGTGCAAGTATTATCAAAATCCGTTCAGCCGTTTTGTCTGTAGTGCGACACAAAGGAATACACTAAAAATTAACCTTTGAAACCCCGCAAATCCTAAATGATCGTTAAAATGAGAAAATGATCAAGGGAATCTATGATTTTGCAAGACCTATTCATCGATACCCCACTTGCCATATTCTATCGACTTAATTTTCCGGGATAAAATTAAGTCTATAAAATAGTATATAATATAAAGTATTGACTTTTATGTATTAATTGGCTTCTTGTGGACTCCATTTTGTTTTTCTCAAATTCGGCCTCCGAAGTGACTCTCGGAAGATTAAGATTGCTAGGTAGTTTGACAAATAAACGTCAGTTAGTTTCCAACGCTTGTTTGTTATTTTCCATTGGCGACGAGGAAATAAAATTTAATCGTTTTAACTTAATATTACGCGTAAAGGACGCTAGTAGGTGGTTTTAAGGGTTTTTTTTTAAATCTTATGGTTGTAAAAGTTACGTATCAATTGTAAGTGAGTAAACATGCCGATTGGGAAAATTGAGCCGTTCGATTTGACCTCTAAACAATGGCCGGCATACGTGCGCCGTGTAAAACAGTTTATACTACTCAACGAAATTAAACAAGAACTCCAAGTGCCGATGCTAATTACGGTGGTGGGCGAAGCTACATACTCTTTGATGTGTGACCTTTGTGCACCCGATCATCCAGAGAGTAAGACATTTGACGCCCTCACCGAGCTAGTCACCAACCATCTGGAGCCGAAACGTTCTGAGATAGCGGAGAGGCACGTTTTTCGGCAAAGGCGACAGCGACCAAGCGAGACCCTTACGGAGTATTTGCAGCACCTAAAACATCTGGCGGTCACATGTAATTTTGGCACGCGATTGGAAGAAAATTTGCGTGATCAATTCGTCTCGGGCCTCTCGAGTGACATAATGAGATCTCGAATTTTCGCCGAGAAAAGTTTAGACTACAAAAAGGCAGTGGAACTAGCTCTGGCTTTGGAAGCGGCGGAGAGACACGCCGTGGTGAGCGGGGGCTGCGTAACGCCGCCGGCGAGCGGCGTGGACGCGGGCGAGGGCCTGCATGCGGCGCGTAGCCAGCGAGCGCGCGACCCGCGGCCGGGCAGGAGCAGTGCGGGCGGCCCGGGCGGCGCGGGTGGGTCGAGCGGCGGCGGCGGCGGCGGCGCAGGGAGCGCGGCGAGTGCGCCGTGCTGGCGGTGCGGTCGGCAGCATCGGGGGCGGTGTAGATACGCCCATTTTACCTGTGACGAGTGCCATCAGCGGGGCCACCTAAAGGTTATGTGTAAGAAAGCGAGGGAAAATGAGGTGAAGTGTCAAAGTTTTATCAGTGAGAGTTCGGATGAGGACTTTTTCAACATTGACATCGTCGCTCAAGGTAACGAGCCTTACTATATTAAAATGAGAGTGGAGGACCATGTACTAGAACTAGAAATCGACACCGGCAGCCGGATATCGGCTATAAACGAAAATTGTTATGAAAAGTTATTTAAACATAAAGAGATTGTTCAGGATAATATTTTGTTACGTAGTTATTCGGGGTCACGAATTGCTTCTCTTGGATACATAATAGTTCGGGGGCAACTTAGGTCGGTTATCATTGACGATTTGAAGTTATATATTATTCAAGGTGGGAACAGACCGCTACTAGGTCGCGATTGGCTTCGCGCTTTAAAAATAACACAAATAAATATCAATGAGATAATCGAAGAAGATCAGTTCGTGGCCCGTCTATGTAAGGAGTTTCCGGAAGTATTCAGTGAGAAGCTAGGGACTTGTAATAAAAAATTACAATTACAGCTCACCGATTCGGACGGGGTGTACGTGCGAGCGCGGCCCGTGCCGCTGGCGCTGCGCGAACGCGTCGAGAGGGAGCTCGCGCGGCTCGAGAGTGACGGTACGATTTATCGCGTGGATCATTCGGATTTTGGTACGCCGATCGTTCCCGTGATCAAGACGAATGGGGAGATCCGAATTTGCGGGGATTATAAAATCACTATTAACCCAAAATTGAAACGGGACTATTACCCGCTGCCTCGCATTGACGAGTTGTTTGCAAATTTAAGTAAAGGTGAAGAATATAGTAAAATCGATCTCCGCCACGCCTATGAACAGGTCCTGCTAGAAGAGGGCTCTCAAAAGTATACCGCGATCACTACGCATATCGGAACGTTTGTTTACCGTCGTACTCCATACGGCTTATCGTGCGTACCCGAGAAATTTCAAAAGTTAATGGAAGAGACGTTGCGCGGGGTACCCGGGACGGTAGTTTTTCTTGACGATATATGCGTGACAGGTGAAAATAGACAGGCAAATTTAAAGAATCTGCGAGCTGTATTGGAGCGTTTACGACAGGCAGGCCTCACTGTTAAATTAAATAAATGTAGATTCTTACAGAAGAATGTTAATTATTTAGGGTTCGTGATTGATAAGGAAGGCTCGCATCCCGATCCGCAGAAATTAGAGGCGATTAACGCAATCCCAATACCCAAAGACGTATCGCAACTTAAAAGCTTTTTGGGGCTCCTCAATTACTATGGTAAATTTATCCCAAATTTAAGTGAGATTTTGCACCCATTACACGCACTATTGAAGAAAAATTGTCAATGGAATTGGGATTCGCGATGTGACGCTGCTTTTAACACAGCTAAACGAGCTTTGCTAGGTAAACGTGTGTTAGCGCACTACGAGGAAGGGCGGCCGCTCGTGCTGTCGGTGGACAGCAGCGCTTATGGGATCGGGGCCGTGTTGGCACATCGGTACACGAACGGACAAGAGCGGCCAGTCAGTTGTGTCTCTCGCACGCTGAACGAAGCCGAAAAAAAATATAGTCAGCTGGATAAGGAGGCTTTGGCTATATATTTTGGTATAACGAAACACCATCAGTTTTTATTTGGTAGGCATTTTGTTTTAAAAACCGACCATAAACCTTTAACGTTTATTTTCGGTAACAAAAATGGTATACCACAGACTGCGGCTAGTAGATTACAGCGGTGGGCCGTGCGACTAGCTGGTTATGATTTTTCAATCGAGTTTGTGCGTTCGGAACACAATGGCCCTGCGGACGCTTTGTCGCGTCTACCCATATCGCACGAGCGACCTTCCCCACGCCCTGACCAACAACTAAGTTACATTAATTTACTAGAGGAATCATTACCGGTCAATTTCAAACAGATTGCTAAGGAAACACGAAAAGATGCTTTGTTATGTAAGATATACAAATATGTAATGTTCGGTTGGCCAGCTACCAGCTGTGACGAAGAAAAGCCATTCTTTGCTCGTAAAAGTGATATATGTTTAGATTTAGGATGCCTCATGTATAAGTATAGAGTGATAATCCCGTCGAGGTTAAGGAAGGCGGTGTTGAGAGAACTCCACGAGGGACACTTGGGTATGAACAAAATGAAGAATATTTCGCGGAATTATGTTTATTGGCCAAACATAGACAGGGACATCGAAGAGCTTTGTCGCGCATGTCTGGCTTGTGCGCAGGTGCGCGATGCACCCGCGCACGCGCCTTTACATCCTTGGGAGTTTCCTCAGCATCCGTGGCAGCGCGTACACGCTGATTTTGCTGAATGTTTTGGTAAGCGTTTTTTGATTGTTGTAGACGCACACTCGAAGTGGATTGAGGTAGCAGAAATGCCCAGCACCTCAGCTAGTTCGACGATCAAAGCATTCAGGTCAATGTTTGCCCGATTTGGGCTTGTAGCCCAACTGGTCACCGACAATGGGCCGCCATTTTTATCTGAAGAGTTTCAGACGTACTGCTTAAAGAATTGTATCAAGCACACGACGTCGGCACCCTATAGACCCCAAGGAAACGGGGAAGCTGAAAACGCGGTAAAGACCGTTAAAAAAGTTATTAAAAGAGCTAAATTTGAGAACGAGGACATATCGATTGCTTTAAATAGATTTCTTTTTCAATATCGAAATTGTGATCACGCGACCACAGGAATTTCACCAGCAGTCGCTTTGTTAGGACATAGACTCAGGAGTAGGCTTGATGCATTGCGGCCAGAAGTCGCTTCTACTGTTCGCGAGGCACAGGATAAGCAGAGGGCAAGAAGCGAAGGGCGAATTCGTGAGTTTAGAGTCGGTGAAGCTGTGCTAGCGCGCGATTATACCCAAAAAGGGGGAAAATGGTCAGAGGGACTAATATCGGAGAAAACAGGTCCTGTGTCTTATAAGGTCAGCGTCGGCCATGGCATCGAGTGGCGCAGACACCAGGACCAGCTGTCCCCGCTGGAAAAAAATAGGTACTCGCTGTCGCGCGCGAGCACAAGCCAGCCCGACGAATTAGGGGCTGCTAGCGGTGCCGAGGTCGAGGCCGACACTGATACACCCGGCGATGGTCAACCGTCTCTGATAAAGGAACATAGGGAGCTTTCGGATTATGAGGATGCTCAGGAAGCGCCGGATCCGTTGCATCCTGCTCCTCCGTCGCCCGGTGCGTCGGCGCGCGCCTTAAGGGCGTATAAACGCTCAACTAGAATATGTACTGAAAAGTAAGAATAAGTTATGATGTCTTTAGGTATATAGTCTCCTTTGTGAAGTAATACGGTAATTAAAGGGGAGGTATGCTAGGTAGTTTGACAAATAAACGTCAGTTAGTTTCCAACGCTTGTTTGTTATTTTCCAAAGATGAACCTTTGAAACCCCGTAAATCCTAAATGATCGTTAAAATGAGAAAATGATCACAGGAATCTAACTATGATTTTGCAAGACCTATTCATCGATACCCCACTTGCCATATTCTATCGACTTAATTTTCCGGGATAAAATTTAGTCTATAAAATATTTTTTAAGAATATTTTTTAATTTGTTACATTATGGCTTCTAGTGGCCGCCATTTTGTTTTTTCTCAAATTCGGTTTCCACAGTGACACTAATGAATAAATACTCGGCGTAATCTGGTGCAATAATCATCAAAATCGGTCCACGCGTTTAGGCTGTAGCTGTCCTGCAAGGAACAAACAAACATATTATATAGACTGATGAACACATAACCCTGTGCGTTCCGCAGTCGGGTAAAAATATGGAGATCGCGAGTTTGCATTTGGTTTGATGGGTGAAGAGCTAGCTAGAGAGCAGGGTATTATAGATAGGTGGGGGTTGGGTTGGGGAATAACGTGTTTTATTTTTTATTCCACTACAAGTTAGCGCTTGACTGCGATCTCACCTGATTCTAAGTGATGATGCAGTCTAAGATGGTAGCGGGCGGGCGACAAATCCAAACGGACTTATACTCTTCTACGCGGTCCGCTTCAGCGGCTCGCACACCCACGCGCTATACTAGTAGGTATATTTATATATGACTTGTCTTCGTAACAAGGCGAGCATGTCGGAGCGAGGTGTTGGTGACGCGAATCCACAAGTTTACCCACAAAGAAGTGCTCAACGCGGCTAAAGAAGTTTTCACTTCAAAAACATCCATCTATCCAAACTTTCGCATTTGTAATAGATATTATGTTAATCACGCCCCAACGGTTGAACGTATTTGGCTCAGAGATAGATTATAGTCTGGAAAAGCACATAGGCTACTTTTTATCCCGGAAAATTAAAGAATTCCCGCGGATTCAATCCACGCGGAGGAAGTCGCGGGCAGTAGTTAGCTAGCTAGTGTTATAAATGCGAAAGTTTGCATCCAAACTTCTATAAATCCATCCATCGATTTATGGATGTTTGTAACTCAATCACGCCCCAACGGCTGAACGGATCTGGCTGAAATTTGTCATAGAGATAGATTAGAGTCTGGAATAGCACATAGGCTACTTTTAGCCCGGAAAATTAGAGATCCCGCGGGAACCAAAACACTTCAAACCACGCGGTTGCGGGCATTCGCTAGTCTAAAATATATTAGACCAGCTAAAACTTCTTTAGGCACGTTGAGCACTTTTTGGTAGGGGGCAAAAATGTGGAAACGCGAGACCGGCACCGGTCTTAAGTATAAATAGTACATTCATAATTAAACTTTAATTCCTTTGTTTTAATGTTTATATTCAAAAGTAACCGTGACTGGCACGGGGCACCTCGCGACAACATTCTTCTTAAGACAAAAGGTCTTAAATATAAATAATATAGTACATTCGTATTTAAATTTTAATGCCTTAGTTATAATATAGTTATAAGTTAAAATATAACCCATTTTAATTAATTTAAAAGTGTTGTGTTGTTATTTTAGATTATTTTTAATATTTGTTTTGACTTCGGTCGGCATTCTCTAAGTATTGTATACCTACCGAGTTTTGTGAATTGAATTTATTTATTTCATAGTTTAGATTTACAATTTAAATTTATCAATGTGAGACCTGCTTCTTGCCAAATTTCATGATTCTAGGTCAACGGGAAGTATCCTATAGGTTTTTATTACTTATTATTATTAGTATTTATTGGCGTCAAAATATGCGGCATAAACGGCCGTATCTTCCGAATGCGTTGACTTTTTACAGCTCCAAGGGACCGTATATATTACCGTATAAGTATTTGATGTTAATTTCAACAGGTACAGAAGCCTAAAAATATATTTGTTCACTGTACCTACTGTTTGTGTGATCAAATACAAAACTTTTCATTCTGTATTTTTACTGTTGCGATAGAAGGGAGGTCATACTTATTTGTGGTGTAAAATAATAAACACTGGATAACTTACTGGTACCATTTTATTTTAATCTTATAATCTTAATTACACAAAAGCCTAACCTCGACGTAATTAAAAATATACAATATGTACTTAACTATTACATTAATATAATAAATGTTAAAAATAATAATAAAAAACCTCTTTTGAAGGCTGCTGCATTGTAAGGCCTATTGCACATTGTAAGAAAATGTATTGTGTCTTATACGAAATTCAGTCGCAATGGTTCTTGTATGAGACCATACATATTACAAGATATTTTTCTTGTCTCGGATCAGACACGCATACAATATCTTTATTTGGATTTTTTATTCCGTGGAATTCTGACGTTTGTGACGTTCAGAAGTCACACACATTTTTGAATTTTTGTTTTGATCTACACCTATTACCTGAAATAAATAATTTATCATTTGTCACAAGCAAAATCCAATTAAGTACTTAGTCCTTTATTAGAATTAATAACTTTGCTAAGAAAGGATAAAAGATATAATAAATAAACAAAAATCAATAATTATAAACTTTATCCATACTTACTAATTAATATTAGATTTACAAACTAGATTAGGCGTGGATTAAGGATTTTTATTCTCGCGGGAACTTCTTAATTTTCCGGGATTTTTTTATTCTTAATTTGCCTATGGGATACATTGACCTACCTCAATCCCAAATTTCGTCAAAATCGGTTGAAGAGGGGCCGGGAAAGCGTAGCAGACAAACAGACATACACTCTTTCGCATTGATAATATTAGTATTGAACCATGGGTCCTTTTTAAGGCAATGATAAAAAACTTATTTCACGCGGACGAAGCCGCGAGCATCAGCTACTTATAAATAATTAAGTAAAGAAGTAAAAGAAACGTCAATGGTAGTAACTCGTATGTATTGTACCATAGATTAAGCATCGGAGATGGCTGCAACGGCTATCAATCTCCTAGCTTATAATGAATGGCGGAATCTAGCTAAATCCTAGATTCCCTAGCTTAAGACGTGAGAGTAGACTGCAGTGGCTGTCGTGCTCCGGAGCCAAGACTCGACTGTATTGGTGACTGCAGCGGTTTTCTGCTCGTACGGTAGCTAACTAGGTAATGGAATAAATATCTTTGACGCGCTCAGGTTTATATAGGGCTCCGCCGCTTTGTTCTTTGCAGAGACACGTTGGTCGGAACGCTTCGAGCGAGATGGCTAGTCGATGTGTGAGCAGGAAAGAATTCGGCCCGAGCCGCGCGTGCAAAGCTTTTTACAGTATTAAGTACACTCATCATCATCATCGTTGTCGTCGTCATCCTCATCATTCTCGTCATCTACAGACACTGTCAATCAAATGGGTAATATGGCATATTCTTTAATTACGTACATGTTCTATGCACTCTATCCATTTGTTTGAGATGACGTTAGTTCCCTCAACCAAAAGCTTTTTCACTTCTGCCATCTTATTTTTGCAACATCCAAATTGGATCCAAGTTTGAGCCAAAACCAACGCAATTGGATTGAGCTCACAATGATAAGGGGGGCAATTGGAGTACCTACAGTAATCCCTTGTTCTGCTACCAACTCGTCCACATTTTTATACTATTTATTTGCTATGTCCAATAAATTTACCTTCAACTGCAAATTGACTTGAAACTTAATCAACATAAGTGTCGAAAATAGTAATTTCGAATAGAAATTGAAATTTATTGGTAAAAATATTAGCCGTCTACACTTAAACAGCACACTGCACTCGGTGACATTATCCTTGAGAAGTTTATGGGCCTCTGTTGGCGAGGAGTTAAGGGAACTAAAATGTATAGTTTAGTTTAATTTCAAAATATTCAATATATATATATATATGCAACCTTTTTCGGTCGCAACGTTGCTGGCTAGCGTGTAGTGAAACGACACACCACATTAAAAACTATATTGTCACCCAACAATATTATATTGGTATGTATTTTAATTGCGGTCGGGGCTGATCAATTTGTGATAAAGTTATATTATTGTGCACTATCTGGACTCTGATAACTGACAACGGGCGGGTGAGTTTAGGGCGTATTATATATTTATTTTATTATATTAATACAGAGGAATTCCGGTTCCGTACCAGCCCAATGGCAGACAGCAGGCCAGCGGAACTAACATTCCTATCTAGTGTCACACGCACCACACGTTTTTTTTCAAGTTCCTTTTGTGAGAAAAACTATTCCCAATTGCACTACGTGATTTTTTATTTAAATAACCAGTTCATATTTTTTTATTATTATGTCAGTTGTTGTTGTTTTATAAATTCTTTATTAAAATAAATATGTATAATACATTCAACATTGTATACATAATACAGTGTGAAGAAACACATATACAATCACTTAAAGGCTAAACAGGCACCTAGTAAAATTTTCTACATAAAATAATATAAAGATAACTGATTTCAACTTGGATTTGGTACTATTTACACGATTATAGCGCAATGTGCGGGATATTTGTAGATATCTCCGCTTTATACAACTACTTTTTAAATAAATTAGACAAAGGTATCTTTGTATGCGGCTCGCATAAGAAGTCATCATACATGATATACCTATTTAGTCGCGCGGAGCACCTTACCCGTCCATCGCGACGCACGCGTCGACGGTATGCAGACGAGAATCGGTGTTTTGCCTACCCGCATCGACCCGCCGACTTATTATGTCAGTAAGATCGAAAAATATTATTCATATTTTATCAGTATGTAATTTGTATTTAAAAATACCGAGCAAAGATCGGTCACCCAGGTACTATTCTATATATATTGTATGTGTGTGTCTGATCCGACTCAAGGAAAAATATCTTGTAACATATGGTCTCATACAACAACCATTGTCACTAAATTTCTTATAATGCGCAATAGGCTTTACAGTGAAATGATGGCTACAATAATTAACTGACTTATTAACGATATTTGCTATAATCCATTGTCTCAACAAAGATATCATAAACTCAGCCAATCACAATAACTTGTGCAGCTTTTGCGGAAGAAATGTTCCTTGTTCCTTTTCCGTTCTACCACAGCACAACGAGAAACCGTCAGCGTTGGCATCCTTACGTAGTAGATGTCCAATCTGCTCGGACGAAGCGTTTTTGCTCGACGTTTCTGATACGAACCGCTAGGGTGTGGAACACCCTCTCAGCGCATGTTTCCTGCCACATATAACTTAAGGCAAGAGTGGATAGGCATCTTCTAGGCAAGCGCACTCCAACCTAGGCCTCATCATTGCTTTGCACTAATATGTTTGTCTCTTTTTGGTGTCGCTTTTGAAATGAAAAAGTCACACCAAAAAGACACAAACATTCATGAATAAATAGGATTTATCCTGCGAGAAAATGAGATAGAATACAAGTTCACGACCAATAGTACCACACATACCAATTACACGACCATTGTGCTCAAAAGGGTATATTTATCTCATTCTCTCGTAGACTACTTTTCTGAAGTTTCACTTCTGCCGTATGTGAATGGCAAACACACACTATTTTTTTTATTGGGCTTGCGCTTGACGACAATTTTCAAATCACAACGATTCTAAAGAAATGTGCAAACAGTACAGCTGTTTTAGGCCGCCATGATTAAGTTGGTGAGGTATCTTAGTATTCGATTTCCATTTCCTCAGCGACCTCTTCTACAATGTATTGCTGTGATGTGTCATCTTCGGACGTTGGCACCGATTTCGTCTGCAAAAAAAAACTTATTAAATACGCACACTCATAAGCCATGGTTAATAATAATGTTATTTTTATAAATGTACATAACAACCGGATACACTCACGTGTTATGTCAGAAAAGTGCCAGACTAGTTTCGAACCCGTACGGGGCCCTTATTCATGAGCCAGATCGCGCGACGCGTAACACGTGAGTGTATCCGGTTGTTATGTATATTTATAATGAATATCGCTCACGATAGTTTAAACGTTAAAATGTTATTTTTTAAATTTTTTATTCCACTATAAGACCACCACCTTTGACTATGATCTCATAATATGGTGGTTGGATGGTTGATGCAGTCTAAGATGGTAGCGGGCTAACCCGTTAGGCGTACGGCAGTTATATTATATTATGGTATAAGGCTAACCTCCAGAGAGATTAGCCATCTGCGCAGAGATAGTGAACTATGCACTAGTGTGTACGCAAACACAGGTGCACTCTCTGTTTCTTAACAATCACAGCCCGATGGGACGGAAAATCCGACACGACCTGAGAGAGATCAAGCGCAGGACCGACGACTTGACGTGCTCTCCGAGGCAACACCGGGGGTGAAACACCGCCTTCCACACTCACCGTGGAGCCGTCTCGCTTGGGTCGGTTCCTCTTGGGCCACGGCTTTCTCAGATGCACGTGGTCGTAGTGGGACTTCATCTCCGCCTTCTGTCTGTACGCCGTGTTGCATATTTCGCATTTGAACCGCTTCTCATCCGAGTGCACCTGGGGACAGCGATAGAGATAAGATGATGACTATGTTACAAATAAATTATTTTCTACTTATTATTAAATAGAAGACCCAACACACCAAAACACCCAACATTCACATCCTCAGTTAGTTTTATGTTTGATAAACATTTTAAACTATAGATTACTAGCTTTATCCGAGTCGATTGAATGTTTGGTTCCCGCGGGAAGTGTTTAATTTTCCGGGACAAAAAGTAGCCTTTGTGCTATTTCAGAGCATAAACTATCTCTGTGCCAAATTTCATCGAGATCCGATTAGCAGTTTTGGCGTGATTGAGTAACAAACATCTATCCATCCAAACTTTCGCATTTATAATATTATAGTATAGATATAGTTACCACCATTACGGACCATATAAAAGCTTTGGAAAGTGATATATCGTTTGTTAAAATACTCAAAAAAATTCTAATAGATAAAGCCTATTACAAAATAAATGCCTTTTTCGAAGATAACTATAAGGCGGCAACCTCTCTGCTGCATCAATTATTTGCCGTGCCCCACCGGAGTTCTAATATTGTAATACGAACTACATAATTATATCTACTGACATTAGGTAAAATTTAATTAAGGTTCTCAACAGGAACTTTAGGTTATTGGTTTAAAACGGAACTATACCATTACAGAACTTACAACATAATATAATTTCAGACAAGAACTTTAGGTTCTCGTCTAAATATTGAAATGTACCACTACTAAACTTGTAAGATATAGTTTAAGAACCTGAGGTTCTCAACAAGAACTCGAGGTTCATGGGCGAGAACTTTTAAATTTTCGTGTACTCACGTCCAAATGTCGACGCAGATTACTCCTATTCGCGAGCGTTTTCCCGCAAACATTGCATCTGTGAACTGGCGGCGGTGTACATATCTGTGTGCGCACACAACAGACCGATCGTTATGACTTGTACAAACTTGCCGACCTCAAGTTCTTGCTGGGAACTTAAAGTTCCCGTGTTAAATTTGAACTATACGTTTTAAGAATTATTAAGAACCTAAGGTTCTTAAGTTACCAACTCAAGGTACAAATTCAAAACTTGCGAGACATAGTTTGAGAACCTAAGGTTCTCGGCAAGAACTTGAGGTTCTTGACTGCCAACTATGAGAAAATAAATACACCAAAGTTCCATCAGAAAGTATTTTTTAAATCAATTCTCAAGATCTTGCAAGAACTATAGATTCTCTAGGAATTTCTTGCCGGCTCCTCTCAGCAGAATCTCTTTCCGAACCGGTGGTAGAGTCAAAACATGACGTTACATAAGAGACACCTGTATGTCCTACATGTTATAAATAAATTGAAGGAATTAGAAATTTAATTCGCTATAATCCGCCACAGCAGGTAAATCTATGTAAATAGGCGTCGTGCAAGCGAAGCTCCGGCGCATGTTCTTAGGAGTTCGCGAAGCTTCTCATTACGTGCATAACGTACGTGGGTAGGAAACCGGATCTCTTCCCCCGGAGATTGGGTATCTCAAGGAGATTTCCCCCCATGTACAAAAAAAGGTAAATCTATGTGGTAAATCGCGTATCTTGCACTTGTAGCTTGCGATTCTACCAGAGAAATCTTGCAAATGATTTTCAACGTAGGCTTCACTCCGACACGGGAGCGTCTTCAAATAAATTGAGTTTGAGTCTCTTCTTAAATTCAGAACTTGGGACACATAGTTTACGTTTCTTGATCTAGTATCTTTTTCGTATACTTACGCCCATATGTCGATGCAGATTGCCCCTATTAGCGAAGGTTTTCCCACAAAGCTTGCATTTAATGTCCGGTCGCGTGCGCGGGCCTCCGCCGTGGACGTAGCGGTGCGCACACAAAAGACGGTTCGTCACGAACGCCTTGCCGCAAACGTTGCAGGAAAACGGTCGCTCGTTTGTATGCAGCCTTAGGTGCTCCATGTACTGCCATTGGGCCTGTGACAAGAAATATAAGTACAATCACGGCGTAAGTACAGTCGCAGTCTGAAATTGTTTAATCAGTTTTCAAATTAGATTCGTTATAAAAAATAGTGCATTAAGGTCTCAAAACGTAGCAGACAGACAGACACATTTTCGCATTTATGAGATGATGCTCGTGACTTCGTCCGCGAACTCGAAATTTTCCGGGATTAAAAGTAACCTATATCCTTCCCCGGGATGTTACCTACCTCTATACCAAATTTTATCAAAATCGGTTGTAAACAAGGCCCTTTAAAAAGCTTAGACAGACAGACTATACACTTTTTCATTTAAAATTAGTATGGGTTATTATGTGAACCAATTTTTGGATAAGAAAGATAATGTTAATTTATGTCTCGGATCAGCACGTCATCTTAATAAAAGGCACTGAGACATTACTAAATACATAACTAAAAACATTACGTTTATAATCATGTCACATTCTTTTGCTCTAAAATTTTATGCAGAGTGACAACATCATTACAAAACGCGAACCTTAACTCTTTTCTCTCCAGTCTTGATGTAATGAGATTAAATATCTCCTAAAACTATTAGAAGGCTCACCTTAAAGAACTTCCCGCACAGTTCGCACATGACCTTTTTCTTCATAGTTGGGTAGAAGGTCCGGGTCTTGTCCGGGTGGTCGCGCCGGAAGTGCGCGTGATACTTGCGCAGAGAGGCCACCTTCAGGCCGCACTGCAATTAATACATCAACGTCACACGCCGTTAGATGGCGCCACTGGCAGCATCACCATGAATTGCAATAGTTAAACTAGATGAAGCCCGCGACTTTGTCTCCAGGAATTAACTTTTTGAATTCCAGGGGAAATCCTTTATTTTCCGGGATAAAAAGTAGCCTATGGTCCTCCCCTACCAAATTTCATCAAAATCAGTTGAATAAATGGGTCGCGAAAGCGTAGCAGACAAATAGAAAGACACATTTTCGCATTTATAATATTAAGCATGGATTACTACTTAATATTACTATAACAAAATTCCACAACCTAATTTAAACTTGCCTGCATACAAGTTTAAGAAATCCATTAAAAGTATGCTCCTGAGAAAAGCTTATTAAGCAAAGCAATGGATGGATTGTTTCCACGAGAGCGAAACTAGTAATATCACTATCACAACTAGACTACATTTTGAGGATTATTTCAATATAGATTTCGATATCGACAATCGACATCGATACCGACAATCGACAATGATATCGACAATTGACATCGACTATCGATATCGACAATCGACATCGACTATCGATATCGACAATCGACATCGATACAGACAATCAACAATGATATCGACAATTGACATCGACAATATCAATGTCGATTGTCGATATCGATGTCGTTCGTCGATACCAATGTTGATACTCATGTCGAAATCGACAATCGACATCGATATCGACAATAGACATTCACCATATTTGACTTTTCTATGTCCAAATAAGGTGAAGCTGCTTCTAATATTATATCCTTAAGGTAAGACATATCCAAATTCTCAACGTTCATAATATATTTACTTTAAATAAATAAAAAACAGCGTGTTAGAAATGGATTTTCATACACTTTTTCTCCCCGCTTAACACGTTAAAATGAAATTTCATACATTTTTCCTCCCGCATATTTGGTTTGTAGCAATGACGTACTTTCTACCTCATTTTAAAGAACTATAGAAGGTACTTTCCGAGCGGATGTAGTATGCCGTTTTAATGTAACTGCCGCACCGCTAACAGTTTTTAGCCTGCTGCCATCTTAGACGGCATCATCACTTACCAACAGGTGCGATCGCAGTCAAGGGCTAATAGGCCTATTACACTGCTCTTTTCACAGGGCCACTTTAATATTTTTAATAATAAAAATTTATTTAACCAGGGTGTCCACTCTAAATCGTCAAAACATTTCCCTGACTTTTCCCTGACTTTCCCTGACCATTTCTAAAATTTTCCCTGACCTTTTTAGCTGTAATTTTTCAAAGTAAAAATGTTTCTCTTGCGAATGATTATAATAGACAAAAATTAAGTCTTCACAAACACTCAGAGATTTATGTTATTGACTTCCCAAAGTGTCCAACTATCAAGGTGACAATTTTCAACACAGGTAGATTGCCACACCATAACCATACCGTACCATACATAGGTACACCATACCCACAAACAATTAATACCGAACACCACCTTACCTTAATTAAACGATACCACCACCAGCCATTACCTGGGTATAGCCTACGACAAGGTCAGCGTTACGTCCGTTTTTTTTATTATCTTTGCTATCTACATGGCAAAGCCTATTTGCGCTTGAAAAGGTATCGCTGACCCTGTCGTAGACTGTAAACCATGATACCAAACACCACACACCCTATTACAGGACTAGGCTAGAATAGGTATTAAACATCATCACATCTATGTATAAATTTTGGGTTGGAGGGATGCTAACTACGTTTGTTAAGAATTACCACCATATAAAACTTTGACATTTATTGAGATCAATAGCACATGTTAGGAACTGAATTAGGAAGCTTCAACTTATATGTAAGTGCAATAATTTAATCAATTTTTCTTCTTTTCTCTTCCAGAGCGATTTTCAAAGTTTGCAACTCTACATTTTCTTTTTCTCTTTGTAGTTCCAGTTTCTTCTTTTTCTCCTCTACTTCTCGTATTTTCTTTTCGATTTTGCGTTTTTCAACTTGTTTCTGCTGTTCTTTAGACTCATTTTCTTTCTTTTTTTCTAGACACGCGTGATATTTCTTCCTAGCACTTCTGACAGACACTAGTAGGCTGTTAGTCGTGATGTGGTTTTCAGGGCCATCAATGGTTTTAAGGTAATCATAAACAGTTCTTTGTGCAATCAGTGACTCTTCTGTCAAATTTTCTACCAACAGTGATTTGTTGACAGAAAATCCGCCCTCAACACTTGCATTACCGTGAGAAATGATGAAACAAATTTTCATGACTTTCCATATGTCTTCATACTGTTTAACTCCACCTATGAGTAGATGGTAAAACTTGTCCAAACCAACCGCATCCTCATTGAAGTCTTCGAACTTTTGTCTCCAAGTTCCCTGAGCTTCAGATAACATTTTTTTGTATTGTTTTTTGGCTCTGTCGGCCACCTCTCCGTGAATCTTGTCTTTATCATGTAACGTTTCAAGCACTATGTCGACGCGATTCGATGCTATTTCGGAGTAATTCATAATAACTCGTGGATCGAAACACGTCAAACCACGAACAAAACGAATCTTAATGGGACTTTTATCCAACAGTTTCACAACCGTTTGAACAATTAGTTTTTGAAAGTCGGATTTAAACGCTAGCTCGACTTGCGGACTGCATTTAGCATCTTTAAGCAGGCGCTTTGCTTCACATCCGATATCTGTCTTTTCTAACGGCAGCAGGTTCTCTTTATCGTCTAAATCAACGTTAATAATATTATGACTCGAAGCCGTTTCTAATTTGGATGGCTTTACAATCTTCGCCATGAGATTGTGAAGTAACTCTAGGAGGGCAGTGTAGAGAAACGGAGCCATACGTTTCTCGCTTTGGAATCGGCGCAAAAAAGGTTCGAATTCGTTAGTCAAACTTTTTACAGTTGATAGGTGGACTTTTACCAAGGGATTCTTCATAATGTCTTTTAAGATTTTTTGATTATGGTTTTCAGGGACGGTACGATCATTGACATATTGGTTGACCTTGTCATAAATTTTGATAGCTCTTTCAATGCAAGGACCATTTTCTAACCATCTAATAGATGTGAATTTTTGTGGAAATAGAGTCCCTTCTGTGATTTGTGTATATAAAGCTCGTCGTGCCGGACTATCTTTAAAGAGATTGTACATAGTTTTTAGTACTTCAAAAGTCTTCCAATCTACTTTTTGATGACCTGTTTTGAAAGCACCATTGACAGTGTGCAATCCACACACACCTATGTCCAACAAGGGACTTTTTGTTTCCTCGGAAGAAAGAACATTTTTAAATTTTTTCAGAAAACTAATGTTCACATTGGGGCCATCCATCGAAACTTGTAGCAGTCTTTTTCTATCTAAATCAGCCAATCCTTCCAGAAATGAGTCTACAAGATTATCGGCTGTTTGCCGTCCCAGAAAAACAGAGGTCACATATCTTGTGGCTACTGTGTTAATATTAACGCACTAATATCTTACGCACAAGTCCATCTGACATTTTTGGGCCACTTTATTCAGGGATTCGTCAAATGAGATGACGTAATATAAGCATTCTCTAAGCAGGCTATTCAGTGTCGTCTGAATGAATGGCGCAATGCCATGGTTAATCACATATGACGCTTTTGTTTTACCCATGGTAAAGTTCTGGGCGATTTTGCTATCAGGAAACATTCTTTTAAATGAGGTAGAAATTCGGTCACATGAATTCAACGATAGTTTATTGTAAATAACTTGGAGTGCCCACAAGATTTCTGACGATGTTACATCATTTTCATTGTAGGTTTGAATCACAACTTAGATCCTTTAGGTCCTTTGCTGTGAGAAGTGATGGCCTGTTTTCCCATGTTACTAAGTTTGAACGTTTTATGGCATACTTTACAAAATTACATTTTTTACTTCTTCTAGCCAGTCCGTAAAATCAGGATGCATAATAGAGTCCAACCATTGAACATTAAACACTGTACTCTTTTTGGCACTCATAGCAACACTTATAATATAGTTCACGTTAGTTAAGTTATGCACGTTAGTAACAAACCTGCAGTGCTTACTACTGTGGTAACCTAAACTTAACTATGGTGCAGCACCATAGTTAAGTTTAGGTTAAGTCAAATTAAGCGATGCATTCTCGACATTCATAACGACAAAATTCGGGATATTAGGATAGGATAGGATAGGATATTGTTGTCCTACCTACAATACGAGTCGAAGCACGATTACTTATCAAACCGAATTTTGTCGTTATGAATGTCGAGACTGCCGGCCCAGGTTAGTATTGCACATGTAATAGCAGCAGTTAAAAGAAAAACAACCAAATAAGTTAGGGAATTAAGGGACCTGCAAAAGAATGCTTCAATAGTCTGGGTTAAAACAGACTAGAGCATAAAGACTTCCCTCACTTACCGATCACTGGGAAAAGAGAAAGTTTAATAAATTAAATATATCATAGATTAAGTAAAAAAAATTCAAAGAAATACTTTTTTTTACTTGATCTATGATAAAAGAACTGTCATTTTCCTCTCTCTAATTAGCTGTTAGAGTATAAATATGTATATAATAAGTACTGATGACTGATAAGATAATATTATTTTTATTTATTCTATACATTTTTAGACTTCTACATTAATTTTAAAGATCAATCATCAAAAAGTCCTGGTTTTCCCTGACTTTTCCAGGTAGAGAAGTCATTTCCCTGATTTTCCCTGACCCACAATAGCTTCCCTGACTTTTCCCTGACTTTCCCTGACCTTCCAGGTCCGTGGACACCCTGTTAACGAATTAAAAAATACGACTGCCCAGCCATATTATTTTTGGAGTTTACCTCCATAAGAAGCGATTTGCATATACAGCCTTTGAAATCTTATTCACATTTTTTATTAAATGATATTTTTTTGTGAATCACTAAATATTGAACTATAGTGTTATATATTTTTGGAATCTATACATCATTTTCTAGATGATGATTATATAGTTAATCTTAATTTCGAATTTTAATTTTCAATTTTGGTCTTTAATGCGAAACCATGGTCACCCCATTAATTTTTTTTTTAAATTTTACTAGTCTTAGTATGTCACTCGGAATAAGCTAGGGATTCTAACGATACCTCATTTATCAAAATCGGTTCAGGCGTATAGAAGTTATGGTGGAATATACAAACTCTCATACATACATACATACATACATGAACCCTGAAAACAATATACTCCTTTTTTCAGGCAGTCGTATAAAAAATATTAAAAACAATAGTTTTTATCCACACTCACACGTCACAAGTCACAGTTCATGAGTTGTACCTTCCCGCCGAAACTGTGAAACTTTTCCCGCCAATATTTATTTATATTATCAAGCCCTTTGATAATTTATATTGAGAAGGAGAAACATCATATTTAAATCGAAGCTTCCGGAAAGTAAAAACCCCCATCTTAAGCTCCGCCCAAAAAGTATTAGGAGTTATAGGTATAGGTCTATTACACTGCACTTTAAACAAGGCATTTGGTAAGGGTGGGCGTGGCCGCTATATAGAGCGTCGCTTATTACACTGCAAAAAGGATCATTTTAGGGACCCTTACTCCCTAAATTTTATTACACTACATTGATTCAAGAGCAAGGGTCCCTGTGATAAGTGCAATGTAAAATAGGCCTATAGACCTAGACTTAAAGTAGTCTATAAAAAAAAAGGCTTAAGATAGATATACCTGTTCACAAGTCAGTGGTCCAGTGACTTCATTCTTCTTATAGTGACTTGTTGGTTTCTGGAACTCGTCTTCCTGTGTTCTCTTAGCTTTTTGATGCTCCAATATGCTGTAGGGCAAGAAAATGAAAATATTTTATCTTCTTCGATATCCATACTAATATTATAAATGCGAAAGTGTGTCTGTCTGTCTGTTATGCCATATTTTCAGCCCATATTTTCAACCAATTTTGTTGAACAGGGATAGGTTCTGTCCGGGGGAAGGACATAGGCTACTTTTTATCGCGAAGGAATCGCGGGCATCATCTAGTATTAGAAATGGGAAAGTTCGTCTGTTTGTCTGTTACGCTTTAACCTCAGATTAAATACCTAAAGATTTCGCCATATTTCAACTTTTATTGCTAGAACAAGATAGCTTTATGGCTTAATGCCTATAAATGAAAGGTAAGTGAATATATTTTTTGTCCTCGTCAGCGTGTTAAATTTTTTTGCCTGTCACACCAGTAACAAGTGACATACAAACTTATGTACATTGGAGGTTAGTTAGGTAGTCAAAGTTTTTGATATATTATTATTATTATAACATTTGTAGGTGGAATCGTTTGTGAAATTTTGTGTTCGTTCAGCTATTGCGCAATGGTGGGTTGCAGTATATTAGGCTGCAAAAGCCGCAGCGAAAGGAAAATCGATGAAATTACATTTCACAAGTGGTCAAAATCTTGATATAGTGACACATTTATCTTTGGATCTTTATATTATCATAACTTTAATCATGGGTAACTATTAATGTTTACTCAAGTAAATTAAAGAAATAGGGCCTAATTTTCATAGTAAAACTGATAAGAAAAGTTTGTTATTAAAATGAGTATATAATATCACTTCAAGTGTTGCCGGGACCCAAATTCAAATTCCTTCCATTCGGGCAAGCGCGCACGGCCGATTTTTTGTCTCTCTTAACGTAAAAAGGTAAAAGCGACACAAATGAATAAATATTATGGTCATTATTTAATAAGGTCTTTTATTATCTATTACAATAATCGATACTAATCTTATAAATACGGAAGTGTGTATGTCTGCTACGCTTTCATGGCCCACCTTTTTAACCGATTTGAATGTTTAGTACAGTGATATGTGGTATTTCCCGGGGAAAGGACATAGGCTAAAGAAAGAAAGAGTTAAAGAAAACACTGTAATTGAATAAAATTATTTAACCCCTATTTCACTTCCCACCAACTTTTCTGGCCTTATTATTATTTATTGTTCTGTTTTTGTTTGTCAAAAGTTATATTCAAGGAGGAAATGTGAATTAAAGTTAACGCAATTCTAATATTTTCCGTAAAAGTGCATAAGTGCATACATTATAGCCATCTACAGCCTAGATAATTTTTTCAATGATGGCAAGCCAAATTAAATGCTGGGTTTATGCAAATACATTTACATGGTTGACTTTAATAATTATAATGGAATATTTCTTTGACTCTTAACAAGTGCTTAATATTAATTTATCGATAATACTTCATCTAAATGTATGACATTTTCAATTTCAGGCTCAGTTGATATGAAAATATGTAGGTAATGGTGCCGATTCAGAGTGCGTTTCTCTAAATTTAAAATCTCTTAAATTAGACTTAGAGACGTCTGCTATTCTGACAACACACATTTTTGACAGGTCTAACCTAAAATTATGCCTGACAGTTCTAACTATTCAATTTAGCGATAAAATAGCGAAATGCTATTCTGGTCGACGTTCTAAACGTCAAAAATAAGAAACGTCAAACTAAAATTAAATAATTTTCTCTAATTTTAGACAGGACCTCGGAAGGTGGCCGCTAAGAGTAGAGAAGCGGAATAAAGCAAAATAAATACGAATTTTCACAAAAACTTATTTGCGTTACATACTTAGTTCAAGTGTAATTTCTATGCATTATTAGGTGCATTTGACAATACCTGAGTATCGAGTACCTGAGACAAATTATCTCTCCTCACAATCAAATGACTAAAAAAGTTAACCAAAGAATAATTCGCATGGAAACGATAGTGGTCTTTAAAAAGGGAATTATGAAAAGTGAAGAATTTCCAGTAATTGCAAAGCAAAAAGTATTTGATGCTTACGGATGCCAAACTTTGTCACTTACGAAAGCATACGCACTGAAACTAGAAGCTTGTCAATATAGTATTGAGAGAAGTATGATAAACATAAAAAAGAAAGACAGAAAAAAACTATAAGAAAACGCAGCAAAGTGAAGGATGTAACAGAGCATATAAGGTTAAAATGGCATTGGACGGGACTCATGATGAGAGACAGTGGTGCAAAATGGACTAAGGAAGTGACCGAGTGGCATCCTAGGGGTGGCAAAAGGTGTAAAGGAAGGCAAAGGAAAAGATGGGAGGATGATTTAAGAGTGGTGGCTCGTGCTACATGGCACAGAACAACACGGGAGAGGAAGACCTGGAAGGCTCTGGAGGAGGCCTATGTTGCAGGACAAGCTTGTGTTCACAAAAAAAATTTGTAAAAAGAAAAACAACATCTTGTAAAAATATTTATTCAGCAATGAAGGCTATGATTATGATTATGTGTTTAAAATTATAACAGCTATTTAAATGGAACAATACATAGTTGCAGCTCTGGTTATTATCGAGAGAAAGGTAAATTTTGTAATCTTAGGTAGTATTCATAGGGAAAATAAGTAAAATATGCAAATTGTGACCAGACGGACATAGTTGCACCATATGGGTTGCTGTCCTACCCTTTAGGTACGCACACCCAATGGTCTGTAGCTCTGGAGTTTCCTTAGAAAACCGAAATAAACTAACGCCATACAGAGAATCAGCTCATGCTGTTTGCCTTTTCTGTGGTAGGTACTAGGTAGTTATGTAACATTACAATTTTAGAATAGCAAAATTGCAAATTTAAATACAGCTAGCGTCATCTATGGACACTTGTCGGTAACAGGGCAACCTTGTTAGGACAAATTGCAAATTTAGATACGACTAGCTCCATCTATGGGCACTAGTCTGTGAGACGGGTTGTCAAATCGATTATAATTCGTATGGCAAGTGAGAAAATTATTTACCTTTTGGAAAATCAGATTCCTTTAAATAAAGGGGTTTGATTGGTTATTAGTATAATAAAATATACCAAATAATATAGATTATATTTCCTTTTCTTAGCCAAGGAAAATTGTCTATATCAGGAATTGTCTATGGTCGCTCGAGGAATGGTTTGACCGATGAACTGTCACCGATTGACACAGGATATTATAATTTGATTTGTGTAGTTATTGTTGATTTAAGGGTGAAATTGCTTTAAATTGTATAAAATACGTTCAGTATGTTTTCCGTGAGCATCGCGGCTATAAAACCCGCTTGTTGAGGACGTAGACCCTTTTTCACTTCTGGAGCTCCGAAGGTTAGCCGTGCTGATGGTGCGTTACCAGGGAAGAGGCCGACCAAAAATGGCTGCCTAGTGATAGTGGTTATATGCTACCTACTAGTTTAAGTGTCCTGCTGCTGGAAATGGTGAGTACAGACGCGTTGTTTATCTAGGGTTTAAATCGTAGGGCAGTGCTTTTCTAAGTAGGCTGTTATTTGTTGCAGATAAACAACTTAGTCGAACACCACGTGTTTGGGTTTTGGGAGTGGCGTTCCTTCGACTAATTCGGTAAATATTCTTATAGAAACGTGTTCTTGGACGCTCAGGATTTCGCCAAAACGAAATTTCTAACCATGTGCCCTTTCTTTGTCTTTTCAGAGGAACATGGGAAACTATAAAAACATTAAAACTTTGAAACTTTAAAACTTTAAAACTTTAAAATATTGTTTATTTATAAATAATGTTACAGTGATATAGTAACTATAAAAGTAATCCAAGACTATAATGATAATTCTTAAATCATGAGTCTCGAACTTTGCTTTGCAAACGTAAATGTCATACGTACTTCAATAGCCATCGTGGGTTCTTAGTAGTACTTTCTGGTACCATACTTCGGGGGGTCATGACCTTGATGTGGTCCTACCTGTCGTCGAGCCTGCAGAACCCCGCTGTGCTGGGAGGCTGTTGATGGCGGTGTGGCTCCGAGTCGTCGTCCTGTTACGCCAACTTCAGGTCGTACTTTAACATTATAAATATGGACTAGCATTTGTTATTTATTTGTATGACAGATTGATGGTTTGCACAAAACTAGTATAACAACTATATAGGTAGTAATTTACCAGGAATCCGATACCTACGATTTCCTGGTGGGTCACCTAAATGGGACTTTGTGTGTGCGTGTCAGGAGGCGGACTCAGACCCGAGACTGAGTTACGCTCCCGGAGCTAGTTCGGGCGAAGCTCCCATTTGGGTGAGCCTTATGTGTAGGGATCGCTATTTGAACTAATTATATTATAGTAGAGATACCTGGTTGAACCGGTTGTGTTTTGTTTGCAACATACTTATTTTTATAACTTAGTTTGGTAAAATAAACTGTAAATGTTTAACTTCCAGTGACTACTTTCTTTGCAACCACCCACTGAAATCCCCTCAGACCCCACTCTGACCAGCACAGTCTGCTAACGCCTCCTCTTCTTCACGCACCCCTGGGCTTGTGCGTCTGTGAAGGCCTAATCCTTCGCAGGGGCATCCACCCGGGCTTTTAACAATAAAAGAGGAAGTGTTACAGTTAGAACCCATACAATAGAAAAGAATACAGTCATAAGCTAATTCCTTTGTATTAGGCACTTAGCTATACCTATATTTACTCAAACCTATACCAAAGTGGTAGATGTATCTAACTAGTTTAGGAACATCTACTTTAGTAAAGGTTAGGCAAAAGATAAATTTTTAAAATTATTTAGATTGCCTAAACCACTGCAACATAATAATAAAGAACAAGTGCAAATTCACTCAAGTAGACTTGGAGACTGCTTTGCTCAGTCAAATATGCATGTTTTCACTAAACTGACAAAATTTACAAGTTGCAGTTTTTTCAAGTAACCTTCACCTTCCATAGAATATCAAATACAAAATTTCAGTGCATTTTGCAGATAGTGCTGATGAACACTTTAATTCACCAAGCAAATTAATCCAAGACTGGGCAAGTATCGGTTGAACAGACATGTAGTCAATCTCAAGCTCCAGAACACAGCTGCAGAGGCTCTGCTGAGGCGGCAGAAACAAATTTTCACATCATCTGTTACTAGTGCCCTGCGCTAATGCATAAACAGCCTTCACCTAGTTTACCCAGATAAGGCTAATATGGATATCCCGGCATAGAAAGAATTCAAAAATGCTCAGAAGATGCACTTCCTTGCAAATTGAAGACAACTTTAGTTTATATTTAATTTGATTGTAAGTATATGTATGTATAGTATGTAATTGTATATTTAAGTTTATATTATGGTATGTATGTATTACAAATGTTATTTTATAATATATTTATGCATTGTATGTATTAAGATATATGTGTATTGTTGTCTATGTAGTTTTTTGTATGTAGTATTAGTATAATTGTGCGCCACCTGCAGCCTGGTTTCCTTGTGTTCTCCTAATAAGGTTGCCTGGAACAAATTGCTACTTAGCAATAAGGCCGCCCTTTGTACTTCTTTGTTTTATTTTATGTTTTCTGTAATTTACTTTTGTTATGTGTGGTACAAATAAAGAGTTTAATAATAATAATAATAATAATGCGGGTGGCGGTCTTAAACCATCAAACGACTTGCGATACCAACGAACTTAAGGACACCGAAACTGCTATTGAAAGGAAAAATGAAAAGGAAATTACGAGCGTACATACCTCAAAATACTATTTAAGATCTAGAAACGCGACACATAGCTCTATTCGAAGTACAAAAAATGTAGCCGGAACTTCAAGACAACAAAATCTGAAAGTGCCGTCGTCTTCGTCATCCACACAAAGTTTATTCAATTCACCAGCTACATCACCAAGTCCATACGAAGTACAGGATAGACCAAGTTCCTCATCATCTAGCTCATCTGGCCCAGAGGATGTTGTGCAGATGGCACCTGCCACAATTACTGCACCCACCAATGGCCATAACAAGGCGCGCAAAAAGTGGACTGTTGAAATGAACGAATTCATATGGCGCACATATCTTATAGTTAGCGAATTAGAATCCAAACCGCGTCACTTAGATTTACTACATAAAAAATTTACAGATAAATTCAAAAACTTTGATGTTTCAAAACAAAGCATTGGTGACCAAAGGAGGGCCATTATAAGAAGAAAACTTTTACCTCAACAAACTATAGATGATATAAGTAAAGACGTAGAAAACGAGTTCCGCATCAACAGCACTCCAGACCAACCTGATATAAGTGGACTGTCTTCAAGAATCCGTTGGACCGATGACATTAATGAAGCCATTATACGAGAGTATTTTAAAATTACCCAATGCGAATCAAATACTTAAATCAGCTTACCGAGGACCTTTACATGCCGCCATAACATCACGATTCCCGCAAATATCTCACGTATCTGAGCAACGGATTGCAGATCAAAGACGATTTATTGTTCAAAATAGGCGTTTAACAGTAAAACGAATACAAGAGATCCGAGATGAAGTAGAACAGACACTTATAAGCCTTCCAACTAACAATAGCGATAGTGCACACCTCACACAATCAGTTCAAATAACACCAAACGACGATGACTGTAACCTAACTCTTAATCGGACTGAAAGTGAGCCTAACACAAACAACGAAACACAGCAGTATGTGCAAGCTACAGAGGATTTAAATATAAAAATACGATCAACCTTTGAAACAACATATGAAAAATTTAAAAACAGTGATCCAATCCAGAGACCATTTATTCCCAAACAGAACACTTCAAAAAAATTTGCTCATATCGTAAGTTACATTGATAAAAATATATTGCCACAACACGCCTCAACTGATTATGATTTTATCACAACCCAAACATTAATTTACTGCGCGGCATATACTGCAGCTATCTGCAATGGTGTCAAAATAAAAGATACACAGATTAGCCCATCAGTCAATAAAAGTAAAACACATGCACCGCCATGGCAAAAAAGGCTGCAGAAAAAGAAAGAATCCCTTAGAAAAGACATCGCTAGATTAACTCAGTACATCAGAGGAAATAGAAGCAATAGACTGATGGCACAAATAGCAACTATAAAAGATAAATACAAAATTCACTCACGACATGAAGAACCAAATCTAACTAACGAACAATATCTAGATAGCTTAAAACAGAGGTTATCAGCTACAAGTAGCAGACTAAGGAGATATGAGAGTTGCACTCAGAGGATAAAGCAAAATACACAATTTAGGAACAATGAAAAGTTATTTTACAGACACCTAAATCAAAATACTAGTAACATACAACACACGTCAGGTACTACTCTACCACAACCCTTACCATCTCTTGAACAGTTAAAGGATTATTGGTCAGGTATTTGGGCTAACCCAATGCAACACAATGAACAAGCTGAATGGTTTGGTACAGAATCACGCAACGAAATAAATACTCCACAAATGACAAATGAGAATATCCCTGTAGACATATTCTTAGATGTACTGAAAAATACTCATAATTGGAAGACACCAGGTTCAGATCATATCCACAATTATTGGTACAAAAAATTTACCACTACACATCCTCTATTACACAACCATTTAAATATGTTTATTCAAAATCCAATTTCAATGCCAATATACATAACACAAGGAACAACCTTTTTAATTCCAAAAGACAGCAGCGATACACAAAATCCAGCCAAATACCGACCAATAACGTGCTTACAAACCATATACAAAATACTTACAGCTTGTTTATCCAATCTTATAGATAAACATATCACCAGTAATGATATTCTTGCCCAAGAACAGAAAGGATGCCGGAAACGCAGCTAAGGCTGTAAGGAGCAGCTTATAATAGATTCCGTTACAATGAAAAAAGTTCATGCACGTAAACAGGATATCTGCACGATGTACATAGATTACCGTAAGGCTTTCGATTCCGTACCGCATAGTTGGTTAGTTCACACTTTACATCTCTACAAGATTCACCCCACACTAATAACTTTCCTCTCGTATACAATGCAATACTGGAGAACTAAGCTTAAAGTAGGAAAAGGAACAGACACTATAGAAACTGAGGAAATACCAATTAGAAGAGGAATATTCCAAGGAGACGCACTCAGCCCTCTCTGGTTTTGCCTTGCACTAAATCCTCTGTCACACCTCTTAAATAGAGTTAACTCTGAGTCAAATATGACAAACGATCAGCCAACACTCTCCCACCTCCTTTACATGGATGACATAAAACTATACAGCAATAATGTAACTTCCCTACACAAACTCGCAGACATAACTCAACAATTTTCCAGAGATATACACATGGAATTTGGCATCGATAAATGCAAAACATTACATTTACATTTAAAAAGGGTAAACTACAGTTAAATGACTACGTCCTAAGTACAGGTGAAAAGATGGATGCACTAGATCAAAACGAGTCATATAACTATCTAGGCTTCCAACAAGATAGACAAATTCGCCAAAATGACACGAAAAAAGATCTCACTCGCAAATTCAAACACAGACTCAACTCAGTACTTAAAACACAATTAAACTCCCGTAACACCACAAAAGCCATAAATTCTTACACTATCCCGATACTTACATACTCATTCGGAATAATAAAATGGTCACAAACTGATCTGAAAAAACTCCAACGCATTATTAACACCACCATGACTAAACTAGCGGCACGCTATGATGGCCGGTTTGACACATTACAATAGTGATGTGGAATGTCAATTTATTCTCGAACAAAAAACAATTAAGTTTTGTTTTTGTACCTGATTAAATAGGTTTAATAAAACAAAAATGTATATGTTTATTTAATTTATTTGAACGAACTGAATATTTGAACGAAAATGAATATACATACTTTATATGCACACAAGAAACATATGAATACAAAAGATACCAAAAAAGGTGCCACAAAAGGCCATAATTAATCAGATTCGTCCATACTACTATTTTCACTGTCGTCACTGCTATCATCACATACATTAATAATTATATGTTCGTAAAATTTATTGATATTTTTTTGCGATTTCAGAGGTTTGTCCACATAGTGAAAATTGTTCATATTCACAAGTACATTCACCCCTTAAATGGTGCAAACTGATTTTTCTACACTTGTATACATTTAAGAAATCAATTTAATAAATAAATTTTGAGTCCTAAACCTAAAACTACATTCGATAAAATTTATGAATCTCTGCACATCACTATCGTCAATAAAGTAATACAATTATTTCCTTCAAAGTCGTTATCAATTAATACGGAACTTCATGAGCGGACAAACGTCAAACCGGCCATCATAGCGTGCCGCTAGAGTAAACACCGAAAGCATCACCCACGTTCATGCACAGAACGATTAACACTTCCCAGAGAAGAGAGGGGCAGGGGAATAATAGACATAGCAAATCTACATAACAGGCAAATAGCATCACTCAGAAAATTCTTTCATGATCGAGCAGAGGACTCTGTACTACATAAATTAATAGTAACATCTGATAAAAACTTAACACCTCTTAACTTACTAGACAGGAACACGCAAGCAAGTGAGCGTTTAACTGACAATAAAGACAAAATACAAGCATGGACCCAGAAGTCTCTACACGGAAGACACCGCTGCGATTTAAAGCAACAACATGTCGACACCGAAGCGTCGAACGAGTGGCTTAAACGAGGCGATCTATTCCCTGAAACTGAGGGTTTCATGCTTGCCATCCAAGATCAAGTTATTGATACAAAAAACTACCAGAAACATATTATCCGTAATCCAAACGTTGTCGATACATGTAGACGATGCCATAGCAGTACAGAAACTATACAGCATATAACCGGTGCATGCAAATCCATAGCACAGACAGACTACAAACATCGCCACGATCAAGTTGCAGCCATAATCCACCAAAATCTAGCGTATCAGTATAAATTAATAGAAGAAAAAGTACCGTACTATAAATACCAGCCACAGTCAGTTCTGGAGAACAGCAGCTACAGGGTTTATTGGGATAGAACCATAGTGACCGATAAAACCATATATTATAATAGACCCGATATAACTATACTAGATAAACAAAATAATTCAGTTCTCCTAATAGATATTGCTATCTGTAATACACATAATTTAGCTTCTACATACACAGAAAAGATTGCAAAATACACCGACTTATCTATAGAAATTAAAACCCAGTGGAAAGTGAACAGCACCAGTCCCTGTGATTATTTCATCTATAGGAGTCATCCCTAAAACACTGCATAATAGTTTGAAAGCACTAAATATTAATTGCAAAACCTATTTGCTTTTACAAAAGGCCGTAATCTTAAATACATGCCGCTTAGTACGTAAGTTTTTAACACAGGAGTAGGTAACCCTAATGATGCACTTGGCTCCGGCCCGTGCATAGTTATTTTCACCTTCATTTAATGAAGAGAATAAAAAAGTTAAAACAAAATAATAATAATAATAATAATAGAAGTTGTTACTGTTCTTGGCTGCAAGTGGTATTGTATCAAAGGCCTTGCATAGCTGTCTCTCCAAGAAGAAGAGAAAAATATGTGGATTTCCTAGCATAAGCAAGAATAATAATACGGATTTATTATTAGATACTTTAATTAATAAAAAGAAAATTAATTAAAACTTTTTTATTTGTTTTATTCTTTTATAACAATCTAATAGGTACCTAAATAAAAATGAATAAATATCAATATATAATTAACATTAGATACATAACAATGTTATATACACATAGGTCTTTTATTTCAAATCAACATATTTGTATAATAAGATGATGCTTGTGAACCCTTGGAAGCTGATGCTCCAAGATAAATAGTAGTAATTTTACATTTCCAGGATGTAAGTCTACGTACCTATGTACTAAATTAAATTTAGTTATCAAATCTAATTAAATTACTAAATTTGATCAAAATTGTTTAATTCGAAGGTCCTATCATACAGACATACTTATGCTGAGATCTATAGAGCGTACTCTGACTAGGCTCAGACTTTACTCAGAGTTAAAACGAGGTGGATTTATGTGAGTAACATCTTATTTATAGTCATATCTTGTTTTAACCATGTCTTAAGTCTAAGCAAAGTCAAAGTTCACTCTATAGATCTCACACTTAAAGGTACATCCCCTAAAACCTGAACATGAACTATAATATTATAGCTATTACATGTAATGTAATGTTACAAATCTATATCTATTCTATAATATTATAAATGCGAAAGTTTGGATGGATGGATGGATGTTAGTAGCTCAATCATGGTCGAACAGCTGAACGGATCTATATGAAATTTGGCACAGATATAGATTACTTATAGTCTGGAATAACACTTAGGCTACTTTTTATCCTGGAAAATTAAGCGAGTTTCCGCAGGAACCAAAAAACCTCAATCCATGCGGACATAGTCGCGGGCATCAGCTAGTTATTTATAATTATTGTAACAGAGTGCCTGGGTCTAGGTTGACTTATTCAATTTAGGTACAATATAGGTACACATATTGACGTCCATTACTTACATAATAAAACATGATGGTGATAATTAGTTAAGCTATCTTAAAACTAAAGCTACAACTACTAGACTTCAAGCACTTCGTTGCACATTCCTGTGTGAACACAGGATTTACCTACTTAATGGGTCCTAGTCTATGCAGGGGTGTTTCAAATAAAACGAATGATTCTAAGCCGCACAGATAGTTTATTACGTTAGCCTTACGTGCCACTTACGTTGATAAAAGGATCTTAATCTAAACAACACAGATTCGTGCAGATAGGTAGGTAGGTACCCTAACTATTTCGGTAAATCTACTTTTATGTTCACGACAATTAATCTAACTGGCCTAGACTTGAAGAAATTAAGGTGCCAGTTAGGATATAAGTTTTACGGTCACAAACACAGGACTTCACTTTGTATTTCGGAATCAGAACGGAAGATAGACGAAAGCCGGTGATCCAACTCCCTGGATGTTTGTCGTTGCAGCAGCCATAGCTTTCGATGCAGTACTACCAATTGCTTCCTTTAGTAGCCTTTTACTTTTATTTTTAGGGTGGAATTTCTCTACTAGAAGTTACATTTGTTTTTTATTCGCTCTTTTACGGGCTTGGGGATTCATTCAAAGATTTTGAAAACTCGTAACTCGAAATGAAAACAAACAACAACAAAGATATGTACCAAAGTCGACGGTCCGCGATCGACAAGTGACAACTGACAGCCATAGAGGTAGTATGTAGTAGCATCATGGAACTAGGAATCTGTTCTCTGATCATCAAAATGTCTCTTTTTGGCAGTTTATTACGTAGCTGGTGTAAGGAACATCAATTTTATTATAGCAAAGTAATTTTTTTTCGTTTAAAAAGTCATTTCATGCGATTTTGGTCACAAAAAGTTTTATGACGATTATTGTGCAAAAAACAAAGACAAATTCGTGCAATTTTTGTTTCTGTATATGATAACACTCGCAATTCAAATTAGACTTCAGCTTAGAGAGAATTTTAGACATTTTAAATTTAGTTGAAGGCATTTACAGAATAGCATATGGAGATAAAGAAACTAAATTAGCGATTTTAAAATTTAATTTAGTTTAGAGATGTTACATTACAGAATCGGCACCATTGGGGCTGATTCTGTAGTGCACAATCTCTAAACTAAACTAAAATAAGAGCATTATAAATAGTGCTAACTCTTTCATAATACTCCCTACGGAAAGGGACAGAACTAGATTTAAAGCTGCCATTTTAGTTTAGTTTAGAGATGTTACATTACAGAATCGGCACCATTGTCGACATTTCAAAAATTTTCTTAATTGTTTACCTATTTATCTAATTAATTAATACCGTGATTTGCTACATCTATAATTTTTAAGTATTGCACGCCATGACGATGGTAATACACTTGTATTTTTATCTTTTACCACCTTTATAATATTATGTGTGCAATAAATAATTTCTAATTCTGTAATACTTTGTAATGTTTTATGTCATCTAGCATTCTACAAATAAGAATGAAACGTACGGAATAATATCAAGAAAAGTTTGGTTAAAATTCTATGTAGGTATGTTACTAACATTTTATGGTTTCGATAATATTTTTTTATTCCCGATTTCTCCTATCCTATCTGACAGGAGTCACCACTTTGGGAGTCAATTATGAATATGGCAACATTTTATTATTTACCTCTCAAAGACAGTATATAATGTACTAGAATATGGCCGTCTCACGACCGAGCAGATCATCAATCTATCTAGAGGTCATTGATCTGAGGCTTTGACAGCCCATATTTTCAACCGATTTTGACGATAGATTTCAGCCCGGGGTAGGACAGGTTATTAAATTCACGCGGATGAAGTCGCGGGCATTATCTAGTAACATTATAAAAGAGATTTAACCCTTTCAACCGATTTTGTCAAAATTTGGTACACAGGAAGGTAACCTCCCAGGAAGGACATAGGCCACTTTTTGTCACGGAAAATTTGAGATACATAGATAGATAAACTCTATTACAACACAAAGCATAAAAATAGAGTAGGTATAGTAGATAGTTCTTGCAGGTATAAAAAACCTCAATCCACGCGGGCACCATCTAGTAAATAAAAAAGTGTGTGAGTGTGTGTGTGCGCAATTCACACACGGCAGAAGTGAAACCTCAGAAAAGTAGCCTACGAGAGAAATAAATAGCACACTAACTAAAAGCAGGCTAAATCCTATTATGAATATGTTTGTCTCTTTTTGGTGTCGCTTTTTCGTTTCATCGAATTTTCAAATCACAATGATTCTAAAGAGGTTTCACTTCAATAAATATGTTCTAATGCTAAGTAGGATCTACTCACAACTCGCTATCGTGTTTGATGGAGACGCCCAGGTGGAATTTGTACGCGTTTTCGTTCGCGAATACTATGTCGCATCTCTCACAATGCGTCGCGTTGTCCCACTGTGGACACACAATATCATCAATTATATTCATTCCAATCATTTATTTAAATTGTGACATAGGCACGCCTAAGAAGTTTCGTAATTACTGACAGGCAAATTCAATCACAATGCACGATTAAGCACCAATTACAACCTTACAATAGATTTACCTATTGCCGCGGATTGTAGCGAATTAAGGTTCTAGTTCCTACATTATCATGGAATTCCGCAAAATAACGCCTGCTTGTATCCAGTACGTAAGTAACAGATGGCAAGAAACACGTGATAGAAGCATACCTCGCCCTGGTCGCACTGGGCCGTCACGTTGTCGAGCCGACTTGTGCCGCTCCAACTCCTCAGCGGTGATCAGCTTCAGGCCGCAGACTGGGCATAGGCTCTCCGGGGATTGTTTGATAGCCATGTGAGAAGCATACATCGTCCTGGTCGCACTGGAACCGGTGTCGAGCTGACTTGTGCCGCTCCAACTCCTCAGCGGTGATCAGCTTCAGGCCGCAGACTGGGCATAGTCTGTCCGGGGAATGATTGACAGCCATGTGAGAAGCAAACCTCGTCCTGGTCGCACTGGGCCCGGTGTCGAGCTGACTTGTGTCGCTCCAACTCCTCATTGCTGATCAGCTTCAGGCCGCAGACTGGGCATAGGCTCTCCGGGGAATGTTTGATAGCCATGTGGTCCATGAGGACCGTGTATCTTCTGCAATAACAATACTTTTATTATAATCCACCATATTTTTATCCTAAGAAAACTATGTGATTAATGGAAAGGAGTCACGACCCTTAGTAATGAGGAATACGACGCAGAGAAATAACGTAAAGAATAAAGATACTTAGTATGAATAAAGTAAAGTAGGAGTATGTTAGTTTTAAGTAGGTTAAATTTAAAATATTTAATTATAAGCATTTGCTTAATTTTTAATTAATTTTATTAGGTTTAATGTGAAAATTATTGGAATATTTCTGAAAAATAAAATGGTTTATTATTTATTTATTAGTATTATTCTTAGTTGTAAGTGATGAGTATTACTTACAAATAGTCTTCTGTGCAGTCAGGACACTGGTATCGGATGCCTCTATGCTTCATGCCATGCTGCCTTGCCGGCTCACTGGAACAAATTGACAATATAGCTCTCTCAATACTCTCGATACGATATATTCGGTCCAAATTTATTTTTTATTTTTGACATAAGCACTCCTATGAAGTGTTATAATTATTGACGGGCAACCATCGACAAAAAAATGCAATACTGCATAGACGCATATCGTTTTTTACAATAGTGAAGCGAAGTGCACTTTTATCCTCGTATTCTCATCTAGTAATTAAAAGTACGACTTTCGATACGATAATGTTATATACTCACGCGGAAATCACGTGTCGGAATGCGTCGTGATTCTCTAACAACTTGGACGTCTTGAATTTAAACTTGTATACACACACTCGTCATAACCTGCCTCTTGGTCATAGATAGCTAGATAGACAGATAGATAGTATATACTCACGCGGAAGTGGTGATAAAGCTGCACAGATTACAGCTGAACTTGCATACAGCGCAGTCGTCATAACCTTCCTCCTGTTCACAGATATATAGATAGATAGTACATACTCATGCCGAAATGGTGCGTATATTGGTTGCGTGCCGGGACGCGACGTGGTGGTTCATTAACTTGGACGTCTTAAATTTGAACTTACATACCAAACACTCGTCATAATATTCCTCCTGTTCAAAAATAGATAGTATATACTCACGCGGAAGTGGTGGTGAAGCTGCACAGGTTACAGCTGAACTTGGTTGCGTGCCGGGACGCGACGTGGTGATCCAGTAACTTGGATGTCTTAAATTTGAACTTGCATACCGCGCACTCGTGATCGCCTTCCTCCTGCCAATAGATAGATAAATAAAACTCAAACTCAAAGTATATTTATTCAAAATTTGTACCTCCAAATTACACCTTCTGAACGTCACGTTTAAGAAAATATAAGATATGATGGTGATAAATGATAATTAGTCCCGGTACCTTAAAACGAAAGCTACGAGGGTTCCAAACGCGCCCTGGTTTGAGAAGAGCCCACGACAAACCCGGCCGTTTTTTTTATTATCAACATAGATAGATAGATAATAGTAGTGTTCAATCGTAGCTTCGGCTTCGGCCAATACTTCGGCTTAGGACTAAATGGGCCGAAACCGAAAGTTTCTAGCAAGCGCCAAAAGTGAAAGAATTGTTTCAAGGCGCGGGGGTCCTACTTTAAGTAAGTGGAGCAGGTCACTAAATTACGTAACACCGATTTACCGATTTGCTTAAAACATAAAATGTGAGTTAGTTATAAAATCTGTGACTGAGTTATTAAATGAAAATTTCTTTGGAATATTTAGTTACTAATATAAAAAAGAAGAGTTTATTAGAAGCTCACATTTTCCACTTGCTTAGTTATAAAATCAGAAAAACGTGTCCGTCGCCAAAAAAAAAAGGCTGCGACTTGACCCCCAAGAAAAAAATGCACCATATCGGAAGTCGGTTAAAAAGAGGGTACTTACATTTTATATTGATATGAAACCAGTTGAAATGCTGTGAAAATCTGTATTCTATAGTCTATACTAATTTTATAAATGAGAAAGTTTGGATGGTTAAAAGGATGTTTGTGACTCACGCCAAAACGGTTAAACAGATTTGGATGAAATTTGGCACAGACATAACATCCTACAACTACTTTTTAGACGACTGCCTGAAAAAAGGAGTATATTGGTTTCAGGCTTCATGTATGCATGTATGTATGTATGTATGTATGTATGTATGTATGTATGTATGTATGTATGTAAGTTTGTATATTCCACCATAACTTCTTTACGCCTGAACCGATTTTGATAAATGAGGTATCGTTAGAATCCCTAGCTTATTCCGGGTGACATAAGCTAGTGAAATTAAAAAAAAATTGATGGGGTGACCATGGGCCAATATTAAAGACTAAAGTTGAAAAAAAAATCGAAAATCGGATTAACTATATAAACATCATCTAGAAAATGATGAGTAGATTTCAAAAATATATAACACTATAGTTCACTATCCACTGATTAAAAAAAATATCATTTAATAAAAATGTGAATAAGATTCTACCTTATCTAGATTTTCTCAAACATGCTTGGAAATTTGAGCATTATTTTGACAACCTTCTTCGAGATAAATCGAACTTGCCGTACTGGGCAAATACATGCGAGCAGCGGCCGGCAAATGTTGTATGAAAATCCATATCTGTCCTGGTTTAGCGGCCAAATAAATTACATAGTAAATTAATATCTGTCGTTTAATTTAAAAATGGACACAGGATGGAACGATCTTTTACTCCGAAACATGGCAACCAAGGAGGTAACTTATCAAAGGTTTTATTTAAATTTCGAACTAGCTTGCAAATAGAAAGCTGTTTCTTGAAAAACAAAAACAAATGAACAGTTTAACACGGGAAATATTATTGTTGTTCGTTGTTCGTCATTGTTTTGGAAATGTATTTGACAAAATGAGTACAAGTGAAGACAATGAGTGTGATAAACTTACTTTTCTCAAACATGCTTGGAAATTTGAGCATTATTTTGACAACCTTCTTCGAGATAAATCGAACTTGCCGTACTGGGAAAATACATGCGAGCAGCGGCCGGCAAATGTTGTATGAAAATCCATATCTGTCGTGGTTTAGCGGCCAAATAAATTACATAGTAAATTCATATCTGTCGTTTAATTTAAAAATGGAACGATCTTTTACTCCGAAACATGGCAACCAAGGAGGTAACTTATCAAAGGTTTTATTTAAATTTCGAACTAACTTGTAAATAGAAAGCTGTTTATTGAAAAAAAAAGCAAATGAACACTACAACGCGGGAAAAATTATTGTTGATCGTTGTTCGTCATTAATTTTGAAATGTATTTGACAAAATGAGTTCAAGTGAAGACAGTGAGTGTGATGAACTTACTTTAACGCCATCTGAAATTCAAGAGGCTGCAAGAGTCGTAATTGAAAACTTGTTACCGCCAAAATCGTAAGAAAAATATTTTTAAATAAAAGTTCTGTCTAGGTACTACTCAGTTTTAATTTCCGCGCATTATTTGAGAATAGTACTATACATGCCTTGGCCACAGCTAGGCATTGATGGACCTACGTATGTGTGCCTCGGCTTCGCCTCGGCCTACATTTACACGTTCGTCCTTCAATGCCTGTTTTGTTGGCCGCTGCTGTAATTTACTGTAATTTAGATTTTTAACTTTTTAGTTCGTTATTTGGCAGGGCAGTCGTTTTTTTTTATTTTTTTACTTATGACTTGTTATCCCGGGAAATAAAGAAGTTCCCGCGGGAATCCGGAAACATCAATCCACGCGGAAAGTGGCGGACTTCAGCTAATCAGTCACATACAGTACGTCACAGACAACGGTTAAAAAGAGGGTAGTTACATTTTATATTGATAATAGCTGATGCCCGCGACTCCGTCCGCGTGGAATGAGGATTTTTAGCAGTATGAAAAATACTCCGTTTCGGAGTATGGTAACTTATATTTTGACACGAGAATTTTATATATGTCACCAGTTTACAATTTCGCTAGATTACAATCTTACGGTGACATATACAAGAGCTGAAACCAGTTGAAATGCTGTGAAAATTAGTGTTTCATTTCTGCCACGTACCTGCAAATTATGGACAAACCATCTTCTGTGTTCCCCCATGATTATAATATGGGGCTCTTCAAAGAGCGGATAAACAAATATCTCTAAAGCCGGCAACGCATTGGCGGTTCCTCTAGTGCTGCAAATGTTCATGGGCGGTAATCACTTAAAATCAGGTGACCCGCCTGGTCGTTTAATCGCTATTAAAAAAACTGTCAAAAATTTACTCACATTATGCAGGTCTATGTGTCTCTTGAAAGCATATTCATTCATGAATCCTCTAAAACACAAGTCGCAAGTGTACGCGGCATCCTTATATTTGGTGTGGATTCGATTCCTTATCTCAATCAATTGCTCTTCAAAACTCAATTGTTTTATGGAAAATATCACATCGTTGAGGTCGTCGGAAAAATAGGCTTTTCCATAATTCTTCAGAACTGATCTACGTTTTCTATTGATTCTCGCTTTTTTCAGCGCGTCCGGGTCGAATTTCTCGATGGCCGATTTGCTTTCATCGTTTTCGTCGTTTTGGTCTTCTTCATTGTCTGTGTTGCGAGCATTATAAACATGAAACAAGTGACCAGAATCGAAAAAATTCGGATATTTGACAACTATTCAAATAAATTAATTTTAGAAACTATGAAATATACATTAAAACTAAATCCATACTTATATTATACGAAACTTATTTGTCAAAAGTGATTTGATGTTCATAGATATTGGGAAGACAGTCTCCTGTAACACAGTTTATACTAACTACCACAGGAGGCAGGGTTTCACGTTGATAAAAATTGTATGCTTTTTATGACAAATAAAGATTTATGATTATAAATTATGCGAAAGTGTGTCTGTCTGTCACGGCCTATCTGTTCAACAGATTTTTTATGAAATCTAGTATAGGGATAGTTTGTACTCCATGGAAGTACATAGGCTACTTTTTATCCCGAGTAAGAGATCCCGCGGTAATCAAAAGATTATTTTGAGTATCGCGGGATCAAGAGAAACTTAATCCACGCGGACGAAGTCGCGGACATCATCTAGTAATAAATAATTAGTATTATACATGAAGCATACCTTCAGAAAAATCATCCGGCTCCCATTTTCCATGATTTTCACCCCATGGGTCGTTAGTTTCATCCCATGCTTCGCTATTTTCTTGATTTTCATCCCACATTACGTTACTATCTTGAGACTCGTCCCATGTCTCGTTATTGTCTTGATTTTCATCCCAAGTCTCATCATTTTCTTGATTTTCGTCCCATGTGTCATTGTTTTCTTCATTTTCCTCCCACATCTCATTATTTTCTTGTGTCTCATCCCACGTCTCATTATTTTCTTCATTTTCCTCCCACGTTTCATTGTTTTCATTTTCATTACCTTCATGTTCATGTGTTTCGTTTATCTCATTTTTTATATTTGCATTCGAATCGCCACCTTTTTCCTCAATTATTTTATCGACTTCTTTTTTGATATTACTCAACTCATTGTCCGATTCTGAATGCATTTCTAAATAATCTTCCGTAACGACTGTTTCTTCAACAGATCCCTCATAATATTCTTGTTCGTCGTAATTCATTAGCGGGACTTCATATAGCTTTCCAGTTTCGGTCTCATCATTTTCGATTTCCGTTTGAATGTTATCGATTATTGGCATATGTTTTTGTGTGATTTTCTTAATTGCTACATTTTTATTATTTTTAGCACTAGTAGTAATAGCTTTTGGTCTTTCTTGAATAATCTGTTTGGTGCGATTCTCTTGGTTTGTCGATATAATTTTGTATCTATCTTGTTTAACCAGCGTTTCGGGTTTTTGTTGTTTAATCGGCGTTATTTTAGGATTAATTTGTGGAGTCAACACGGTTTTTGATATGTCTTCGATATTCGGCATTATTATGCGGTCACGTGTCATGATTGGTAGTATTGGTTGCTTACTTTTTACAAGAGATATATTTCCTTTGTTTAGATCTATACCTATTGGCATACCACGTTTATTTCTAATGATAGCTTTATTATTTTCCATTTCTTGTACAACAGCTTTGTTATTATTGAAGATTATCTGTGCGTTTTTAAGTAATATCTCCTCTTTTTTGACAATTTTAAATTTATCATCAATGACTACATCTATAACCGGTACATAGTCGAGTTTAACTTGCATTTGTTCTTGATTGTTCTGGCTCAATTCCTTTTTAACTTGATTATCTTTTATTGGTGTTTTTATATTTATAATTTGGTTAGTTTCATTATGTTTTACGCCAGATTGTCTATGAACATAAGTGGTTTGAACAGACTCATTTTTTGTGTTCATTTTGGTATCTAATTCATTACGTTTTAGTATGCTTTGTGTTTTATTTGCAATTGGAGTCATTTGACCTTTAGGTGTGGTTTGTTTTGGTTTAGATGCGATTTGTAATAAATTATTTGATGTATTTATTGTATAACCTCTTTGAATTAAAGAATTTGTGTTCCGAACTATTTGTGATGAACTAGTTGATGATATTTTAGGAGCAATTTGCAGCAAACTAGATCGTGTATTGGGCTTAGGTGCGATGCGTGGGAAGTTTGGTGCTAAACGTGGCAACTTTGGTGCTAGATTGGATTGTGGAGTTTTGCTGGAGTAGACACGTGTCAGTTTGTCTATTTTAATATTAGCTCCAGTCGCATTAACCACACCGGGAGGATTTACATTGAGAACAGTAAGCTCATCCATTTCAGTATTACATTTAGAATGAATGTCAACAGTCTGATTGTCATCAACATCTTGATTATTATGCGTGTCTTCCTTAATGAATAGATCGAAGTGATCATAACTTAGGAATAGTTTTGCCAAATTAGATTGGAGGCCTTTTTTCTCGCGGTCTATTTTCATAAATTCTTCTCTTATTGACTGCAACAAAAAAAAGGGGGTTACGTATATTTTGTCAGTAACATCACCGACCCGCGATTTAGCATCTTTTCATTTAAAAGTCGCGTTGCATATCGGAAATAATAATTATTTATTAGGTCCCAAACTAACACTTATAATTATTATATTGGTACCTAGTAGTGTTTGGTACCTAGTAGTAAGTGGTAGTTTGGTAGTTACCTAATTATAACGAACAAACAACAGTAGTCAAGTGTGTGTCAGCAATCAGCATATGCATAAGGTAGTTTTTCCCAAAAAACGAAGCATTACTAGAGGCGGTTAATCAATTTTTATTGGCTCTCGTTCTCGTAGGTTTTGAAAATAGTATGACAAAAGTTTTTCTTGGCAGACCTTAATGATATAAATAAACGAGATGACAATGCTACTTACCCATTCAGATGTTTTCAGCAGGTCCGATATCAGCAAGTCAGCTGTGAGACTCTTCTCCCTGAACTTGTCAAAGTTTCGAAGTCTCTGCACGCACTCCGGGCAAAATGTCTGCGAAAGCCGCAGATCATTGCTCATCTGTTGACACAAAGTTAATACAATTTAGAACTTGACTGCAATCTCACCTGATGGTAAGTGATGATGCAGTCCAAGATAGTAGCGGGCTAACCTGTTAGGGGCATGGCAGTTATATTAAACCCATACCCCCTATTCGGTTTCCACACGGCATCGTACCACAATACTGATATTATAAATGCGAAAGTGTGTTTTTTCTTACTTGCTCGGAAATTTATTAAAAATAACGAGGGACGAGTGGCCTAGTTGCGACGTTGACCCAAATCGGTATCTAGACGGACCGCCGTTGTACCCTTCTGTTTTATCTTTTATAACCTTTTGTTTATTGTTTTTGTTATAAGTGTGTGCTATTAAAGTGTTTATCTATCTATCTGTCTATCTATCATCTATCTATCTATCTATCTATCTATCTATCTATCTGGACGGGTAACCAAATTGGGAGGTTCAAATTTGGCCTTTTCGTTTCCTCCGTGCTTCGGAGAGCACGTTAAGCCGTCTGTTTCGGTTATTATCACTAACATCTGATAATAATCGTTAAAAAAACCTAAGAGTTTAAAAAGTCTTAATCTAGTCGTATGCGGAAGGATGTGGGAACCCACCGCATCATTATTATACCAAGAAAACTCCTACCATTATGTGATAAATGAAATGAATGAATACCTCAGTAATGAGAAATACGACGCAAAGAGAGAGAGACTTAAAAACAACAATATGTACCTTTCTCTCTCATATTATTATTCAATTCTGGTTCTATTCATGCCACTGTCATTCAAGTTGTCGCGAAGTACATACATACTGTCGCGAAATACTTAAGTCTATTGTAAGGATAATGGCAACATTAGTCTATGGTAGAATTACATATCATTTGTCTACGACGTACCGGAAATTAGTCGTCTTTAGTCTTTGCCTTAACAGCTTCTTTTAAAAATGGTGGTTAGAGAGGGTGGTGGCACGCCGTTTTCGGTTAGACATGGGCAAAATGTATAACTAAGAAGAAAAGATAGATATGTATCTTTCGATCACTGGGATATGTATCACTCTTTTGTATCTTTATATCCTTATGTATCAGCAGCTCACGCTTTCGCACACCACTCACTTGTCGCTTCGCGCAACTCAATCCACTATACCATATCAGTGAGAGCGATAGATAAGTAGGTACCTATAGCGTATGTACATGTAGCGATAGGCACTTAGCTTGGTCGTTAGCTCGTTAGAATTTAGATTCTAAGGGCCAAGCTGAAGCTAGAAAGATTAGCAAGTTAGAAGCTAGAGATTTTAAGTTCTAACGATTAGAATAATTAGTATGTTTCTGATTTATTGGGCTGCTGTTTATTTCTAGGGATCTATTTGTTATGATTGATAAATATTAAATGCGTACTTGAAAAATGAACTTGATTAAGTACTTAAATTAATGATTCTCGAACATTAGGTAGAATAGATATTGTTTTATTTATTTGCAGAAAATATTAAATAATATTTTATAGTTACCGATTTCCCTTCATACTTTAACAGGCTTAGGACTGTCAACCTATATTATATTGCAGTTATTTCTAGTACCTACAGCGTAAAATATTAGGTAGGTATACAGGGTATACCTACGTTTAAATTATTACACTGAATGTTTTTATTAGGTACATTTAAAATTTTAAATTAAACAGTCACTAACTGTAAGTACCTACGAAAATACTTTAAATATTACTCCCGATCCCGAACCATACCATACGTAGGTCAAGGTTGAAGTAATGAAGCCAACTAATATTAAATAATAATATTATGTTTAATTTTAAAAATCGCAAATCTCTCTTTTTACTTTTTTTTATATCCAGAATATATCCTAATTACGATGGTTTTATGACCGAAATTAGTTTACATAGTTTACTAAAACTTTTTAAATGCAAATACACGTACAACTAAAACCAGTATAAAACCTAAATGTACACGTACCGCCTAAGGACTTTGAGCCCTACGCACCAGTAATAGAGTTATCAATTTACCTGTCGTGCCGACGTATGTCAATTTATTATGGTCAATGCGAGGGAGGTGCGAAAGAGATGTCTAAGCACGATAGACGATTTCAAATAAGGAGGTGCGAAAGAGACGCTTATATTTAACTTAGTGGTATAATAGAACGCGACACGAGTGCATCTAGCGCTCGCTAGTTAGTCAGTAGTCACGGTTGCGAGACAGATAGAAAAAGACGCCGTGATAGAATGAGTTGTAGAGATACAGTGATACACTGATACCTTCGGATGTGAACGGATACAAAGAGTGATTAGTGGAAACGGATTCATACATATATTTTTTATCTATCTCTCCTGAGTTACCCATCTGTATTTTCGGTCTCTGGAAGTGTGGTGGAAGCCGTGATCCCCGCGTTACACGGAGATGGTGAAATCAAAGCTAAGTAACTAGGCCTCTTTTAAGTGTATAGATATAGGAAGTTCCAAGCAACTATTTGTTGGTTAACTCATTGAGGGCGCTCTCATAAGTATTAATTAGGTGTGCCGTGGAAGGGTAAACGTTGTGTCCGATGGTCATGCGAACGCCTGTTCTGTAGTGTTTTAAAGAGTGATAGTAAAGTGATGGCCGCACGGATAGGTAGACGCAAGAGCGTATCGTAAAGCCTGTCCCTGCGGGGTTCCAATGGGGAACCGGATAAAGATGGCCGCACGGATACGTAGACGCAACGGCGTATGGAAGCCTGTCTCTGCGGGTTCCAAGGGGAACAGGATTATAATTAGAGGGAAAGGTGGAAGTAAAGCATCTCATTCACAACCTCCTACAGGATTCCATTAGGAACTTAGACGATCCTAGGCCATCGTACAATGAAACCTTTACACATCCACGGCTAGGGATATAGTAATGATAATCCTATAGGTTTTTGGGAATCTCAATGGTGATGTCATTAATTTAACCGTGCAGGTCACCAAGACATCGAAGGAGGCAGGGAGAGATCGGTAAGAGAATGCAGGGAGAGAAAATGGGAATAGAGCAGTGCGACGGGCACCCTATAGCTAATGTGCAGGTATGACTCCAATGTGATAGTGTATTCAATCGGCGACATTCTGTTCCACTAAAACATCCCGTTATATCTATATTTTAGATTATGTAAATGAGCATATTTTATTGCCTTAAATGGGCCTAACGAGTTAGAGCAGATAGTGGAATAGAATGGGCACGCCGACACAAGTAGGAAACCAGGTAGAAAATATGCAGTCCACGGAAACTAAAAAGCCTTAATCGTACTAATATTATAAACGCGAAAGTGATTGTTTGTTGGTTTGTCCTTCAATCATGCCGCAACAGAGCAACGGATCGACGTGATTTTTGGTATGGGTATAGTTGGAGAGTGACATAGGCTACTTTTTATCCCTTAAAATTAATGAGTTCCCACGGGAGTAAAAATAAACTTAAACCACGCCGATGAAGTCGCGGGCTAAGGAAGGAACTAGAAATTTAATTCGCTATAATCCGCGACAATTAGTAAATCAGTCAATTAATAGTACAGTGTGTATCCCGCACTTATAGCCCGCGATATTCACCACACCACACAAATCTTCCAAATTACTCTCAACGTACGTTTCACTCCGATACCGGAGCATCTTCAGATCTTGTCCCAACAATGCTCGATTGTAAAGCAATCATTAGTATTAGTAGGGTTGAGAGTAGTTTGAGAGTAGTAGTCGCGGGCTATAAGCACGGGATACACACTGTACCACATAGATTTATCTATTGTCGCGGATTATAGCGAATTAAACTTCTAGTTCCTCCATCATCTTAAATCCATCACACTTGTCATTCAAACAGTTTCCTCACCGCGAATCCGGTCAGATTTTGATACAGTTCATCCAGTTTACAGTCTGCCATTGGAATTAATCTGCAACCTGTCTCCAGGCAGATCCTGCATACCTGTGAAAAAACAACTTATAATTACATTTCTATTAATATCGGCTGTCAATTCAATGCTATTCTATACTCATATTATCTATACTTCTATACTAATATTACAAATGCGAAAGTTTGGATGGATGGATGTATGTTTGTTAGTCAATCACGTCAGAACGGCTGAATGGATCTGAATGAAATTTGGCACAGAGATTTGGATTATAGTTTGGAATAACAGGTAGGCTTTAGGTTTACACTACAGACTGCAGACAAACTAAGGAGGCAATACCGAGCCCCAATCAGCGACTAACTAAAAAACTTCTACAACTCAACCGAGCCAAACTCAGGATAGTTGTAGGTATGATAACGGGACACTGCCCTCTAAACAAACAAACCAATCTATTCTAGGTATCACCGACAGCCCTCTATGCAGAGCCTGCATGGAGAGCGACGAGACACCGAAACACGTGTTGCTCGAGTGCAACGGTGTTTCCACACAACGAGAAGCCTACAATTGGCTCCCCAGCAAAACTACCGGAAGTCCTCGCCGACCTGGGTGGCCTGCTTGGATTCTGGAGTGAGCTCGGCTGGCTGGAGTGATCCAGCGGGGAGTCGCACCAGCGGTTTCACGCACAGCGGATGCATGCGTCCAAGTGCGGAAAATAATCCCAATATACAAGAAGAAGAAGAAGAACAGGTAGGCTTCTTATTATATAACTAGCAGACATGCCCGGGACTTAGTTCGCGTGAAATAAGTTTTTAAACTCCCTTATTTTTCGGGATAATAATAGAGAAAATATGGCACTCACAAATAATGAGGCTTTCTATTTGTACCAGAATTTTCAAAATCGGTTCAGTGGATCCAGAGATTACCCCTTACAACGTTACAAACTTTACCTCTTTATAATATTATAGTATAAATTGCATCTTTTTGTCCCAGAAAATTAAAGAGCTCCCGCAGGAACCATAAAAACCAGAATCCATGTGGACTTCAAATTAGAAGATTAGTAGAAATACAGATTAGATAAAAAAGATAAGGCTGGGTTAGATATAGAGAAATGTTGTCAAACCTGTAACTGTTCTACGAGTTGTTCTGGCTCGCCAACCATTTCCTCGTCTTCTAAGGCTTCCTGGGAACAAAGGTTAAATGTATATAATAAATATCCAATAACAAATCAAAAAGGAAGAAAGATTTTTTTATGCTATGCCCAATTGTTAAAGCAGGAAGGTACATTATCGCGTAAACGCAGTTTAGATTTTATAATTAAGGGTGGAGCGCGCCGACTTCTGCTTAACCCATGTTCAGGTAATCGGCTGATTAATCCCACAACATCGTTTAAACAACCGTTTCAATATATACTGTTCACGACATCATTTTGAAGTACGATCAATAAATCAGGCGATAACCAACCGTTCACATCAACAGGACACGAATTGAACGAATGATAAAAGGCAAAGCATTTGCGTAGGCACATTGTCTTCACTATTCAATCTGACGCACTGCGACGTTTGTTTTTAGTAGCGTAAAATAACATGCTGTCAACTTGAAATGTACAACGACGCCATTGGGGAGGATAAACAATGCTGTAGTTCTACATTTGGATAGGTAATAGTGGGCAGTGGCCTCTATTGTTTTGAATACTAGACAGAGAAAAAAATAGGAATTCTCTTTCTCAGATGTTTACGATTGTGCGATACCAATAATTGGGACCAGAAAAAATATTATTTATGATGCAGTAAAGCATCTGTGAATTGATTAGTGCCAGTCTCGGATTTGGGTGTTCAGTTTTATTATTATAATAATATAGTAATTTAGTTTATTGTGTGTTCAGTTTTATTATTTTATTAATATAATAATACTGCACTGCAATAATAACACTGCGCCACAGAGGTCGTATTGACGACCTCCGTGGCGCAGTGTTGAGCGCTGTTGCCTTAACGTGCGGAGGTCCTAGGTTTGATCCCCGGCAGGGTTTGGAAATTTGTAATTTCTGAATTTTCCCTGGACTGGCCTGGTGGGAAGTTTCGGCCGTGGCTAGTTACCACCCTACCGGTAAAGAAACCGAATAGGGGTATGGGTTTAATATAACTGCCATGCCCCTAACAGGTTAGCCGGCTACCATCTTAGACTGCATCATCACTTACCATCAGGTGAGATCGCAGTCAAGGGCTAACTTATAGTGCATAAAAAAAAGTAAATATGGATGACCAAAAGAAGCGCACTCCCAATTTCACAAGCGACGAGAAGTGCATTCTTTCAGAGTTAGTATTAAAATACAAACAACGCAAAGAGTTTTTTTAATTACTTTTATTTTAAACCAAAGACACTAGGTAGGTACTCTTTCGATCAATTAAATAACAAATAACCTGAAAACGAGCCTAAAAATGACACTAACGTCAAAATTCAAACATCAAAATGTGATAAACGACGGTTAAACGACCCTTCAGAGCTCGGTTAAGATAATCGGGCGTTCAGGAGCTTTAACCATTGCTCTGCATGTCATAAATATTAAGTTTTAGATTTAAATACATAACTTCTGGATTTTTTTTGTTGGATATTTTTGTGTAAGTTTTGTATCATCCAATACTAAAATAAAACCCAGCCAAGTTTCATCAACTGAGGATTCAATGTGGCAGTCTCCATACAACGGACCGCCCCATTGCCTAGACTATAAACAGATTTGGCCACAATATAATGATAAAACACGTATTTTAAGCCTGGGGCCGTAAAGGATTTCGGTTCGCAACAGCGTCGAGTTAACGTTGCATTAAAACACTCACCTGTATTATCAAAGGTACAGCGCCGACACGTAACTTCCGAAACCCGCTCTTAGTGCTATACAAGTCTGAGCTGGAAAAGTGCTCAGAACACACCACCGCAGTCTTGAGCGCTTCAGGGTCCTCCTTATACCACGCGTTCAGGTCTAGGGCGTCCAGCCAATACTTACGCATATCTGGTGAGTCTGGGAACCTGGAGTACAAAAATATTATAATTATTAGCTCTATACCTACTAATTGAGGGACAAGTGGCCTAGTTGTGACAACATAATATCATAATATGAAAAACTGGTAACAAATCATTTGGTCGGCTTAAAATGTTTCAGTTAGCAATAAATTTAAAACCAGATGCAACTAACCCTGTCTGGTGGGAGTCTTCGGCCGTGGCTAGTTACCACCCTACCAATCGTGATTTAGTGTTCTGGTACGAAGAATTCGATTCAGGGTATGGGTTTAATATAACTGTCATACCCCTAACAGGTTAGCCCGCTACCATCTTAGACTGCATCATCACTTACCATCAGGTGAGATTGCAGTCAAGGGCTAACTTGTAGTGGATAAAAATAAAAACTTACATATGAAAGGATATGTCGCTCGGCTTTTTGATTTTGTCAGCATCGTTGCTGCATAGAGGCACGCAGCACCGCATTTGGAACTTAGGCGTCGCATGCTTTGACATTTTGGATTCCTGCAAAACATGTCCGATATCAGACCATAACTCTAAAATCTAATTTCAGTAAGAAATCTATAATTCTATACTTATATTATAAATGCGAAGCCCACCAACCCACATTGGAGCAGTGTGGTGGGTGTAAGCTCTAATTCCCTCTCTCCTATGAGAGTGCAGGCCTGTGCCCAGCAGTGGGATGTCAAATGTCAATGGGCTGTAGTGGATGGATAGAATGAGACATGTTCATAATTTTATGGGTCTTTAATTAAAAGAAAATATTGTAGCCAACTAATTTCATATCAGAAACCTGATTGGCAGCTATTTTTTCTTTCTTTTTGCATAAAATGCTATTATTATATTCACAAGGGCTTTTGAATTATCAAACTTATTAATAACAGGTATAAAGTTGGTTCTTCATGCTTGTTTGTAATTACTTAAGTAATAGATTTGTACACCACTATGTGGTAGAATGCATGATACCTTCTGTAAAGCTAACATCTAAGAACTTAACTGTATTCACAAATAAATAAATTTTATTTGATTTGAAGAAATTCATACCAAGAAGAGTATATGCAAATGTTTTTTTTAATTGCAAAACAGGCTTGCGCGTGATGTCAATAAAGCTTAGTGCAATGGAATGATGAGGTCTAAGTTGGAACTCGCTTGCCTAGAAGATGCCTGATCACTCTTGCCTTGAAGATTTTTTGGTAGAAATTAGATAAACCTAAATTGGATTTTGGTGGTTTTTTGAATGAAAGAATTGTACATTGAACTAACTTCAAATCAATTGGGTATGAGTGTGAAGTAGTATTGGTTTAAGAAGGGATGTTTAAGATTCTATAATAACTGCCATATCCACATAAGTTTTTTTTTTGAAAAGCGTTAGATGCTAAACTCCAATGGGGCCATATCTAACAAGCTTAGTTCTGCTGCTTATGCAGTTAAAAAGATTTGCCAGTTGACAGATACAGAAACTGCAAGATTAGTTTAATTTTGGTTACTTTCACAGCATTATGTCATATTATTATTACAGGATAATGCTGCTGATATTAATTCTGTTCTTGTGCTGCAAAAGAGGGCTGTTCGAGTCATATATAATATGGAACCAAGAGTCACTAAGCAATAAATTTAAAGAAATCAAAATTATGACAGCGTTGAAAAGCTTGATAGAATCCAGTATAAATCCCTCAGAATTATCCTGGGTGCTATGAAGTCTACCCCAACCAATGCGATGCAGGTGGAATGTGTGGATCCTCTTTTATCTTTGTGACAGATTTGTTGCAAAGATGTTAGAAATGTCATCTCATCCTCTCTGGCAACGATTAACCAAACTATCCCAAGCCCCTCATTCTCGCAATTCTTCTTCATAGTTGTTAGACAGCTTTGTAAAATTTACCTCCCTCCCACACCCACTGTTAACTCTTCCTGTCAATCCATTATTCTCTATCCCCTACAAGGCCCTGGTATACAATCCTCCCATCATCACAGATATTGGTCTAACTGAAGGTTCTCCTCTTGCTAATCTCAAACTTCATAATTCATAATTCATAATTTTTATTTTGCCAAATTGTGGGTAACAACAGTTGTTATCTTAAAAAAAATTAATCACTTTCACAATTTACCGCCAGTGGCAGTGTGCAAAAATATACATGTAGATCCACAAGTTCCGTGATTTTTTTAATCAATTATTTATAATTTAAGTATATCCAACATAATTCCCATAAGTGTCAGTTTAAGTCAACCATTTAAAATGTGTCAATATAATAATGTATGTTGAATAATTTTCATTTATTTATTTTTTCCATTTTCAATGTCAATTAGTAAATAATTAAAAAAAAAATAATTATTATTTTATATTATAAATTATATAAGAGTAAATATCCTAAACAGATTTCCAGGAATGCCAGAATGACCAGGGAACCAAACTAGCAAAATAGATAGACCCTTTTGAGAGCATGTAAGCAATGCCTATCTGATCTTTAGATTAATGGGAAACTATGATTTGCTACGAAAACGGTTTTCCTTTATAGACATTAGGCAGCTTAAGGAGTTGGTCAAGATAACTGTGGAATGCTATGGGAGAGAGCATACAGGATTGCTTGCAAGAGGACGGTGGCCTCTCCAGTAAACACAGAGGACTCAGGGGGTAATTTAAATCTTAAAATTATTTTGAACATGGGAACCCAGCAGGCAGCAGCAACACAACCTTTGGGAGACAATTTAGATGCATCAGTATAAATGGGTAGGTGATTTGACCAATTTTGGCTAATATAGCTTGGAAGAAAAGAATAATAAAGACGAAAAAAGTAACTATCGCCCAATAACGCTTATCCCTATATCACAGAATAATATAATAGTACTGACGTACAGAAGTCTCACTCCTTTGATGTTGACTACTTGCCGACGTTGTAATAGCCTACATAATTATTATTAAAAAGATAAATCACGCACGCAAGCTAAATCAAACTTTATCGCCGCGCGCGAGTGTCCGTATTGCTTTGCATCTTTTCCCTTTCCTACGTCACGGACGACATTGCGAGCTTGTCTAGGGCTGTCAGCAAACAGTACAACAATACAGTAGGTTTTTCGAATTGGTAAGTAAGGTACCTACTCTGACTATGATCGACTGTGTTTACTGTGTGTCGCTACACAGTGAGTTCTTCACTACGCACGCAACTTGCGAGGTCATTCGTCGCGGCGAAGCAGTGCGGCGAAATATAATATTTCGCTCGGAGAGGTAGGTACACTTCGATCACGGAAATATATAAATATATATTCCGTGCCCTTACTCTAAATCGGCAAGGTGTAATATGAATTAGGGAGTAAGGGCCTAACTAGGGCGAGCGTATTCCCTGCGACTCGTTTGTACTTCCTACAGCTCGTGCCTCGATTCAAAAAAATTACTTGAAAAGAGGCTCATTTAAGTTTGACATGAATTGTACCTGTTCCGTGATAGACGTACTATTGACTACTTATTATTGTATTGACTACTTATTATTGTATTGACTACTTATTATTGTATTGACTACTTGCTGACTTGCTTGCTAGCTTTAGTAGCCAAAATAATGATTATTAAATAGATAAAACACGCAAGCAAGCTAAATTAAAAATTTGAATCCTTTTGTGTGCTCAATAAGCATCCTTCCACGCAACAATAATTATGGTTGCAGCGACTTTTTGCCATTATAATTCTAAAGATCGATAGACCATTATATATACATGAGTTTAAATGTCTACAACTATTTATCCTACAAATAATTAATATGGTAAACACTTAACTTAAACTATTAAACAAATATTTTCAAAAAACTATTTACGAAAACAGCGTTAAATTCACTAGCACGTCGCTCGCTTATAACGCGCCAGCCCTGACTGCGTAAGCATTCCGGGAATGAGCGCGATCGTCGGTATTTTCGTCGCGCAAGTACCAAGAGTGACACAGGCCTGCCTATATTATCAAAAGTTTTCGAAAAAATTATTTTTGACAAAATTTACAGCTTTCTAACAACATTTAATATACTAAAAACGAAGCAATTTGGTTTCAGAAGACAAAGCAGTACAACTCTCGCTTGCTTTAGTTTAATGAAATACATATTAGAAAATATGGATACTGGTCATAGCGTTGTTTCAATTTTTCTTGACATGACCAAGGCTTTCGATTTAATAAGTCACAAAATACTACTTGATAAATTAGAGAAATACAGAATCAGAGGTAAAGCACTAGACTGGATATCTAGCTACCTTATTGAACGTAAGCAATGTGTAGAAGTTTCTAAAACAAAAGGAGCCCACACGAACTCCTATCGTTCAACATTTAACACACAAAATCCATATGGAGTGCCCCAAGGAAGCGTCCTTGATCCTCTGCTTTTCCTACTTTAAATGTCAAAATTATGTAAGATCAAATAATTCATACATCAGCTATGACACCTTTTAAATTTACATACATTAAACATTATACAAAATCAGTTATTAAAATATTACAGTTTATTTACTCAGATAAACAATCATTAAGGTATTCACTTACACTATAGTAACTCTTCTTACTTAGAATGTCAAAAATTACTCGTTTAAACCTTATCAGTGGCAGATCCTTAAGGCAATTTGGAAGTTTATTGTACAGAGCCACAGCCATATAATGTGAATTTTTTGCGCATAGGGCGAGCCTTCTTGGTGGCACCCAGAGTCTATTTTGTGGCCTACCTCTTCTGTTTGGATACTTTTCACTCAGTGTAGGAAACAAGTCGGGATGCTTTTTTACGAAAAGCAATGCTTCATATATATAAAGACTTGGCAGTGGTAATATTTTATTTTTCCTAAATTGATGCTGATTCTTGTGCCAAGACAGCTACCACGTCTGGTTCACTGGATCATTTTCAGAATTCATCTCAGGACTTATGTGCTCTTGCAAAAATATATATGGATAGATCCTGGTATTCATTTTGAAATTAATCTAAACAAATTAAAGGAAAATTTTATGCATCCATCCAACCAAATATGCCCAGACGACGTTGGTTCTCCTTACATAGATATGTGAATTGTTGGATCTCCTCTACTATTTCTTGTTTGCATCTCGGTCACTCTTGCACACCGGTTCATTTGGCTAAACTCCAGATAAGGGACACTTCTGTCTGCAAATGTGGCTTGGATGAATGCACTGTTTCTCACATCCTCTTCAACTGCACCAAACTTTTACATCTTCTTTATGACGTGCTCCCCTCTTAAGTCTCCTGTCCTTCAAATGTCCCTATTAATGTTTGTGTTCAGTCCTTAATGTAGATTTCTATATAAATATATAGAATGTAATAAAATTAAATTGTAAAATATATGTAATCCATGTAAATATTTATTATAGAACTAGCTTGTGTTTCTCTTTTTCAGGTACTAACAATATACATATATTCATTAAAACAAAAACAGTAATACCTATTTCGTAGACTATCAAAATCAACTTTACCTCAGCTCACCGAAAAATCTCTTTCGTGCCTTATCCATACACTCAACACTGGCGAAACAACCTGTGCCCCTGTGGCATACCTAAAAGCCATTATCTGGGAATTGAATTGAATGTGCATAAAAACATTGATAAATTCAACAAGAAAAGTGATTGTCACAATGTGTGTCAACACGAGCCCAATAGATGCTAAATTCCCATGATGTCACATCTGTGTTCGGAACCGAATAGGGTTGAATTCCGTCGCTGTAAAATCTAAAGGTTTTACTCATCCTAAAGTTTGGCTTGGTCACAAGAAACAGGTACTTATGGAAACCGGATCAGCGAAGTTATCCAAGTCAGCGAATGAAGTGAGGATTGACCAGCAGTTCCAGGCGTATCTCAATGATGTCAAAGGCCACGTGATGTGAGGCCAGAAGAGTGAAAATATAGCTAGTAAAATGGTCTAATGCACTTAACACACACAGTATCACTTTCTTTATTGTTCACCGCGGTGATGAATTATTTTTCATAACTTGTTCGAAGTTGGTTGTTTTAAATTTAACCACGTGCAGCCAGGTATTAGGCGTATCGGTAGTCGGTGGTTAACTCGGCTAGGATCGGAGGGGCCGACGATCTTCCGATAGTTACCATATGCACACTAGCAAGTGCGCCCTGTTATTGGTCCAAACCAAAGGAACAAGTATATACGAATGAAAGCGAATGATTTGGAATGACCTAGTTACAGATTATCAATGATATTAGATTAAGCAAAGAGCGTACACAATGTTAATACAAGAAATAAAGATAAACTTGTAATGCCTGCTTCTAGGCTTAGTAAAATTAGGCATTCAATTGTTAGAAACAGTGTCCGCTTCTATAATAAGCTCCCAGAAGACATGTTGAAGAAGTCTCTCAATAAGTTCAAAATTAACTAAATATATTTTTCATAATATATTTTCTACAAGCTGATGCCTGCAACTTTGTCGACGTGGAATAAGTTTTTTTAGATTCCAATGCAAACTCCTTGATTTTCGGGGATAAGAAATAGCCTTTGTCACTCTCCACGTCCTCAACTATACCCATGCAAAAAATCACGTCGATACTTAGCTCCGTTACGGAGCGATGGAAGGACAAACAAACGCTTAGGCATTTATAATAATAGTATGAAGTAATGACAGACTACACTACAATAACGCTAAAAAAATCTTTAGAATGTATTACTCTCACAAACAGAAATTTTCAAGTTGACTATAGCGAAATATAGAGGTCATCGCCTTTCCTATTCTTAATATGGACCTATGTGACCAGCAGTAGCGATGCGCGGGAAGTTTAACGAACCCTCTATGGATGAAATAAAGACACTTATTTATGTGGTTGTGAAGTACAAATTGTACCAAGTGATATAATTATTATTAGAATTCTATCGCCGCAGTGGTCAAGTAATGAATAAACTATAGAAAAGTGGAAACTAACCTATGACAGATTCGATGTAAAGCCGATAGATCTTGTACTGCAATGTTGGACACCACAATAATACGGAAGGCGTCATTCCCTCTAAATTAAATGGCCACAAAGTATTTTATTAATCATCCATTGAAAATAGTAATCGCACCAAATAAACACAATTTACAGATATTGTTTTGAATTTGAATCCCAGACGAAATTAACAAAAAATAATTCACGACGAATAACCACTTTAATAACCAAGATTCATTACCTAAAAAGTCTACCATGAACCCAGAAGACGATCACGGATCAGCATTCAGCCATTTTATCGAGAGAAAGAATTTTTCCGAACACAAGCGTGCCACCACAGATTAGAACGACGAGGCCACAGAACACATATACTCTATAGCGGAAAAGAACGACAACAACCTACAAAAACCTTTTATTAGACTACTACTAGTACTAAGATTTAAGAGAGGATATGTTGCATTTTACTCAATTAAAGTTAAACGATGCATTTTATTATTAAATAATGTAAAACTGTATTTTGACTTTTCTCACTTATTAAAAGCTACGGTATTAGAACGAGACAGGTGTATTATATTATTGCGTGAACGTGTCGCGCAATTGTCATATGACGTCATCAAATTTAGCTATTGAAGAAGACTTTTTATCGTAACTAAGTGTACCTAAAGTGTACTTAAATCGGCGCGGCGAACCTTGATCCCTATGACAGTTCGTGTTAGTGATGGGTCGTGTCTTTGGTTGTTATTGTAGGTTTTATTAATATTATAGGATATTTTTAGATATAGCCACACTATTTGGTCGGTCACTACGACGCGCGACTATGACAGCTCGTGTTAGTGATGGGTCGTGTCTTTGGTTGTTATTGTAGGTTTTAATAATATTATAGGATATTTTTAGATATGTGAGTATGAAAAAAAATTGTGCACTCGTTTCCATTACCGACATTTTTTTATTGATACTTGCCGCCCTAGTCGATAAACGTCACACGACGTAAGTTTTGCAGGACGTAAACATAAATTCAGATTGAGACTTCTTGTACATATTAAGAATTGTGAAAAATATCAACGGAATATCATTACTAATGGTATAAAGCTACGTAAAATTTATAAATGGCATTTTTAGACGCCCCCAATATGATCCCAATTTAATGGTGACGCCACTACAATGTTATATGGTGACATTAGCTGTCAGTGTCATAGGGATCAAGGTTCGCCGCGCCGAGTATATATTGAATAAATGATATTGAGTATTGAGTATTGAAGCCGATTTTTTGCCTTTGATAATATATATGTCACCGTAAGATTGTAAAAACCGTTAGATTATAATCTAACTCGCGAAATTCTACACTGTCAAAAGATTGTAAACTGTTCAATGTTCTGAGTGTCAATTTTTGAAATATTCATTTTATTTACGTTTTCTTGTCTCTTTCTTGTAGGTTAGGTTAGGGTTCGACATAAATAATCAAGTAGTACTTGAGTACAAGTTAAGAATTTCGCGAGTTAGATTATAATCTAACGGTTTTTACAATCTTACGGTGACATATACACTCCAAACAAAAATTAATGAAATAATGCAAATTTATGAGGACCGCGAAAAAATTTACGTGTTTTGGATTCAGTAAAGAAGAAACTAAGCTATAATTAGACGAAATAACTTAAATTATTCGCCACAAAAAGAAAATCTAGACGACTTTATTACTTACCTATGAAATGAAATTCCTGGGCGTTTCACATAGTTATTATTATGACATACCACAACTGAGCACTTCACCATAGTTGATTATATAAAAGTACAACAAAATACATGAAAATATTCGCAAAACAGGTTATTATTCACAGCTAAAACACCGGAAGCACAACAGACGCCATTAATAGTTGGCAAAAGTGGTTTTTGGTCCCTTCATTGCAGTTATTGTGTATCATTTTAACTAATGTTTTACAATTGTTCCAGATTCCCAAAATATCATGAATTAAGACTAAAATGGCTGAATGCTATAACTGACCTCAGTTCAAGCCTACAAAAGGAATACTGGAATAACACATTGGCTAGCTTTTTCCCCGGAAAATTACCGCGGGTACCTAAAAACCTCAATTCACGTGGACGGAAACGTGGGCAGTAGCTAGTTCATTATAAAATACGAATACTAGTGTTTTTCAGAAAATTATGTTTAATTATTTATTAATTTTAAAAACGCGGTTAGCCGGTTACAAAGTTTGGCTACTAGCGCCGCTTGTTTGTTTGCTTTTATTGAAATGAAAACTTCTATATGCGCGTTAAGCACTTATTGGCAGGGGGTAAAAATGTAGATTCGGGTGATCGACATGCTCGCGATATACTCCATTCGAAATTAAACTTTAATGCCTTAGTGTTTTTTTTAATATTCTTATTAAAATATAAACATATTTTAATTAAAATATTTAAAAAAATAGTTTTCACTTCTATCTGATAATATTTTTCTAAAAACAGGAATTTAATAGATTCGAGCTCCTTCCAAAATAAATCACCAATTGTATTATTTAAATAGTTTTTGAAATATAGCGCTACTTGTTTTGAGGGTTAAGGATAGAAATTAAAACTAAAACTTTTAAAGTTTGCAGCTTTATTCAAGTCAGCCATCATAATATCATTATTATGTATGATTTATAAAATGTACATAATATTTTTATCCAAGCATTAAGTTTTTTTGTTTTAAGGTATAAAATAATTTTTTATTTTGTACAGATTATAAATTAAGTACAGTAGTATATAGCAGTGGCGATTCCTGGTGGTCAATCTTGGGTTTGCGCTAGCAGATGTTTAGGTATTTTCTAAAATACATTCATCTAAATAATAAAATATAACACTGATTAGGGGTATAGGTTTAATATAACTGCCATATCCCTAACAGGTTTGCCCGCTACCATCTTAGAGTACTTACATCATCAAGGGCGAACTTGCACTTAGCAGAATAAAAATTACTATTTATTATTACTGATTATTATATTTATTTATTTTCCGAGAAAATATAACATTGAAATTAGATTCTTAACATGAATTGTTATGATTGTTGTAATCCATACCTACTAAAGTTTTATTATTATAATTAGTATGACTAGATGTGACAGTGTGTCTATCTGTCTGCTACATTGCCGTATCTTTTCAACCGATATTAACGAAATTTGGTACAGAGTAGGCGGGGAGACGAGTGAGGACATACGCTACATTAAATTATCCTGGAAAACCAAACATTCTCGGTTGTCCATTTTCTACAATCAAAAGTTTTCAGCAAAAGAAAACGATTTCTCTTGGAGATCCTCTATTATAGATTTTGCACTCATGTAGCTATAAACTATTAACACTTATAATTATTTATTACTTACTAGCTGATGCCCGCAACTTCGTCCACGTGGATTGAGGTTTTATGGTTTCTGCGGGAACTCTTTAATTTTCAGGGATAAAAGTATCCTCTATGCCAGTCTATTATCTATATCTGTGCCAAATTTCATCCAGATCCGTTCGGCCGTTCTGGCATGATCGATCCGTCACTCCAAACTTTCACATTTATAATATTAATACTATTTACTTATTACATTTACATTATTATAAACAAAGTTTCGAAAATAATACTACGCAGCTACACAGCTATTCACAATCCATAGCGAGCAGCAGCATACGAGCCACGAAGCGATTCGGTATGATGCCATACAGAAACCGATTAGTATAGGTTTAATATGCTGTACGCCAACAGGTTAGCCCGCTACCATCTTAAACTGCATCATCACTTTCCATCGGTTGAGATTGCAGTCAAGGGCTAACTTGGTAAATACTATAGTTTGATTAGTTAGAATAGAAAAATAAAACTTACATCAGAGCAGCTGCAGTCTGTGTTGTATGCACAAAAGGATCAGAGGCTCTCGAATTGTTGCTGTTGTAGAGAGCTCAAATCGAACAGCATATCTATGCAGCTTATCCCATTGTAAATGATCTTGAACAAATGCACTTCTGGGAAAATGCTTAGAGCAAAGCATTTTATGCCTTAAAAATAGGTTTTTCTGTAATTCAGCCTTCATCTGCACAGCAATAGTTTGCCCAAACTGTAGCACTGAAATCATGAAGTATATAAGGTTTAATTTTTATATTAACAACATGATTATTGATAAGTTTCAGACTAAGTATGGATGAACTTACCACTGCATGTTGGCAGGTCCTGGCATTGGAAATCGATGTAAAACAAGTTCCGAGTCTCGTGCAGTCATTGCCTGGCACTTAGCACATTTACGGCTATTGTCCTTCACTAAACTACACAAAAACACTGAAAATGACTCACTAGGCTCGTAAAAACAAACACACAAAGTCACTAGGGTCGTAAAACAGTAACAATACAGCGTTATAATATCCCGTACGCAGAATCTCGAGTCAAAGGCGGAGGAAAGCACACAACTCGACGCACTTCAAACGATAAACCACAATCCACATGAATAATATTACACTTAGCCGAAATAGTCAAAGGAATTACAAAAGCTCCGTACTGTGAACGCAATCTCATAACATTTAACATAAACTTCTCCAGTCCTCAAACAAAGGCCCGTTGAAAGGTTCCTACTAATAATGCAAGATCGGGTAAGGTATAAATGTCACCGTAAGATTGTAAAAAACCTGGCCGGTCACTACGTGATTGTTTATGTCGAACCCTAACCTAACCTACAAGAAAGAGACAAGAAAACGTAAATAAAATGAATATTTCAAAAATTGACACTCAGAACATTGAGCAGTTTACAATCTTTCGACAGTTTAGAATTTCGCGAGTTAGATTATAATTTAACGGTTTTTACAATCTTACGGTGACATATATATTATATATGTTTATGTCACCGTAAGATTGTAAAAACCGTTAGTTTATAATCTAACTCGCGTAATTGCAAACTGTCGAAAGATTACAATTTAACGCATTATTTTCCGGTAGATTGTAATCTGATAGGTATTTAAACCCGATAAAACCTAAGTGCCCGGCCTGCGGCCGGGCACTACTTGCTTATTTATGTCGAACCCTAACCTAACCTACAAGAAAGAGACAAGAAAATACAATGAATATTTCAAAAACTGACACTCAGAACATTGAACTGTTTACAATCTTTCGACAGTTTACAATTTCGCCAGTTAGATTATAATCTAACGGGTTTTACAATCTTACGGTGACATATATAAGACTTGTCTTCGTAACAAGGCAAGCATGTCGGAGCGAGGTGTTGGTGACGCGAATCCACAAGTTTACCCACAAAGAAGTGCTCAACGCGGCTAAAGAAGTTTTCACTTCAAAAACATCCATCTATCCAAACTTTCGCATTTATAACATTATGTTAATCACGCCCCAACGGTTGAACGGATTTGGCTCAGAGATAGATTATAGTCTGAAAAAGCACATAGGCTACTTTTTATCCCGGAAAATTAAAGAATTCCCGCGGGAACCACAAACCTCAATCCACGCGGACGAAGTCGCGGGCAGTAATTAGCTATAGCTAGCTAGTAGCTAGATAGTATTACTCTTGTCCTCTGATGAACCTTGTTTATATGTCACCGTAAGATTGTAAAAACCGTTAGATTATAATCTAACTCGCGAAATTGTAAACTGTCGAAAGATTGTGAACCGTTCAATGTTCTGAGTGCCAATTTTTGTAACATTCTGCGGCCGGGCACTCAGGTTCTATTGGGTTAATATACCTAACAGATTACAATTTACCGAAAAATAATGCGTTAAATTGTAATCTTTCGACAGTTTACAATTTCGCGAGTTAGATTATAATCTAACGGTTTTTACAATCTTACGGTGGCTTAAATAAACTTTGAAGCTATTGCATAGCTTCTATCGCGGTCCTTGAGCGTGGAGACCGAATCCAGAAATTCCGTAACGAAAATAACCTAACACCCCCCACTCCGACCGGCACAGCGGTGATACTTTTTAGTTTTGCCATCTATCGATGAATAGCAGAACTTTTAATGACTTTTTGAAATATCACGCTTGTCTCTTTAGTTCAGCAACTCGTCTCTAGGTGGCATAGGTTGCATCGGCGTTACTGCGCATGCGTATTCCCCCTCTTCGCCCAGCAATCTGGTGACTCATGCCTGCTTAGAGTTTCGGCGTTAGGGCACCTCCTCTTTGTATTTACTTCATGGTACGACTCTACGAAGCTCGCACGAATCGAGACGAGCTGATCCGAAATCGGACGAATACGTAATCAGCTGTTTATGAGAAAGTATATAGGTGTATAGGTATTTATCATCTATGTACAACAGTGAATATCTGTACTCGTATAATTTGTGTACAGTGTTTTATTTATTTAATAAAAGAAAAAAAAATGTTTTCTCATCGGTCACCACGCTCAAAAAGTGTAACTTGAATTAATTTCAAAGAAAAAAAAACAAAGGAAATAAAATACTGCATAAATAAAATAAATAAATAATTATAATTGCATATGTTGATAAAACAGCTATGCAATAGCTTTACCGCGGCAGTCTCCGAGTACCACACGTCTTTTTTTTCCTCATTTATCTTACTTAATGATATTAAACTGTAAATATGTATATTCCATTTTATATTATTTTCTACCCTTTTATGATCCTTTCCAAAATAACGTTTTTTTTAAAATTTTCATTTTATTATGGTAAAATAAGTTTCTCCATTTAAAAAAAATTTGACTATGGCTCAATCGCTCGACGCGCGGAGCCACTAAACAAAAGAAGAAGTTTCGTGTCTGGACCATATTTTTTTTAACTGGCGTTACGGCTCTGGGTTCCAGCCAGTTATTTAGAAACAATGTCTTACATATAATTTAGTCCCTTCTCCTATCTAATACTGAACCTTTTAAGGAAGTCTGCAGTGTGGTGGTCCAGGAGTATGGAGGGTAGAGGTATAGAGAAATCAACTTTTCCCATAACCAATGTTGCTTTAGATTATAGCATTAAAAACCACAGTGTACAATGAGGTACTTGTAAATGATGAACTATAATAAAGATCTATTTCACATGTCAGATAAATTCAATACGTATAGTATTATGACTTATTCCTGGAATGTGAAAACTTATTATTTTATTATATAGACCTAACATTTATAACCCTTTTTTGTTATTCTTTGTTAAATTATGTACGCATTATAACTTCTTTTACATAAAATTTATTATAGAAGTGATAAACGTAAAATCAGAAACGATTCCAATTGTTAAATTGATAAATCTTGAATAATGGTTAGAATGAAATGCTGCTTCCAGCCACAAACAATTAATTTTTAATTGTATTTTACAAAACTTACCATTTTTTTTAAACGTTTGCACTGTTTAACCAGATTTGAAGCACATCTTTTTTTAGCAGTAGTTGTTTCCAAATTGAATAAAGTCGAATTTCGACTTTGTAATCGATTCCGTAATATTCGACAAGATTTACATCTTGGATTAGCTTGATTCCTTTTATAAGTGTCATCTCCAACAATCACATTTTTACAAAGTTTTGAATACCTGAAAATGAATGTAATTATATTAATTCAATTCGTATGAATCATTTTCTCAGTAGCTCATACATTCACATATGTAGAAACAATGTATCCTTACATATTACTGTCAATCTGAGTACCAACACATAAAGGCCATCTTTCCACTGATTTCAAATAGTCATAGACACAACTTAATGAATTAATTTTTTTGCTTAGAGGCAGTTCATCATTATTAGGAAAAATAACCTGAAATAGAATAATAATCAATAATTGTTTAAAAAAAATAGTTATATATTTCATTTATTTATTATTGCTTTCATGTACAGTATTCTTATTGCAAATACAGAGACATGAGGCCCCGTCAGGGCATTGCAATATTGAATCTACTCAGACATTCATTAATACATACAGTGATAGATGTATCCTTGTTTAAGCGTAACTGAATTTTGATCTGCTGAGTTGTTGGATCCATTCGCATAAATACAAATCCATTGGGCTTGGGTATATACAGCCAAAATGGCGGCAATTTTGGAGCTTCGATTTGTAGATTCTTCGAATCCTTAGATACATGTTGACTGAAAGGTGGTTCTATCAAGTCTTGTTCACTTCGAACACCAGCACCTATTAGATTATTAGAAAAATCTTCAACTGCTAATATTTTCTGTGGCTCGATGTTGCTTTCTTGCACTTGAAACAGCTCTTTATCTCCAGAGTTATTTGAATGTAATCTTGGCTTTTCCAGTTCATATACAGTACTTGTTAGAAACTCATGTTCAATTATCGGAATAAACTGATGCTGGATTGTTGGTAAAGCCTCTTCTTTAAGTATTTTTTTTCCTAAAGGCATAATCTTGAGCTCTCCTTTTATGTAAAGTTTCTCATACAATTTTATTTGTTCTTCTTTAAAATGGAGATGGCAAATGTAATCAGTAGCTTTTAATTCAATACCCAACGAAATTTTCCAATTTTGTAATCTCGCTGGTGTCTGTGAAATTAGATAAATAAAAAATGAATATGTCTTCATTGATTAAAAAGTTATAGAAATGAGCAATGGTATTTAAGAGTCCGGTGATCGCCGCTCGCAACTTCTATTCAACCCGCAAATATAAATTTGCCGGTATATTGCTATCTCTATTTGGCTGATGACACATGATCGGGTGCAAACGCGATAGCAATATGAGCGTACAGAATTTGTTATACATTTAGTCTAGTTCCGTAAATACCAAAAATGATGAATGATAACTTGTGTTTTTCACTCTGTGTTGTTATTCGGCAACTTGACAATATAGGCTATGCTCCTGGTCAATTACTACGTAACATATCGTCGGTTTTAATATGATACAAATAAGGAGAAAACATGTCATTCTTGTTGTAAAAACAAGCAAAACGCTATGCGCTTACATTTAATTTTGGGAAAATATTTTGAAAACATAATTATCCAGGGGCCTAGATAAATACAAGTTCAATCTTAATAATCGCATAAGCTGGTGGAAATATTCTCGAATTACGAATCATTTTGGTATTACGTTTGTATGGGCAATTCACCCTCCGCTGGCACCTTAAGGTAATTTTTTTATAAAAAATTGATTTACATACCGTTGGTTGGAAATACGAAAGAGGCTGAGGCGAATCATTTTTTTTGTTTTGGGATTTACGTCCACTTGGACAACTTTTCACAACACAAATTTTACCCATGACTGTTCTGGAATCTGAGCTGTTCTGATATTCACATACTTTTTCATAAAATTAAATGTTCATAAATCAATAAGTATACTATTCACAGTTTACGAAATAAAATCACTCTAGGCGCATGATTTCGTAAAATAATTCTTTATTTACAACAGGGAGATTTACGTTTACTAGCAGCAAAAACTACAAAATTACGTTTACCAAATATTACTACTGGGTACATAAAACTTGTCTCGGTACATATTTATTTACAATTTGTATCATTGTATGTCTACTAGTTATTGTCTCTGATGTCTATTTTTGTCTCAGAATAAATACAGGTCATTGATAAAGTACGAGATTTTTGTACATTTAGTTTTTTTACTTTTTAATTATCTGGTTTAACGGCTCTAGATTCTAGTCTTTCTGAGTAAGTTGTTGAAATTATACCATAGAGAATTCAACCACTAAAGATTTCATACCTAGTCGACAACACCGACCAGAAACAGAAGATCGGCAAAACGGCTTTAAGTATATTGACAAGGATATGAAATATCTTAATTAAATTGAAACTTCCTAAATAAGAAAGTGATCGAAGGAATTATAGAAAGAGAATCGAGATGGAACAACTGTACACAATCGATGTTGTTCTTGAAATCATTCGATAAAAAGAAGACAAAACAACATAAGTCGCAAAACAGAAACAACATAGCACTTATGCAGGCATCTCACAATAATGAGAATCGGAGATGACCCATCATGTCCAGATTGCGGCGAGGAAGAGACCAGCTTTCACTTCATAGCTTCCCACCTTACCAATGAGTACCCCATGTACTCATTGGTAAGGTTGGAATTAATTAGGCAAGGACAGGATTAGTGAAGAAAACCTAAGACTAAAACATCTCTCCATAGGGGATATCGTCAGATTCACTAAAGCTACGTAGTAGAAGTAATGAAGTAGGTTGGAAGGGGGAGGGGGGGGGGGGGGAGGCTGCCTAGACACCAAGAACACGTGCCCTAACACGGGGAAATGGTTCAATTAATGGACCGATCACCCGCCTGGTGACGGCGGGCGTCCCCTCTATAAGTACATACATACATACATACAAGTACAAATGGCGTATGGGAGAAGCTTAAGCTGGGGGGTTAGGGCCTTTTATATGTATACTGAGAAGGATATGAACTATCATATTTAAATTGAAGCTTCCGGTAAGTAGAAATGGCGTATGGGCGGAGCTTAAGGTGGGGTTTTTTTAAAAAATATAAAACTGCACAGTAACTGCCGCTTTGAATGTGGCGGCACCCTTGGTTTTTATAATACTTATATAAATCAGTCTTATATTTCAATATTTAATAACTAAATATGTGCAGTTCCATTTTTAGTTACCTACCTAAGTACTACGAGTATAAAAATACCTATCTGGACAAACTAACCTAAGCTCCTGCAACAACTAGTACAATATTACATAAATAAAGTATAACTACTGCATGTTGCTCTTTTTTTCTTTCCATCATTTTTTTAAATATATCTACAATATATTTCTTTTGCTTGTTTTTTCTTTTTTTGTTTATATTTTTTTTTGCGTTTTCCTTCATAAGCTAGTAAGCTCTTAAAATACATACATTTTATCAGCCTATGGGGCAGTTGCCCCATTTCTCTTAGCAGCAATTTTAAGCGTTTTTTCAGCAAAAGCAAAGAAATGAGGTGGGGTTAGGGCTGGTATTATCGATACATAAATAATCGATATAAAATTAATAAATAATTATACATAATATTTTGAAAATCACTTGTATTCGTATTTTAATTCGTAATTTAATAAAATAGCTGATGCCCGCGACTCCGTCCGCGTGAATTGAGGTTTTTTGGTTCCCGCGATAATTTTCCGGCGAAAAAAAACTAGCCGATCTCTTCCATCCAATATTACGCGCTTATAATATTAGTATAAAAAATTATCAGTTGAATGTAAACCTTACAAACAAAACTGTTTCATAATATTAGTTGGAATATCTAGATATTATGGAAAAAATGCTCCTGAATGACGTGATAATAAAAATAAACTAATTAAAAAAAATATTTATTGCAGCTCTCCTTTGTGCCAATTACGTGTGGCAGCCCTACGAAGATCGCCGACGTTGCAACCCCTACCAACACGTAATTTTGTTTATTAGGGTCAAGCCGACGCATCATTATTAATTAAGATCTAGATTAATTTATTCTATTCCTAATATCGGTTAGAGTCACCATCTTCGTATATTCCTAGTAATAATTATTTTTCTGTAATTAATTAAATAAGTAATAAAATAAATCCTTTTTTAAATCCTCCAAGTGCCACTAACGTAATTGGCGCAGTCGGTAGGATCTTCGCGGGAAAACTTCTGTTCCCGGGGGCTATCAAGTCCCGAAGTCGAAGAGAACCTACGGACCTGTGGCACATCAGGAGGAGAATCAAGAAATCGATTCCACGAAGAAAAGGAGCCATGCGGTATATGTGAGTACACTAGAATATTTCTCGTGTTGCTCTCCTTATCCTTAAGTACCTTTAAATTCCTCAAGATTTACCACCCAAGAGCCTCTAGTTCTCGCGAGCCTGAATTCAGACAGGCCCGACGACAACTAGTAGATAATAATAGATATTTAGACTTAGAAAGTAATTTAGGGTTAGACCAGTTGTTTGACATGGCCCAAGCCCAGCCAGACACAATTTTTAAGGCACTTCGCCTTGTCCCAGATTTTGATGGTAACCCTAACATATTGACGCGTTTTATAAAAATATGCGATCAGCTTGTTGCGCAATACGTAAGCACTACACCGGGAAATGAGTTCGCTAACTCGTGTGTTATTAATGGTATTTTAAATAAATCACAGGCACCGCGGCCTGTACCATCAACTCAAATGGAATACCAGATAGCTGGCTAGGAATCCGTACAGCCCTCATAAATAATTTCTCCGACCAAAGGGATGAAACAGCCCTCTACAATGACCTCTCCTTAGCCACTCAGGGGAATAAAACACCCCAGGAGTTTTACGAACACTGTCAAACTTTGTTTAGTACGATCATGACATTTGTGACACTACACGACGTTATCCCGACAACTATTGAGGCGAAACGCGAACTGTACAGAGGGCCTAGACAAACGGCATTCGATTCGCAGCGATTCCATTTCTTCTATCGCTAACGCTTTACCGTAAGCGAACTTCGTCTGCTAGACAAAGTCACCTGCGATTAACGAACGCCTATTCCATTCGGCTGTTCGATAAAAAGTAACTTTTGTCTATGGTCTTTCGTTATGAAACGTCAAATTCGTGCGCCAAACTTTGAATAGTGTATTGTTTGTGTTTGAGTGGTGTTTCTAAAGTGCGAGCGTGAAGTTGTTAATTAATTTAAAACTATTTCCTCTAATTAATATTATATTTCTTGGTAAGTATCAAAGTGCTTTTGTGTTTTATAGAAACAAATGAGATTTCAACCAGGGAAATAAAGATTTAGAATACTTTTCCCTTCTATGAATAAAACTGATAATCTGGTGAAATGTTTTGTTTTCTCACGTAGAAATGGAATCAAGAGGAAGGGCAAGTGGTGAGCAGTTTTCAGCTCTTTTGGAATTTATGGAAAGGTAAAATATTTGTTCCATACGTATTAAGTTTCTGAAAAGTTAAATTCTATACAGACGACCGAATGGCAGTCGTAATGTAAACAATGACGTGATTAACAGTAACGTAGCTCTTTGTTAACTCATATTTCAGCCACGGTGACTTGTCTAAACCGCTGGTGCTCAAGGTCGCATTAGAGCAGATTGTTGCCGGGAATAGTATCTTCTTTGGCGTCTAAGCCAAACACTTTCATTATGCGCTGCCCACAGTAAACGAAGCGTATGCATTTTATATTATTAGCACTAGGTACACTAAAATTTACAAACAACTGACAAAGTTACAAAATAATGCAAAAGACAACAATTTAATCACAAATTCATTCAAGAAACGTCTAAAAATATCAAAACAATCCACTCAACTTCACAACAATGGCGCTATTTGTTTCGTTTTCTACAGGGTAATGGCGTTCGTTAAAGTTTCCGTCAAAAGAAGCGCTCACTATAAATAACGCTTGTCAAAAATGCCACTTGGCTAGCACTTGTCGACACATGTCTATGGGATTAGTCATTCGACATTGTCGATTCTTTCGATGGAATCGATTTAAATTAACATTGTCTAGCAAATTTCGATTCGTTTAAATTATACCACGTGACGTTTCTATAGCTAATGTCAATCCCATACATTTTTGGACTTTTCTACTAGCGTCATCGCTAATAGAATGTCACTTTGTCTAGGCCCTCAGGAAAGTCACTGTGCAAGCATATGTACGCGGATTAAAGGAACCCTTGGGATCGCGCATATGTTGCATGCGGCCTAGCACTATGGAAAAAGCTCTCGAATACGTTCAGGAAGAACTTAACGTAATCTATTTGCAACAACGAAACGAACCCTCCAGAAATCAATTAATACCTAAGGTTCCCATACCCCATAACTTACCGCCAGCCACACCACAGTTTATACCACCACGACCGCCAACCTTCCAGACACCTACACCGAACTGGCCTGCACCTTACGGACAGCGCCCGATGAGACCCCCGACTCAGCCAGCTAATCAAAATCAACCCCGTATGCCAACCAACACCCAAAAAATGTTCGCTGCTCCACCGCCTAACTACAACCCCCGTAGCAATGTATTTCGACTACCACCCCGAAACAACCAGACTAACGGACAAACACTGCAGCCTATGAGTGGAGTCCAAAGATTCAATACCCGACCATTACCTCCTATTAATGCCCCAACAGGTTATAATTGGAATAGGTTCGGGGACCATACAGCTAGTAATAATTTCAAACCGCGCGAAATGCACGTAAATGAATGTATGCAATATGACGGATCATATTACGATGACTACAATACTTACTACGAGCCCGAGTACGATTACACTTACAATAATGACTATAGTAGTGCTTATGACCAGGGTTTGCCTTGTGACTTAAATAATTCTTACTATTTTATCACGACCGTTGACGATCAATTTTACGTAGAATCCCAACCACAGGCAGTGTCTGACCAATCAGAACAGGATTTTCAGAAGGCTTCGAAATCATCAAAGCCAAAATAGAAGTAAATCTTCAAACGCAGAGGCAATTACCCTACATCCAGATCGCGAACCCCCCATTAAAATTGCTGGTCGATACAGGTGCAAACCAGAGCTTCATCAACCCTGAAGCTGTCGAAAGATACTATACCGATTTTCCTCTAAACTTTGACCCGTTCGAAGTAACAAACATACACGCGACCAGTAGGAATAATTATTCTATTACAATACCTTGTTTCAAAGAGTTCAACGACACAAATGATATTAAGTTGTTTGTGTATCAATTTCACAACTACTTCGATGGTCTTATAGGTTTAGATTTATTAAATGAATGGGAAGTCCGCATAGATTTAAAGGAAGGTCGTCTAATAACGCACTCTGCCTCCAACCCGATCAGGATGTATAACTCATGTAATGTAAATCTTTATGAGGATGTCATTCCAGCGGGTTCCTCGAAAATTATACGTATCCCAGTCGACGTATCGGACGGCGATGCCTTTATTAACGAACAAGTGATATGTAATTGTATAGTACACGAGTGCATCACCACAGTAAAAAATAATCGCGGTTACCTAGAAGTCGAGAACCCTTCGCGAAACGATGTAATTTTCTCACATGATCGTCCCGCGCACGCGGAATTATTTAATATTCAATGCACGCGTACACAGCAGCTATCACCACGCGCACGGGAAGTAGTCTCGCGCTTACGAACCGACCACTTGAACGAGGAGGAAAAAGCTAACCTTATTACGCTTTGCTCGCGCTACTCCGACGTATTTTATATAGAAGGAGAAAATTTGACTTTCACGAACCAAATTAAACATCGAATCAGAACAACCGATGAGGTGCCCAGTTCACTCCAAAAGTTATCGCTATCCATTCATACACCGACAAGAGGTTAGGGATCAGATACAAAAGATGCTGCAACAAGGCATAATACGACCCTCTGACTCCGCCTGGAGTTCACCGATCTGGGTAGTACCCAAGAAGGTAGACGCTTCCGAAAAAAAGAAATGGCGTATCGTAGTTGACTTTCGGAAACTCAATGAAAAAACCATCGACGACAAATACCCAATACCGAACATTAACGACGTACTTGACAAACTAGGAAAATGTCAATACTTTTCGACCCTAGACTTAGCCAGCGGGTTCTACCAGGTAGAAATGGACCCCCAAAATATTTCTAAAACAGCTTTTAACGTAGAAAATGGGCATTTTGAGTTCCTTAGAATGCCCATGGGCCTCAAAAATTCACCGTCTACATTTCAACGCGTGATGGACAATGTTTTAAGAGGATTGCAGAACGAAATATGCTTGGTTTATTTAGACGATATCATAGTATTCAGCACCTCCCTACAAGAACATCTAGTAAATCTAGAAAAGGTTTTTCAGAGACTTCGAGAGTCTAACTTTAAGATACAGATGGACAAATCGGAGTTCTTAAAGTTAGAGACCGCCTATCTGGGTCATATAATTAGCAAAGACGGTATTAAACCTAACCCTGACAAGATCGCTGCTATCGAGAAGTATCCGATTCCAAAGACTCAAAAGGAAATTAAACAATTCTTAGGCCTTCTCGGTTATTACCGAAAATTTATCCCAGACTTTTCCCGCATAACCAAACCTCTCACCCAATATCTCAAAAAGGGCAGGAAGGTTATCCCTGACAGAGAATACATTAATTGCTTCGAGAAATGTAAATCTCTATTGACTAATGATCCCATACTACAATATCCCGACTTCACCAAGGAATTCGTCTTAACAACCGATGCCTCAAACGTAGCCATCGCAGGTGTACTATCCCAGGGCCCCATAGGTTCCGATAGACCCATCTGTTATGCATCTAGGACCCTAAATGATAGCGAAGTTAACTGTAGCGTTATCGAGAAAGAGCTGCTCAGCATCGTTTGGGCCACAAAATATTTCAGGCCATACCTCTTCGGACGCAAATTCAAAATTGTAACGGACCACAAACCATTACAGTGGATGATGAATTTGAAGGAGTCAAATTCACGACTAACTAGGTGGAGACTCAGACTCAGTGAATATGACTTTACGGTCGTCTACAAAAACGGGAAAGCGAATACAAACGCTGATGCCCTGTCCCGAATAGAAATTCATAATAACGACATCGACACTGCATCCCTATTTCAGGAAATAGAAGACTACGTTAGTTCCTTAGCAGGAAACCCATCCACATCAATAGCTCCTCAAGCAAACTCTTGCACCGAAACAGCTCATACGAGTGCCGAAAATCCCATCCTAGAAATCCCCATCAGTGACGAACCCCTGAACAAGTTTCACCGACAGTTACACCTTACCCTCGTAAACGATATCAAACGGAAACCGATCATGACTAAGCCATTTGACACCCATACAAGAATCAGCCTACAACTATCGGAATCCAACCTAGAGACTGACGTCATCAACGCCATAAAGGACTATGTTACTCCAAAGTTTAAAACAGCAATTCTAGTTAACCCACCTCTAGCCATGTACTCCATCATACCGATCCTACAGGAAAAATTCAAAAGTTCATCAATGAATCTTGTATTAGCGAAAAGGGAGCTAGAAAACGTAAAAGAATACCTCAGACAACAGGAGATTATACGCCATTACCATGACGGAAAAACGAACCACCGCGGCATCAACGAATGTTATCTAGCCTTATCCCAGAAATATTATTGGCCTAAGATGCGGGAACATATTACTAAATTTATAAACGAATGTACCATCTGTGGGCAAGCTAAATATGACAGAAATCCTATAAGACCCCAATTTAACATTGTACCCCCAGCAACAAAGCCTTTCGAAATTCATATAGACTTATTCACCGCACAAAATGAAAAATATTTGACCTTCATTGACGTCTTTACTAAGTACGGTCAGGCATATCATCTGCAAGACGGTACAGCCATAAGCATACTACAAGCACTTTTAAGGTACTGCACCCATCATAACGTACCCTTGACTATCATCACAGATAATGGCACCGAATTTACCAACCAGTTGTTCATGGAGTTCACAAGACTCCATAAAATTAATCATCATAGAATCCTAGCTCATTCCCCTAATGCTAACGGAAACATAGAACGATTCCATTCCACAATACTGGAACATCTTAGGATCCTGAAGCTACAACGTAAAGACGAACCCATCATAAACCTCATGCCTTACGCCATCATAGCTTACAACAATACCATTCATAGTTTCACAAGATGTAGACCGTTCGACTTACTAACCGGGCATTTCGACTCTAGAGACTGTCTTGACCTTGACATTACCCAACAACTACTACAACAATATGTCCAAACCCACAGAGATCAAATGCAAAAAGTGTATGAGATCATAAATTCCACATCTCTCGACAATCGTAAAGCCTTAATAGAAACTAGGAACGAAACTCGCGAACCAGAGGCACAATACGCTCCGGACCAACAAATTTTCATAAAAAACCCCCTAGCCAGCCGGCAAAAAACAGCCCCACGCTACACTCAGGACACGGTATTAGCCAATCTACCCATTCACATTTACACCTCCAAAAAACGAGGACCAGTGGCAAAATCTAGATTAAAACGAGTCCCTAAGACAACATATTTGTTACAGGATGCTGCTATTATTGACGTTCCGAGTAACTCGACCCGAGGAGATAAGACTTGAAAGTCTGGATGACGGACCGGGACTGTTACCTTACAAACTTGGACCAATGAGATTAACTACTCAGCACCATACGTTCCTACAATACGTACGGTTAGACCAGATTGAGAACCGAATAAACTCATTAAAATCCCATTTACTGACCTACCAGGACCTGATGACCAATAATACATACTCACTCTACGAAATTCAGACAAGCCATCTGCTTAACAAGCTTGACAGTGTATTGCATCAATTAAAGTCCTTAGAACCGAATCGTACCAAAAGAGGTTTAGTTGACGGTCTAGGTTCAATCATAAAAAGCATAAGTGGCAACTTAGACTACACTGATGCCCTGAAGTATAATGAGGCAATCAAAATGTTACAAACAAACCAGGACAAATTTGTGACAGAATTCAATAACCATATTAGCCTGGGAAAGGACTGGATGTCTAAACATAACTATATATTAGAACAAATAGTAAAAAATCTGGCCACAATCAACTCCACAATAGAAGACATAGTCAAAAAGGAATCATATAAAGACTTAAGTTTGGTAAAATTCACGAGACTTTCCCAACTTTTAGTTATTATTAGCTATAATGTAGAGGATTTAATGCAAGAATTAATTAGAATAGAAAATAGTTTAGCATTCGTACGCGCATCAAGCACGCACCACTCTATGATAGATATAGATGTATTGAGTTCAATGATTAGTAAGCTTCAAAGTATTTACGGGATAGATCAAATAATAAAATTAGAATTAAGGGATTATTACGATATTATAAAACCAGCGTCGTACTACGTAGAAAAACAAATAGTTTTCGTATTTAATTTCCCAATCTTGTCTAAGGATATATTTAACTTATATAGGCTATCTATAGTTCCTAACAAAAATGCTCAGGCTCTCATCCCCCCCTATCCCTTCATAGCAACTAACGAGGAATCATTCGTGTACATAGAGACAGAATGTCCGAAGTTTAACAACTGGTTCCTATGCGAAAAAGGGATCGACCATCAAATCCGCACTAAATCAGACTGCATCCACGAACTGATCGTCAAGCAAACTCTACGGGAATCCTGCCAACTCGCAACCATTAATCTAGCGGATGAAGCAATGGAAAAGCTAGACGATAGACACTACATTCTGTCATTCCCCAAGACCACAAGAGTACAGCTTTCCTGCGACCAGCAAGACCACACTTCACTTCAGGGAAGCTACTTCGCTACAATCCCGGTCGGATGTCGCCTGAAGTCCGAGGACCTTACCATAGTCAACGACTACGACGAAATCAAGGGCCAGGCTTTAAAACTATCCAAAATACCCTACGACGTCGGAAAACAGGCTATCACATCACCACGCTTCAATCTAAGCTCCATCAACCTTCAAGATCTTCATAATATCCAAGAGAAAATCATGGTTCAAGCCCCTCTCAGAATCGAACAAGTACAACCAAGCACCCTTTATCATACTACCATACCCTTCTACATAATACTATCGGGTATATGCATTCTTCTTATCCTCCGGTTACTTCAAAGGTGCCTGGCAGGGAGACGAGGAAAACAACTTAAGACAAAACCGAGAAAACCGCCGAGTAGGAAGACGTCCCGGCAACATTTTCGCTGAAAGTCCTCAAATAGTTGCCGTTCTGAGGGTGGAGGAATTACGTGTGGCAGCCCTACGAAGATCGCCGACGTTGCAACTCCTACCAACACGTAATTTTGTTTATTAGGGTCAAGCCGACGCATCATTATTAATTAAGATCTAGATTAATTTATTCTATTCCTAATATCGGTTAGAGTCACCATCTTCGTATATTCCTAGTAATAATTATTTTTCTGTAATTAATTAAATAAGTAATAAAATAAATCCTTTTTTAAATCCTCCAAGTGCCACTAACGTAATTTGCCCATAAATTTGAAACATAAATAAGAACTTCTAAGATGTATGCATATCTAAAACCAAAAACAGCATTTATGTCGGCCTAGTAGTTTTTCAGAAAAATGGTAATCACGATCGGAGGGCCTCCGTAGGCCAGGCTTGTTGGCCAGCGTAGCGGACTATGGGTGAACCCTTAGCATTCTAACAGGATGCTCCTACTCAGTAGTGGGCGCTGGTTGGTTGAAATGATGAATAAAAATATAATCATGCTGCAACGCCCCCGTGTTGGCCAGCTTGGTGGACTATGGCCAAACCGTTTTCATTCCGAGAGGAGACTCATGCTCAAATTGGAGCCTGCAATGGGTTGAAGTATGAAGTATTCTACTTTGAGAAAGATCGTTATAAGTTTCTGGACACAAAATGAGGTTTAATTCTTGCAAGGGTTGAATTGCCTGTTGCCCAGGTGGTAAATTCTGTAATAAGAAAGAAATAGTAAAATATTATTATTTGGATTAGAGAAAATCATTACTGAGAAGATTACATTATTGATTTTATTATTCATCACACACAAGAATATTGAGTAAAGATTCTTACTGGTATACGTAGAAATGAGCAGGCATCATGTTTGAGACGCTGGCGGTTTAGAGTGACATTCCCATTGAAATGATGACTGCATAGTCTGCTTCCTTTTGTAGGCTTGAACTCAGGTCAGTTATAGCATTCAGCCATCTTAGTCTTAATTCATGATATTTTGCGAATCTGAAACAATTGTAAAACATTAGTTAAAATGATACACAATAACTGCAATGAAGGGACCAAAAACTACTTAAATAGACACTGTAATATTCGAATACGACACCATACCGGAGAGCGGGTGTCAATCACTAGGTGACTAGGTTATCATTGCTACAGCATTAAATGAATTTGGCAATATTATAAGTAGAAGCTGACTGTTTAATTTCATTTCTCTACCCCTTAGAGTGAAAAACAGTATATGAAGTTATGAAGTAACAGATATGAAGTTTTAATTTTATCGATGTTCAATTTATTTGTAAACAATACAATCCCCACACTTTATATACGCTCCAAACAAAAAGTAATGAAATAATCCAAATTTTTGGGGACAGCGTAAAAATTGACGTGTTTTGGATTCAGTAAAGAAGGAGCTTAGATATATTTAGACGAAATAACTTAAAATATTCGCCACAAAAAAAACTCTACATCTGGAAAATTACCGCCGAAACCAAAAAACCAATCAGCCAGTTCGATATAAAATGCGAATACCTACTAGTGTTGTACAAAATATTATGTTTAATTATTTATTAATTATATTTGAGATAATTTTATATCGATTATATGTATTAGTATCGATATTACCAGCCAGCCCCGCCCTTACGCCATTTTTACTTACCGGAACCTTCAATTTAAATATAGTTCATATCTTTCTCAATATACATATCAAAGGACATACAAAGGACTTTCTCTTGTCTCTCTGGTATCTGACTGTGGGTATTTGACTTGTATCTGAGTGGTATCTGATGATTTATGACAGTGTGTCTTGTCTCTGAGTTGTGACTTGTGATAATATTGTTTAGCCTCAGAAGGACTATAATCCAGAGCCGTTAAAGCAGGTAAATAAAAATAAAAAAGTTTTGTTACTGACTAACTTGTCTCTGGTATGGTCTAAATCGGCGGTCTAACAGCTGGGCGACCGTGTATCTCTGACAGCTACAGTGTAACGATCGCAATCACCTCTGATTGGATAATGCTCTTCCACTATTGGACAAAATCCATTGACGCAGCAAGAATACGATAAATTCAGCCAATCACAACAATTGATGCAGAAGATACGCGGTCGACCTGCTGGTTGTACTCTTTCTGGTTGTACTTTAGATTTATTTTATGGGGCAAGCCGATTTTTTTTGTTAAAAAAAATAAAATATTTGCACCCTTGAATGTTGAGTGTGTCCTAATGTTAGCCTATAGCCCTTTCGTTAAGTATCTTTGTAAATATTTTAAAATTAACAAACTTAAATTGTAATTTGTACATAGTATAGTAGATCCCTTTTATTATTTTTATTTGTGTTTGTCTCTTTATGGTAAGTCTATTGTTATGTAGAGTAGTTTACTAACAAATATATAAATATGCCTTCTATTACATAATATTTTTAGTAATTTTGGCACTCTTTAACCGGCCAATCTCCTTCGTGCCTCCCTCAAGTTACTCGACACTGGCGAAGTGCATTGTGCTGGCTTGGCACTACTCAAAGCCATAAACCAAGAGAAGAAGAAGAAGAAAATATTTGCACTTGAAATTGCTTGTGTGAAAAAATATGAAATTTTTTCTTACTTTGAGAGAATCCCAAATTTCCACATAAATTCGTTGGTAATGGATATGAAATAATATTATCGATAATTTTTTTAATTAGTGAAAACTAAAAATGAGGTGTTGTGTACGAAATTGTGGAAACGATACGAAAAAAACAACAAAGAGTCATGGAATCACGTTTCACATGTGAGTTTTAGTTATAATTTAATCATATTCAGTCAGTAATCTTTATAATTTTAATAGAACTAAGATGTTCAAAATATCCAATCATAGGTATTCATTGCCGACTATGGGAGATAATAATATAGTGCCTTTGGACAAAAACCATTCAATTGGCGCCGCGTTCAAAAACTACCTACAGCAAGAGTTATAAAAAAAAATTCGCAGTCTTAGGGACTGCTTACAGAAGTGAATACGAATATTATTATTTTTCTTTTGTTTTTTTTTTGTTTTTCTTTTTTTTTTTATTTGTGTTTAAACTTTATTTTCATTAAAATGATTAAATTGTAAACCCAAACACTCAGGCATTAAAGTTTTAATTTCGAATGTAGTATATTTATATGTTCACTTGCATGTTGGTCACGGTCACGCAAATCTACATTTTGCCTTCTACCAAAGTGCTCAAGCCGGAAGAAGTTTTCTGCTCAATGCGCCTAAAGAAGTTTTTACTTCAAAAATTGGCACTCATATGCCGATAGAAGTGAAAAAGAAGTTTTTTTTTGTTTTTTTAATAATTTTTTTCTGTTTTTTTTTTTAATTAATATTATTACACCTTAACACTAATGCCTTAAAGTTTAATTTCGAATGTTGTATATTTATATGTTTGAGAGCATGTCGCTGTTCGCGAGCATGGTCGCGCGAATCTACATTTTTACCCCCTACCAAAAAGTGCTCAAGGCACCTAAAGAAGTTTTACACTTTCAATATAAATTTCCAAAACTTCTCAGTTCATCTTCATTGGCTAAGAGTAAATTAGACAAAAGTAATTAAAGAAAATTACTTATTTAAATGCCTTTCAGTGCTTCTGAAGTCCACTTTTTTTAAAAGTTTTTTTCATGTTTCAGGATACCAAAAGAGACAAATCTTCGAAATGCCTGGATTGAGGCACTAGGTATTTCAGAGTGGGAACCAAGAGATAGAAGGTAAAATATTCACATTTAGAACTCCTGTAGCTTTAGTTTTAAGATATAGTGGTTAATTACTATAACCATCATGTGTTATACATTGTAAATGTGACGTTCAGAAGGTGTAGTATGTAGGGACCAATTTTGAATAAATATACACCGAGTTTGAGTTATTAATGAAATAAAATGATTTATTTCACATAGAACAACTTGTGCCACTTATGATAAGTCGTAAGAATCTACAACCACACACACATACTCATATTATTTAAATAAAGTAATCTGATGTTTAATTATTTTATCTCTTATTTGCAGTACAGTATGTTCAGAACATTTCCAACAAGATGCTTTCTATGAGACAAGACGAGGATTAAGAAGAATAAAGAGTGGTTATGTACCCATTCCAATGCTTGTGAGTAACTTACGTAAAATGTAACAACAATTACAAGCTAATTAGTGATTAAACAAACTTACAAAGTGAAATTCTATCATATTTATACTAGCTGATGCCCGCGACTCCGACCGCGTGGATTAAGGTGTTTTAGGGGTATGAAAAATAGATAGTAGCTGATTCTCAGACCTACTGAATATGCATATCAAATTTCATACAAATCCGTCAAGCCGTTTCGGAGGAGTATGGTAACTAACATTGTGACATGAGAATTTTATATATGTCACCGTGAGATTGTAAAAACCGTTAGATACCTAACTCGCGAAATTCTAAACTGTTCAATGTTCTGAATGTCAATTTTTGAAATATTCATTTTATTTACGTTTTCTTGTCTCTTTCTTGTAGGTTAGGTTAGGGTTCGACATAAATAATCAAGTAGTGCCCGGCCGCAGGCGCACTTAGGTTTTATCGGGTTTAAATACCTATCAGATTACAATCTACTGGAAAAATATTTTAAATTTTTGCGTTAAATTCTAATCTTTCGACAGTTTAGAATTTCGCGAGTTTGATTATAATCTAACGGTTTTTACAATCTTACGGTGACATATATGTATATAAGAAGATGAGTCCCTTCATTCGAAGATATAATTTATTTATCAGTTGGTTTCTCACCCGAATAGCAACCATAGCAAAATTCAGAGACAAAATTCTCCCACCAAGTATCTTCACCCGTTAACCCACTGGCCAGATCATCGTCATTTAGTTCGGAGTTATTTAATGCTATTGCGAAAATATATTTAGGGCTGGGTGGGATGGGGAATTTTATTTTTATTATTATTATATTTTATACTATGTAGCCCAATTACCACTCACTGACTCACTGACTCATTGACATCATTGTTCTCCTAGAAAGAGACAGAAAACGATACAATGAGATGTGTTTGAGTGCGGGATGGGAGTAGGGAAAAATTATGACATTTCGGAAAAACAAGATGGCGGCCGACGTGCTTTTTGTAACTTTTTTGTTTTCCAACCGATATCGTCACAACTCGCAATGATTGAAGAAATTGGGAAGCGATTAATAGAAAAAGTGAAAACAATTTAAAAAACAAGATGGCGGCTGAGCTGAAGTGTTTTCAAATTTTTGGTTTTTCGACCCCGAACCGCGGGTCCACAGATCCGAAACGGCGTGGTCGAGCATAATATTTTTTCTTTTTTCGCCTATAATTATCCTGTATTTTGACAGAATGGGAGTGATTTTTAAAAATTCAAGATGGGCGGCTGTCGCGGCGGCCGTTTGGTATGAGGTACGAAAACACGCAATTTTAAAATTTAAATTTCTCACAGTTGGCAACGTCGGAGCGTTTCGACTTCTAGGAGGCGATTGTGTGTACAAACTCGAGGTATGGAATGGGAGAAAAAATTACCCCATTTCTCGGGAAATTTTCAAGATTTACCCCAAAAATTAAGAAATTGAAATACGTATTTTTTGCAAAACGCGAGTACGAGCAACCACGTGTCTCACTTGTATGAATGACATTTGGGTATTTTCGTCGCCGAGCTCTGACAACACTGGAATTTATAAAAGTAAAAGTGATTTTCGACATGGTCTTTTTTCAGGGGCGATCATTTCGGCTGGGTGCGAGCGAGATGAAAAATTGAAACGTCATCAGGAGCGGTATATCCTGTTGTTCACGGGAAAATTATAAAACTATGTAATATGTTTCTGTGAATCGAGGTGACGGCCATTTTGTATTCTTTTTGTGTTTTTGAAACTTTCGACCACGCTTTCGAGGCAGTGGGCAACATTTAGGAAAGTTGAGATGTACGGATCGATTGTGTAACTCGACTGGCAGTATCGAGATATATAAAAAGTGTTGCCACATTTGGGGTAGTTTTCTAGATTTTCCCCAAAAATTTCCTCCTGTTTTTGGATTGGTGGATGGCTTGGACTGATGGCTTCGTATAGAAGTCAGAAAATATAACTTGAAGAAAAATATGGAGACAGCTGATGATTGAGGATTTCGGAAACGGGTAAAGAGCACGGCCAAGGTATTGAAGATAGGTGGGTATGTTAGAGTAGGTGCTCGAACAAATGTCACTCGAAACCTCATCCAATTGGTAAAAAACTCAAAAATGGTGCATTCAAGATGGCTGCCATACAAATTTCGTCAGTGTCTATCTCGGAGAGTATAAGAGATAGAAGTCTGGTTTCTTGGCAAGAGATGATCAGGACGAGGAGGTCTAGTTAGCGAAATGAAAAAATTCAAGATGGCTGAATATTTTTTTCATACCAAATTATATGGCGAATATTGAAGAGACTACAAGTTTTGAACTATGCAAGATTGTGATGCGGTTCCCCGGTTTTACCCACGACGGGGCTCTCTGGGATCACAAAACAAGAAACTGATACCAAAGATTTAAAAAATCAGCGCCATTTTGAAATTCTTTGTTAACTGACCGATTTCGTTCAAAATCGATATTTAAGGCTTCCTGGGATTATAAAACGGGAAACTGATACCATAGTCTTAAAAAATCAGCGCCATTTTGAAAGGCTTCTTTAATCGACCGTTTTCGTTTAAAATCGATATTTAGGGCTCCCTGGTATTACAAAATAGGAAACTGATACCTATGTTGTAAAAAATCAGAGCCATTTTGAAATTCTTTGTTAATTGACCGATTACGTTCAAAATCGATATTTAGGACTCCATGGGGTTACAAAACGGGAAACTGTTACCAAAGTTAAAAAAAAACCAACGCTATTTTAAAATCCTTTGTTAATTGACCGATTTCGTTCAAAATGTAGGACTTTCTGGGATTACCTGGGAAAATCGATACAGTAAAGTCTGTACTACTTGTAAGTCTAACCACATCCCGTGAGCTGCTTTAGCAGCTCGCGCACAGGGCGAAATACTAGTTCTTATTATATATTCGAATGAAGCGACTCATATAATTATGATAGAACTTCACTTTATAAGTTCGTTTAATCACTAATTATACTTTGTGGCTTCATTCTTCAGATATAATTTATTTAACAGATAGATGTTTAGGTTTAGAGATAAATATTTTTGCAAGAACTATTCTACGCTGAATAGATACTAATTATTGCTCTCAATAATTGTATTTATTCTTGCCTATCCTCTTATTCCACCTGCCATGTTATAAGCGGTTTTATGCTTAAGGTGGGAATCATGGGCTGATTTTCAGATATCTTCATCTAGGGACAGCTATGATTAACATTTAATTTAGGAATACATTTTTACTTCAGCTGCTGAGTAACAGCCTATAGTGTCGATGCAAACGAATGGAACTAATTATTGAGATTACACGAAGATGAAGTAAATTCAATTCAACTAGTAGGTTTCTAACGATTAATATAAGATGTTAGTGATGATAACTGGGAGCAACGGCGGAACGTGCTCTGGATACACGTAGGGAACAAATTGGGCAAATTCAGACTTCCAAATTCGGTCATCCATTTACCAACTTGGGTCAACATTGCTTAACAATCGCAATCGACTGATGTGAGTTGTCGCAACTAGGCCACTTGTCCCTTTTTAGTTAATATTCAACACTAACCTAGAACTTAAAACCTTTTAATTATTATTTTTAAATAGAATAGTGAAAGTAGCTGTGTTCTAACTGGGTGTCCCATGATACCACGGGGCTTGCTTTAAGTATAATAATTTTTCTTTGTAATACTTGCTGATATAATATAATTGTTTATTTTTAGGAATCTGAAGATTTAGATGCACCCGCAACTCTAAGGGTAAGTTATCTTTTTTATTGTTAAGTATAAGCAGAGAGTGGAATCAGTCGAAAATAAAATGATAATGTTTTTAGGGTTCTGTATCTCAAGAGGAAAAAAGGAACCCTTATAGGATCACTTTGTTGTCCCTCCGTCTGCCATCACCCTTTTTCTCGGAGATGAGTGGAGGTATCAAGTTGAAATTAATAACAAATACTTAGGTCTACAGTCCATAGGCGCTGTATAAAAATCAAGGTTGTAAGTCAACGCAATCAAAAGATACAGCCGTTTATGCCGCATATTTTGCACATTTTGACACTTGCCAGTAACTCAAAACCTATAGGGTACTTCCCGTTGACCTAGTATGGAATTTGGCAAGAAGCAAGGTCTCACAGTACAAGTATAGGAAAAAAACTGGAATTGTTTAATAAGGGTTCCCTTGCGTGCTCATAGGGTGTCGAATTGTTTTTCAGGCATTAACAAATTAGCGCCATCCGTAAGCCAGTTATTTCACAGCTGATTACGTGTTGTTATGACAATATTAAAATAATTTATATTGTGTGGTGAAACGAAACCCTTTGTGCGCGAGTCTGGCTCGTATTTGACCAGATTTTTAGATAATATATGAGTTTAGATAAAGTAGTGTATGAATTAGGTATTAAATCACTCATGTGAATTATGATACTATTAAAAACCTTACTTGAAGCTCGGTTTTTAAACTCGCTCCCAACTCGCTTAATAGCCCCCATTATACAACCTTCTCAAACTCTTAAGTATATTTATTCAAATTAGGTAAGTACACTGTATGCTTGACGTCCAATTACCATGATGGTGATCTTAAAACTAAAGCTTTGAGGGTTCCAAACGCGCCGTGGTCTGAAAATAGCCCACAACAAACAGCCATTTTTTTTAGTATCAACATCTCACAAATATAAATATATATATGTAATTGTTATAATATAATTATAACAATTACATACCTAATTAGTCGCTGGAACGGTTCATACCCATGCCTTCCTATAATTCAAATAATCCCTTACATTGTAATAAGACATTTCAATTAGTTTACGTTTTACTAAACTATTACTTTTCTTTACCCAGGTGTGCAGAGTATGTCTGTCTATGAATGTCAAAATGTATCAGATCTCAGAAAGGAACCTGGACGTTATGTACGAGCAGATAGTTGGAATGTCTGTAAGTTTTTTAATTTTTATAACATACTAGCTGATGCCCGCGACTACGTCCGCGTGGATTGAGGTTTTTTTGGTTCCCGCGGAAACTCCTTAGTTTTCCGGGATAAAAAGTAGCCTATGTGTTATTCCAGACTATAATCTATCTCTGTGCCAAATTTCATCCAAATCCGTTCAGCCGTTCAGGCTTGATTGAGTAACACAACCATACATCCATACATCCATCCAAACTTTCGCATTTATAATAGTATTATAAGTATTAGTATTAGTATAGACTAGCAGATGCCCGCGACTTCGTCCGCGTCAATTGAGGTTTTTGGTTCCCGCCGGAACTCATTAATTTTCTGGGAAAAAAAGTAGCCTATGTTTTATTCCAGACTATAATCTATCTCTGTGCCAAACATCCAGATTCATACATCCATCCATCCAAACTATCGCATTTATAATATTTGTATAGATTATAGATATATCTTATGTATAAAATTCTCGTGTCACAATGTTAGTCACCATACTCCTCCGAAACGGCTTGACCGATTTTTATGAAATTTTATATGCATATTCAGTACGTCTAAAAATTGGCTACTATTTTTTTTTCATACCCCTAAAACACCTCAATCCACGTAGACGGAGTAGCGGGCATCAGCTAGTATATTATTGACCGAGCGCAGCGAAGGTCTCTGAGTCTACTTGAGTGAATTTGCACTTGTCCGTCCTAGGGTTGCCAAAAAAAATTGTCGTCTGTCAGAGCCTTATAACTTCTGAATTACCGAACGTAATTACTTCAAATTTAAATATAATATGTAAACCGATAGCCTCCAGGCGAATATGGCTTAAAAAGTTATAAAAATCTTTATTTCAGGCGGGCTTTCATAGAAACGAATGCGAAGTAAAATATTTTTTATAGCGTTACATAAGGTTGCGGTATATCATTATAAAGATAATTAGGAATAGAGTCAAAAAAATTTTTTTTTTAATTTTTCCCCTAAAATTGACTAAATGGGCTTTCAAAGTGGAGATTTTCTAACGTCCAAAGTTGACCTCAGAACTCCCAATCAATTTTCTGAAAGGCTGAGCCTGAAATTTGATCAATTATTTGAATTATATCCTGTACTTGAACAACAAATACTAAAATTAGATAAATATTATAAGGAAACGAAATTATTTAATTTTTAATGAGCTTCAGTATTTTTAACAGAACTTCACAAAGATGTCAATAGATGGCGCTCTGTAAAAGTTTATTCGTTTGTGCTTACAAATAATAGACGTTAGCACCATCTTACGTGGAATAAAAAAAAGTTAACTATTACAATATATAGTTAACATTATCTTATGGATACCGCGAGGTCTCAGTTCGGGGCGAACCACTAGTATTATTATTATCTGATTTACTAGCCGGCATGCGTTGCAAGCCTATAGATTTTATGGGCCAGAAACTTTCCCGGGCGTCCCCAGAGCACCCTACTAAAGTTTCACATCACAATCACAATCGGATAACGGATTAATGGTTTCAGAACGCATGGAGGACAAACATAAAAATAGGAATTATTTTTGAAAACATGTAGCAATATCTATACTATACTACTTGTAATAAAACTGTAACTGAAAGATTTCTGTACATTTAATATATTCAGAAAATTTTAATAGGGGTATGCTTTACTATCGATACTGAGCCCAAAACAGATTTTTATTTAATTTTTGTCTGTCTATCTGTTTGTCTGTCTGTCTGTTGGCCGCGCATCACGCGAAAAGTAATGGACAGATTTAAAATTTGGTATAGCGGTAGCTGATACTCCGGGTCAATATAAAGGATAGTTTTTATTCAGATAGAAAAGAAGGTTCCTCGAGAATAGGTTTTTTTTGTTGATTTTACTCCATAACTCAGTCAAATCTGAACCGATTTGAATAAATCTTTCTTCATTAGAAGTATGTATCATCAGGTAAGCTTTGCCCAATTTTGGTGAAGATTTGATAAATATTATCAGAGATAGAAGACAAAACTCCTCAACAGATAACAGAAATTCACTTGTTTAGGACTTAATAATATCTTTTTGGTGGCGTTTGAAGGAAACAAAATTAATTATAAAAAATTGCGACCAAGAGAAAATCTGTCAACTGCCGTCAATATAATTTACTGTTAACATCGGTATTTCCATAATATTTCGATGCCATATGTTTGCCTCTGATATGTGGACTTAATTTCGTGTATTAAAAATGTCGTGACTCAATCTGAAGTCTGAACCAGAGTTTAAGTAGCTTGAAAGGGCAGATAACGAACTTTTCTACAGAAGTGTTATCTGCAGCAGTACCTTCTGGAACGGAATCCTCAGTAAAGAAGCTCAAAGACAAATACCGTAACTAAGAGCTTGAGGTGCCTAGTTTATGCTACCGCTTCCATAAAAATTTATATATTCAATTTAGGTACACTGTAGGTACACTTATTGACTCCGATTAGTTATAAAACATGATGCTGATAATCAGTTACGGTATTTTTGTTTAGTAAAAGTAAAGCTAGAGTAACGGGATTATGTCACTACCTACATCATTACATGGTGGCAAAAATTAATCAAACAAAATGGCACATATTATAATTAAACCATGAAAAAAAAGTCTTGAATTTATATATAAAAAAAGCTGTATATAGTATAAAATACGAAGAAACTTTTTTCCCCGACCATATTATACTAATATAAAAAAGCGAAAGTTTGGATGGATGAACGGATAGATGGATGTTTGTTAATCAATCACACCAGAACGGCAAAACGGATCTGGATGAAATTTGGCATAGAGATAGATTATAGTCTGGATACGTAGGCTACTTTTAATTCCGGAAAATTAAAGAGTTCCCGCGGGAATCATAAAACCTCAATTCACGCGGATGAAGTCGTGGGCATCAGCTAGTGACTTAATATTTAGGGATGTTTTCCTTAGCAAAAATTATTAATTTTTAGTAATTATCAAACAAAGTTATCGATCTCCCAAAACACGTAAATAATGTTTAGCAAACTTGCTATCCGTTTTTAACTATCTAACTATCGATTAATAAGTAAAAAATACAGCACAAGATTTTGCCGTGAGCTAAGTAAACGCCATCTATCGGCAATGTAGAAAAGCTTTCTTAACAAATTCTTCCTCGCAAATTACAAAAAATTGCTGTACAAGTCTCGGCCCTAATAGCAATTTACGGCCTCGTTTACTTAAAAAGGCCTCGACTGGCGCCTTGTCCTTTTAAAATCACACAGTCCTCAGCTTCGCCTCGGCCTTCCAATATGACTCAGCCGTGAATTGCTTTATTTCCGGCCGGGGCACTGAACTCGTTTTTATTTATTTACACGGCATCGTATCGGAACGCTAAATCTATGCTATCTCTAATCGCTATGGATAAATTGCGTGGCGGTACGCTCGGCGGTACGCCGGTAGGGTGGCTACGGCCGAAGCCTTCGACCAGACCATACCAGAAAAAAATCAGAACTTTTAAATTCCCAAATTGACCCTTCCGGGAATAGAACCCAGGGCCTCCCGCCCTACGTTAAGACAACAGCGCTCAACACTTCGCCAGGGAGGTTGTCATCGTAGGTCGTCATAGTAATTAGTATATGTGTAATGTACTATTTCCATAATTTCAGGTAACTTCCACAGACAAACTGCCACAAAAGCTGTGTTGGGAGTGCGTGGCCAGACTGACCTCAGCCAGTAATTTTCAAAATAAAGCTCTTCGATGTCAGACCATACTGCTCAATAAACTGGATACAGATAGATATGTGAGTTAAGTTTGAACTTTTACCCGACTACGGCGAAGCCAAAGGGAGGGTTATGATTTAAGCAGTCTATGTATGTAAGTATGTTTGTATTTATCTATGTTCCGCCATAGCGCCTAATCTACTGGGCCGATTTTGATGAATGAGGTATCAAATTAGGGACCTGGTAACATGGCTACATTTCATACTTACAAAATTGTTATGTACTTATGTATGTAATGTAAATGTAACATCCAAAAATGTCGGCCTCTAAAAATTTTTTTCTAATGCATCAAAAAATAATAGCAGTTCTTTTTCAACAGATTACAATAAGAGACATAAAATCGATAAGTCGAGCACATAACCGTCTAAAATCAAGTTTAGGACAAAAAATATACGAGACTAACGAATATGATATCGCTTTCAACGAGGACGACAATGAAGTCGTTAAGGTTGAAGAAGTTAACGAGTTTAACGGTGATAACGAGTTTGATGAAAATAACCACAGTGACAACGTTATCGATGATAGTGATATCAATAACGGTAACAATAATGATAACGTAAATAACAGTGACTACAAATTTGAAATCGAAATCAAAGAAGAACATACCAATAATCAAATATATTTCGAAGAGTATCCAGTTTTCGATGAGAGTGATAATATAAGTTTGAGTAAAATGTACAAAAAGAATAAAGTTAAGAAGAAGAAGGAGGAAAGAGTTAAGAAGGTTAAAGAAGGGAAGCCTAAGTTAAAGGTTAAGAGGAAAAAGGAAGACTGTGATAATCCTTCTAGTACTATGGATAAGTAAGTATTTTTTTGGAATTCAATGATAATTTACGAGAGTAGAAATAGTTGAACATTCGAAATCACCTAATGTTAAGTCGAAGTTATAACACTACGAAGTTATACTACGTACAATTTCTGATTTCCTATGAGATTTTCCCGCTGCAAAAGGCCTACTTATAGCAGCTATATAGCATTGGCAGGTTTTTATTATATAAGACTAATAAGTCCCTAATGCTGACTTCAAAAACTTATAACCTTCATGCAAGCTTTCAACCCCTATTTCACTCTTTGGGGTGGATAATCCTAAAATTGCTCATACAGGTTATTATTATTTAAATCGAATAACCTAAATCCCGATTTTCAAGTCTCTAACTTCAAAAACACAGGACTTTCATACTAATTTACGACCCCCATTTTCCCTCTGTGGAGTAGATTTTCCTAAAATTGTTTATGCAGTTTATTATAACTTAAAACTAATAACCTAAATCCCGATTTTCAAGTCTCTAACTTCAAAAACTTGGGAGCCCTTATGTAAGCTTCCAACCCCCATTTCACCCCTATTGGGGCTGATTTTCCTAAAATTGCTTATACAGGTTTTTGTTGTTTATAGCTTTTAACTTAATTGCCAATTTTCATGTCCCTAACTTCAAAAACAAAGGACTTTCATACAAACTTCCAACCCCCATTTCAACCCCTTAGGGATTAATTTTCTCAAAACCGTTTCTTAGCGGCCGTCTACACCATAAAAGGAACCTATCTTCCAAATTTCAAGTCTTTATGCTTCATAGTTCCTGAGATGACGCACAAGTCAGTGTAATACTTGTATCGTAACGTATGTGTTGTATTGTTAACTTATAGTAACACTAGAGGTCGCCCGCGACTTCGTCCGCGTACAATTTTTGATTCCCTATGAGATTATGAAATTTTCCCGCTGTAAAGAGCCTTACTATGCAGGTTTTTATTATTATAAATTTATAATCTAAATTCTGATTTTCCACCCCCATTGCACCCCTTTTGGAGTGGATTATGGTAAAATTGCGTATGCAGGTTATTATTTTTATATACTAATAACCTAAATCCCGATCTCACTACAAAAACATAGGACTTCCATGCAAATTTTCAACCCCTATTGTACGCCCTTTGGAGTGGATAATCGTAAAATTGCTTAAGCAGTTTATTATTACTTAAAAATAATAACCTAAATACTGATTTTCAAGTTTCTAACTTCAGAAACTTAAAACCCTCATATTATAAGCTTCCAACACCTATTTCACCCCTATTGGGGTAGATATTCGTAAAATTGCTTAAATAGGTTTTTATTATTTATAACTATTAACTTAATTCAAAAAAAAAGAACTCATACAAACTTCCAACCCCTAATTCAACCCCTTAGGGGTGAATTTGCTCAAAACCGTTTCTTAGCTGATGTCTACATCATAGAAAGAACCTACCTTCCAAATTTCAAGTCTGTATGTTTTATAGGTCCTGAGATCTCGTGATGAATCAGTGAGTGACCTTTCGCTTTTATATATACAGATTTTTCTTTTTAAGAAAAGAACAACTGCTGAGTTTCTTGCCGGCTCTTCCCAGTAGAATGACTTTTCCGAACCGGTGGTAGTCTTAATGTATCATAAGTGACAACGTGAAATAAATAAATCATTTAAAGTGATATGATATGATGATTAAATAAATAAATAGGTTTAAGCCAACCTTGGGTCCGTGAGACCCGGGCACTTATTCCTTAAAACAAAACTTAAAATCTATATTTATTGGCTAAACGAGGCGCTGCCTCAGCTTGATGCTGCAGCCAGTCGAGTGCAACGCTGGTTTTCAGGCACGCCCCTAGTGAGGTCACGGGCTAACCGGAAGCGCAAAGTATATATTGAAATAAGTGGCGGGATGGACAGCGAGACGACGACAGGATTCAGAATGTTGACGATGAAGAAAAGCTTTGTGTGACACTATTTCCAACAGTGTTTATTATCTGCGGCCGAAATACAAACTAGCCACTCATTCTCTTTTCCCGTCTTTTTATACAATCAATGAATCACCAGTCATGATACGAACATAATTAAACAACAACTTATTATAAACAAAGAATCGAACATTGGTTTAAAATTAATTAAATATAAAAATGTAAATAAATATATATCTAAATTTAACTAATAATCATGCAATCTTTATATATATTTATCGAATGAGTATCTCAATTATATGACAAATTATTAACGGAAGCCGCGACTCATAAGATTGATTCAAAATTAGTTAATTATAAAAATGTAATTAATGCATACGTAAAATCAACAAATAAGTAACTGATATTTAAATAATTCTAGAATAGGCATCTTATTTATGTAATATATTATTAGTGGAGACCGGTGCGCGTAACAATATATTTTTTAAACAAAGCTATTTAATATTTAGGTAGGTATAATAGGTAATTGGTGTAATTTTTGCACCTTATAAACTAGCTACGATTAAAATAATAAAATTTAATAAAACTGTAAAATAAAACTGCAATCTAAATTAAAACTAACATTTAAAATTCTACTTGTTTACCTATAATATACTACAATGTGTTATTTACAAGAGTTAGGAAATATGGAGCCAAAGATGAGAATTGGAGCTGGAAAGTGAGCATGATGTATGTAAGATGATGACATTATAATGTCTGAACTATTCCAGGTATAAAAAATCGGATGTGAAACGCCGAAAAACAACGGATGCACTAGACGAGTCGCTATTCACCATCACAACGTTAACCTATGAAGAGCAGATAGCGGAAATACAGACGCGACAGAACACTAGCGCGTACAAAAACGCGCCGTACAAGTGCACGGCGTGCTATCGCGGCTTCCACGTTAGGGACCGATACGACGCGCACGTTGTAAGACACAGCGAGGTAATTTAAACTTTCGTAAAACAAGCTTCCGCCATATTGAATTTAGTGTGACGTCCTTTTATTTAATGAATAGAAGCAGGCGTCACTTAGCGAAAGTCGATGATAATGAATGAACTAGAAGTTTAATTCGCTATAATCCGCCACAGTAGACAAATGTATGTGGTACAGTGTGTGTCTTCCACCTGCAGCATGCGACACCCACCACCCAGCAATTCGCACAGGCACAGCACCACACCACACAAATCCTCCAAATCACTCTCAACGTACGTTTCACTCCGACTTGTAAAGACTTTACAATCGTGAATTGTCAAGTCAACATCTCCTGAAGATGCTCCGGTGTTGGACTCCGGGGTTCAACAAGCCCTTGTCTCAGCAAACCCTTTTAATTGGTACCCAAATCCATATTATGAATATGTATAAAAAATAACGAGTCCGCCATATTGGATTAAGAATAGTGTCACGTAACACACGTCACAAGCAACCGTGCAAAAACACTATTGCGTACAAAAGCGCATCGTACAAGTGCACGCCGTGCTATCGCGGCTTACATGTCAGAAACCGATATGACACGCACGTTTTACGACACAGCGAGGTGAGATAAATAAATATTAAAAAAAAAAACATTTTATGCGTTGGTCGACTATTACTCGAAAACTACATTAATATGTACACCACCACCACAAGGTTCTTAATTGCATGGACACATCTGTGTCGGAAGGTCGTTATAGTTGTTTGATTAGGCATAGATTATAGATTTTTTAACTGTTTGATAGATGTAGAAAACCTCATTCATTCATATTTTTAGTAAATGTCATTCTAACGAATTCGATAAAAGCTAATGTATCAAACTTGAAATTAGGAAATGAATTTCCAATGTTTGAAAACTTTTGATAAATTTGGAACATAATAAATACTTTTTACTTTACTTAATTGCTTTAGAATTTTAGACCTTGCTGCACGCACTGTTTCATAGAATCTAATTTGAAAACTGGTAAACATTTTCAGACCGCGACCGTACATACATTCCCCTGTTAAATTACAGCTCTCTAATTATAGTCTCTGAGCTAAGCCGCGGAAGGACGAACGGACGGACATGGCGAAGCTATAAGGGTTCCTTGTTGACAGCCAAAATCCAAAAATGAATTTAGAGAGCAGGGATTTGACTCGCTCCAGCAATGCTTAGGTTACTTAAGTATCTACACATTGACATAATTGTAAATTATATTTTGCAAAGAGCAACCACCGAGTTTGTTGCTGGTTCTTCTCGGTAGGACGCATTCCGAACCAGTGGTAGAATTACTCGACTATACAAAATCACTTGTTAAACAATATTTAGTTTGATGTGATTTTCATCAGCAAAGCGGCGCCTACGAATGCTTCATATGCAAGACTCGCCTGAAGACGGGTCGGGCGTTAAGGAAGCACCTCACCGCGCAACACACTGAAAAGTTCAGCTGTAAAGGCTGTCCCTTCAGCACTAGGAACAGGTCTGTATATAGGGGCTTTGATTTTTTTTTTAATTTTTCGTAAACCCCCCGATAGTATTTTTTCGGGATCTTCGAAGGTCTCGATAAAGTAACCGAAACAAAATTAAAAATACTAATCCATACTAACATTATAAATGCGAAAGTGTGTCTGTCTGTCTGTCTGTCTACGCTTTCACGGCTCAAACGTTCCACCGATTTTGATAAAATTTGGTACAGGGATAGGTTGTATCGTGGGAAAGGACATAGGCTACTTTCATCCCGGAAAATCAAGGAGTAATCCACGCGGACGAAGTCGCGGGCTTCATCTAGTATTATAATAATTGAGTAGAAAATAATTTATTTTCTTCAAATACTTGACTGTGATCTCACCTGATGGTAAGTGATGATGCAAATACAAATACAAATATTTTTTATTCAAATAAAAATTTTACAAGAGCTTATGAATAGTCGAATGAATCTACCACTGGTTCGGATTGCCGTTCCTACCGAGAAGAACCAGCAAGAAACTCGGTCAGTCAAGTCAAGGTCAAGTCGGCACTCGGTGCAGTCTAAGATGGTAGCGGGCTAACCTGTTAGGGGCATGGCAGTTATATTTAACCAATACCCCCAATCGGTTTCTACACGGTATCGTGCTGCAACGCTAAATCGCTTGGAGGCACGTCTTCGTCGGTAGGGTGGTAACTAACCACGGCCGAAGCCTCCCACCAGGCCAGACCAGGGAAAATTCAGAAATTATAAAGTCCCAAATTGACCCTGCTGGGGATCGAACCCGAGACCTCTCCCACGTTACGACAACAGCGCTCAACATTGCGCCATGGAGATCGTCTTTGGACGGCGTATATTTTTGTTAATATAAATATTATAGGTTTTTGTACTTAGTAGGTTATATTTTGTAAATAATTTTATTAAATAAATAAAAAATGTTATATTTCAGAGGGGTAGCTCGGGAGCATGAGAAATGGCACGCGGGCACTAAGTACCAATGTCCGCACTGTCCCAGCGAGTTTGAGTGAGTATGAAAACATGTGAACATAATTTATAAAAAAAATACACGAGTGCCCATATTGAATTTAATAAAAAAATCAACTATAACCAGTGTCACTTGGGAAGATATAAGGATTCTAACGATACCCCATATATCCAAATCTGTTCAGGCATTTAGAAGTTATGGGTCGTTCATTAATTACATAATGTTTTTTGGCAACTTATTACCCCCACGTGAGGCTCAAAAAGCTTTTTTTGATTCCCGCGCGAACTCGTTAATTTTCCGGGATAAAAAGTAGCCTATGTCAGTTTCCAGATTCTCAACTATACCCACGCCAAAAATCACGTCGATTCGTTGCTCCGTTGCGGCGTGATTGAAGGAAAAACCAACAAACAAATACACTTTCGCATTTATAATGTTAGTATGATGTCAAAATATACTAAATATACGGCTTAAACAGCCGTATCGTTTGATTGCGTTGTTTGTGTTGAAGTGTTTTTATTATCAGTTTCAAGGGACCGTGGATATAAGTATTTGATAATAATTTCAACTTGATACTTCCACGCGTTCCCGAGAAAATTTGGTTGACAGACAGACAGATGTAGAACGAGGTGATCCTATAAGGATTCCTTTTTTTTCTCTTGAGGTACGGAACCCTAAAAACAAAAACTTTTCCGAGCTAGTGAGACAAACGTTTCATTATTTCCCAGCAAGCTAACAACATACATGGGCCACATCAGAATCAAGCACGTGTCAGACTTCGTGTGTGAATTGTGCGGGTACACGTTCGTGAGCAAGAAAGGGATAGATGTACACAAGAAGAAGAAACACCGACTCGCCGACAAAAACGTGAGTGTAATGAACCTTAACTTCGTTGTTTTAGAGCTCAAGTTTGTACATATACACAGCAAACTCCAAGCGGATACGTTGTGAAATAAAATTCAGTGGTATTGGACTTGCGACTTAAAATGCAAGATTTCTAGATCTATTTTACTCTGACGCTTAACTCTTGACTGTGCGTATAAACGTTCGTGAGTAAGAAAGGGATAGATGTACAAAGGAAGAGAATCACCAACTCGTCGACAAAAACTTGAATATTGTTCGTATTTGAACCTTAACCGCCTTGTTTTACAGCTCAAGTTCGTACACGTATACAGCCAACTCCAAGCGTATACGTTGTAAAACTAAAATCGGTGGTACTGAACTTGCAACTTAAAATTTAGTGTATTTAGGTCCAATTTACTCAGACGAATTGTGCGTGTACACAGTTAATTTTATTAATAACTAGATCATGCCCGCGACTTCGTCCGCATGGATTAAGGTTTTTTGATTCCCGCGGATAAAAATAAGCCTATGTCCTTCCCCTGGATACAAACTATTCCTGGACCAAATTTCTTCAAAATCGGTTGAAGTGAGATTTTTTTTTATTCCTGCGGGAACTCTTGAATTTCCCGGGATAAAAAGTAGCCTATGTCCATTCTCGGGCTCTAGACTATCTCTGTACCAAATTTCATTTAAATCGGTTCAGTAGTTTAGGCCTGATTGAGTAACACACAGACAGACAGAGTAACTTTCGCATTTATAATATTAGTATGGATAATCCACTACTACCGCCCATTAACGACCATCTGCTGCTGGCCTCCACTCTCACAGGAGAGAGGGAATTAGAGCTTAGACCCACCACGCTGCTCCAATGCAGTTTGGCGGGTTTTAAAGACTATTATCATGTTAGCGTTAATAACTGGGACCGACGGCCTAACGTACTCTCCGAGGCACCGCCAACTTCCTAACTCCGGGCTAGTACTGGGAATTTCTAATCAGAAAAACCCAATACTTAATAATGGCCCGCTCCCGACCCAGGAATCGAACCCGGTACCTCGTCGGCCGCAGTCGAACATGCTAACCTACTAATTTATTAATAATAATAAATAAATAAAATTTACGCCTCGCCTTTAATGCCCATCATACCACACTTGTAGCATAAACAACTATTTCAGGTGAGCTTGGACGGGCCGTACTGCGAGGTGTGTGAAGTTAGGTTCATATCAGAAGAGGCTCACTCCAGACATCTGAAGTTATCGTCTAGACATAGCAGTGATAACGACCCGTGAGTATCTATAATTATACTAATCCTAGTTTTTAGCTTTTAGTAGTTTTTAATAATTAGTACCCAAATAATATGCATGCCATGTCCACATCGAGAAGGCGCAATTATAAATACCTCAGGGAATTTTGTAATTTTTTTTAGGTTGATTTTGTAATTTGGTTTTGTGGACTAAAAAAAATAAAACCGTTATATGTGTGTCTGCCTGTCCTTTACCCTATAATCGTGAGTTTCCGCTGTTGCAACATTCACGTAAAAACATGTTGAAAACTATGTATCCCGCTGCAACGGAGCAACGGATCGACGTGATTTGTGCCATGGGTTGAGGTTGAGGACCTGGAGAGTAACATAGGCTACTATGTATCCCGGAAACTTAAAGAGTTCCCGTGGTAACCGAAAAACCTCAATTCACGCGTACGAAGTCGCGGGCTAGTAAAAATATAGTACATAATATTATATTGTTTTCAGCAATCGCATACGAAATGACTCGCAAAGTATGAACACTGAGAAAAACGGTCGTATAATGAGGAAGATAGAGAGAAGACCAACCATACACCCGCGCACCGGCCTCGCTGCCAACGAAGGCTCTCCCGTCACCTGCGAACAGGTTAGTGTGTCCATCAATCCATCAGCCTGTATGCGTCCACAGCTGGACATAGGCCGAATTTTGGAGAGCGCGCCACCAAACATGGTCCTCCGCCTTCCTCATCCACCCGCTTCCTGCCACCTTCTTTAGGTTATCGGACCAGTGAGGTCATCTTACACTGCGCTTGCCGGTACGCGGTCTCCACTCCAGAACACTACTGCCCATCGGTTCTGCGAAAGACATGGCCTGCCCACTGCCACTTCAGCTTGTTAACCCTACGAGTTATGTCGGTCACTTTATTTCTTTTACGAATTTTCCGGATTTTATCCCTGAGAAAGAGATTCCCAACGTAGACAGCTTCATAGCTCGCTGAGCGACTTTTAATTTGTGGACGAGGGCCACCGTGGAAGTTAGTGTGTGGGTGATATTATTTTTTGTGCAGCAGTGCTCAAATAATAATTTTTCTTCGTTTCTTTCTTTATTTGTATCTTTCTGATATTCACGGGGTATGCAGTGCTTGTGTGCATGTATGAAAAACGGTCGTATAATGAGGAAGATAGAGAGTAGACCCACCATGCACCCGCGAACCGGCCTCGCTACCAACGAGGACGCTCCCATCACCTACGAACAGGTTAGAGAGAATAAGAAAAGTTATTTGTTCAACAAGATAGCAAAGTTCGTTATTGTTTTGAGTGCCTAGTTTAAATCCCCAGCGAAGGATTCTATACTCAAACTTTTTTATTCAAGTAAACTTTGAAACAAGTGAATCTACCGCTGGTTCGGAAAATCATTCCTACCGAGAAAACCAGCAAGAAACTCGGAGGTTACTCTTTTGAAAAAATTACTTACAATTACATAAATATCGTAATATAAGTAACCGCAGTCCAGAGCATTGCTGGAGCGAGGCAAATACATGCTCTTTTATCATTTACATAATCTTCAACAGTATAATAAGATTTTTTCAGGAGCATACTTTTAAGCATTTTTTGTGAAAAGGCAAGTTTAAAATAGGTTACACACAACAAGTCCTAACAGGTTAGCCCGCTACCATCTTAGACTGCATCTTCACTTACCATCAGGTGAGATCTCAGTCAAGGGCTAATTTGTAGTGGATAAAAAAAAGGTTGTGGAATTTTCTTACACAAATGTGCTCATTCCCACCAACGACCTTCGGACTTTCTTGAGGCGGAGCGGTGGAGACACGAGCCTATTGCAGCCTCTAGTTTGCCTATCGTGCAGATCGCATATTTTTTTGTGACTTTCTGTTTAATTAACTGCTCTACGCTTTCTATATCGTTTGTTATTAACATTTTGTTTCCAGTGCGGCCTTCAACTAAGAGATCTCAGGTTATACGCTCAGCACTTCAGACGCGCTCACCCGGACAAGAATCGAACTAAGTACCCTGCCATGAAGACGCCCTGCATGTGTGAACAGTGTGGACGGATTTTCCAGGTGAGACCAATTTACAGCGACCTCTCGCTCTTCTTTGTTAGTCAAAGTGAGATAGCGATAAGTAGGTAACAGCATATTAAACACATGGCATGGTAAACATCGTAAACAGCATATTTTGGTAAAAGTCACTTTAATATGGCACCTCAGTTATATAATTAACACCCAGCATAATTGGTAGTAGTAATAGGCCTATTACACTGCACTTTCCACAGGGCCCTGTGGGCTGGGGTGCTGGGCTGTGGGTGGTCGTGGCCGCTAGTTAGAGCGTCGCTTATTACACAGCAATAAGGATCAAATAAGGGACCCATTCTCCCTAAATCTTTTTACACTACATTGATTCAAGTGTAAGGGTCCCAGTGAAAAGTGCAGTGTAATAGGCCTATAAGTTAAGTGGGTTGTTTTGTAGTAGACCTACTTGCGTATGGTGATGGATAGGGTTTTTAAGATGCAAAAGAACAATATGAACCATATAGTAGGTATATATATATACCTATATTACCTATACATTCTATACCTACTATATATACCTATATATACGTATAATCACCATTCAATTATTCCAGTAATAATATTGTACTAAATACTTAAGATGTATTTAGTACAATAATAATACTAAAATTATGGATCGAGGAAATTAATAAAATGAATTTTATAATTATTATTTAATTAAGTAACAAAAATAACTTGGGTTATGTAGATGTAGTTTTCGTTCTATTCTTTAATAGGAGTCCAAAATCACAAATCACATCTCAACACTGAAATTTTTGTAACATAAGGCGGAAGAGAGTTAAACTTAACGCAAATAACACTGAATCACAGAAAAAAGAAAAATATGTTTTATTTATTGGCGTCCATGACGACGGCCATATTTTTTATTTTACTGAGGGATGTGGCCTAATGCTGTGCGGAATCGATTGTCAATAATCGATTAATCGATTATGAAGATGATCGTTTGCAATCGATTATCATTAAGATAATCGATTATTGGGAGAAAATCATGTTAAAGTAGCCCTACTTACAAAAGGAATCACCGTTACTCGTAAAAAAGTGTGTTTTCACAATTCACACACGGCAGAAGTAAAACATCAGAAAAGTAGCTTATAAGAGATAAATATAATTTTATTCTATCTCATTCTCTCCTCCTATTATGATTAGGTTTGTCTCTTTTTCCTTTCGTTTTCTGTTTTATCAACCAGAGGCGGATAAAAATAAAAAAAAAGCAATTAACAAATCAGACTTTCTAGTGCTACGCTTAAACAATCAAACAGAAAATTACAAAAAAATAGAATGCTTTGTTTACACGTTCGTCCGGTGGCGCCATTTGTACCGCGACGACAACATTCGTTTCATCGAATTTTCAAATCATAACTATTCTAAAGAAGTTTTGCTTCAAAAAGTCTAGTGATGGGTAGGTAGTAAAGTGATCTATTAGAAGGAAAATCCCGAATTATGTTTTAGAATTGTTTTACAATTTTATTTAATTAGGTTCCTTCATTAAATATTCGTGCATCTCATCCACCTCCGTTCCTTCTGAGATAATTTTTCCCAAAGTAGGTCAGTTGTCTTTAAAGAGGGACAACTGCCAAAGCATCTCGATTACAAAATTTTTTCTTTAACTGGTCTCTGATTGGAAATTGATGACTGTTTGAAGTGTAAATTAAATATTTTTTTATATTCCATTTTTATAATCTGTAGATAAGACAATTTGTAACTAATTTCGTACACACAATTTGTATTCTAATTTAGAACTAAAAATCTAACCAAATCGATAACCTTATTATTATAATCGAATCGGCACACCATTAAATTGTGGCAACTCTAACTAATGCTTAAATAAGTTTTTTAGTTATAGCAACACTGTATAATTTTACTAAGTCAAGTCAACAACGTCCACTAGATGGCGCTTTGTTTTAGTAAGTTTGTTCGAAGACGACGTAGCATGCAGTAGATATTATTAATATCAATATTTATTTAGTCCAGTAGTTTTCCAGGTAAGTGGTAACAAAAAAGTGCACAAACGTACAATCAAACAAACACACAACTTCTCAGGGGTAAACACATATATTCCGTCTCCGTTCCGTCGTGAGTAAAAATAATACCCACAATTTTGCAAATTATCTATACTACTATTACAAATGCGAAAGTTTGGATGTATGGATGGTTGGATGTTTGTTTCTCAATCACGCCAGAACGGCTGAACGGATCTGGATAAAATGTGGCACAGAGATAGATAATAGGCTGTTAATTGGAATAACACATACGCTACTCTTTCTCCCGGAAAATTAAACAAATCCCGCGGGAACCACAAAACCTCAATCCACCCAGACAATGTCGCCGGCATCAGTTAGTAAATTATAATTATAATTATTTATTATTATTATTTTGCAGAGTATGGCCCTCCTTAAAGACCACATGTGGGTTCACACGGGTGAGAAACGGTTCAAGTGCGACCGATGTGACAAGAGTTTCACGCAAAAGACCAACCTCGTGTTCCATCTGCGGGTCCACAGCGCCACCAGGCCTACGTACGAGTGTCCACTGTGTGGAAAACACTTCGCCTTCTTTAACAACAGGAGACGGCATATGTTCGTGAGTATTGCCCCATCACACGGGTGAGAGAATAGCTTCACGGAGTAAACAAACGTCGTGTTACATCTGCGGGTCCACAGCGCGACCAGACCCACGTACGAATGTCCACGTTGTGGGAAACACTTCGCCTTCTTTAACAACAGGAGGCGGCACATGTTCGTGAGTATTCCCCCATCACACGGGTGAGAGAATAGCTTCACGGAGTAAACAAACGTCGTGTTACATCTGCGGGTCCATAGCGTCACCAGGCCCACGTACGAGTGTTCACTGAGTGGGAAACACTTCGCCTTCTTTAACAACAGGAGGCGGCACATGTACGTGACTATATCTACTTCACACGGGTGAGAAGAGAGCTTAATGTAGACAACAAACCTCGTGTTCCATCTGCGGGTCCACAGCGCGACCAGGCCCACGTACGAATGTCCACGGTGTGGGAAACACTTCGCCTTCTTTAACAACAGGAGGCGGCACATGTTCGTGAGTATTCCCCCATCACACGGGTGAGAGAAGAGCTTCACGTAGTAAACAAACCTCGTGTTACATCTGCGGGTCCATAGCGCCACCAGGCCCACGTAGGAGTGTCCACTGAGTGGGAAACACTTCGCCTTGTTTAACAGCAAGAGGCGGCATATGTTCGTGAGTCCTTCTCCTCCTCGTCCTCCTTCACACGGTTGAGAAGAGAGCTTAACCTAGATAACAAACCTCGTGTTCCATCTGCGGGTCCACAGCGCGACCAGACCCACGTACGAATGTCCACTGAGTGGGAAACACTTCGCCGCATTTTCTGACCGCGACTGTACCTAGTATCGTAAACTCCACAGATCCACACGGGCCTGAAGCCGTTTAAGTGCGACACGTGCGGCAAATGCTTCACGACGGCGGGCGAGCGACGGGCGCACGTCGAGCACGTGCACCTCAAAAAGCCGTGGCCGAAGCGCGCGCGCGCCCGTCTCGCCGACGGGGACACGTGGCCGAAGTGCGCTCTGCAGCACGACGAAGACTGAGGTCAGCTTTGACTGAGAGGATGTAGGTGCTATAGTGTAACTAGATGTAAACTAGATGGCGCTATTTGTATCTTCATAGGAGGATAGATAATCGAATTAAATTAAACATTTTTTCCATTAGCGGCAATATGTTTATAAAATGCCAAAACAGCTGTTTTGTTTATTTTATTTTAAAATATCTTTTTGACCGTTTGATGTGACTACCCTTTTTCCCCTGGGATTTTAAAATGAATCTTACATTTTTTTACAGATTTCGTGTGCCAAGCTGACCTATATTACCTAAAATACGAAAGCTAAATTAGTCATAATAATAATAATATTTTTATTTATTGATATTTAACACTATACTTAGGTAATTTTAAATTATTAATTTCCTTATTATCTATAATATGGATCCCAATGTAATATTTAAATTAACTGCTAGAGTTAAGACATAATTGAAATAGTAGTTTGTGATTTAAGAGCGGCTAATAGGTTTTTACATAAGAGTTGACTAATGTCACGAGTATGTAGAAACCTTAACGCCCGTGTATCACACAATATTTTTCAATACAGTACAGTGAGAAAACTTGAAAATAAAAGTCGAGTAGGTAGGCACCAGATACTCACTAGAAAATGGTTTTTCACGCCCATACTTATTTCCAGATTTTTGGCGGCTATTATAAGCGCGGTTTTTTTCTCAGACCTAAAATACCTAATTGTCATTTAATTTTATGATTCCACATCACATCTACCACTCATATTTATTGATAATTTCTAAGAAAAATTCAATGACTCTTTTAATAGCGCGCACAGATTAAAGAATTAGTATAGACTATGGTGCGTTGCTGTAATTGCGTTTTTTTAAGTTAGATTCATGGCTCTGGTTCTTATAGGCCTACTACACTGCACTTTTCACAGGGGCCCTTACACTTGAATCTGTGTAGTTTAATAAAATTTAGGGAGCAAGGGTCCCTAAATTGGTCCTTATTGCTGTGTAATAAGCGACGCTCTAACTAGCGGCTACGCCCACCCTTACCACGGGGCCTTGTAAAAAGTGAAGTGTAATAGGCCTATTAGCTCCCAGCCTCGACTATTCAGCCTTTACCTTTTTGATTTATAAAACATAAAACAATTTCAATTAATTAATACAATTTTTTATTTTTTAGGTTTTCTACACACACAAGTCAATATCATTATGAACCTTCTTGCAAGAAAACTTTTTATTTAGAAGTAACGTGGACTTACAAAAATTAAAAAAAAAACTGCAAATTTACTGCACGCGGGCAGTAAATTTAACTTACAACTCCTGTTTACTGCCTCTGTAAGTGCATTTTTCGAGTAAGTGTATTGAAAAAATAGATGTTAAGGCTAGTTGAAAATGGCTGCTGTGGCCGAAATTCGGTCATAAGGACATTAGTACCGGACTATTATGTAAAGTCTCAATTACACTCGTAATTTTTTCTCACCTTATTAACTTACGTGTACGTATGTTACAAAATGTCAAATATTGTAAACCGCGTTTAGTTTGCAAATGTAAGTTATTTACGCAAATATTTAAGAGTATTAGTGTAATTGCGTAGTGTGTAATATCAGTGCGTGTAGAGAAATCGCAATTAACTGAATCTATTGGATAGAATCAGGCGTTACTGTCTGGAAGTCAATGATAATCAAGAAACTAAAGTCAAATCTATGTGGTACAATCGTGTAGCTTTTTTTATTTATTTACTAGCTGATGCTCGCGACTCCGTACGCGTGGTTGAAGTTTTTTGGTTCCCGCGGGAACTCCTTAATTTTCCGGGAAAAAAGTAGCCTATGTCACTCTCCTGGTCCTCAACTATGCCCATGCCAATCACAAATCACGTCGGTCCGTTGCTCCGTTGCGGCGTGATTGAAGGATAAACCAACAAACAAACACACTTTCGCATATACAATAATATTAAGTATTACGTATGATAAAACTCAAGGTTAAACAAAAAAGTAGTTTATTTGCAGATCATACCTACCAGATTTTTTAAATTTTACATTCTCAACTTTCATATTGTGTGCTTAGGGTTGAAACAAGACAGATTTCGGGTGATGCCAGCCTTCACTTCGCTCAGGCAGGAAACTACACCCGGATTTTTGGAATGTGTATAGTTGAGGACCTGGAGAGTTACATAGGCTACTTTTAATCCCGCAAAATTAAGGAGTTTCCGCGGGAATCAAAAAACTTAAACCACGCGGACGAAGTCGCGGGCATCAGCTAGTATAGCCAGTAAAAACTATAACAACGATCAGTTTTCACCAAACAGACTAAACGTTCTTATATTTTGGTTGGTGGAGGGACGAGTGGCCTAGCTGTGACAATGATAAGACATATCAGTTGATTGCGAATAGCAAGCGATGTTGACCCAAGTCGGTAACTGGGTGGGTGACTGAATTTGGAAGTTCAAATTTGGCCTTTTCGTTTCCTCCGTGCCTCGGAGAGCACGTTAAGCCGTCTGTCCCGGTTATAATCACTAACATCTGATAATAATCTTTACAAAAACCTAAGAGTTTAAATACTCTTGTCGGGTCGCATGCGGAAGGACATGGGAACCCACCGCATTATTATCCCAAGAAAACTCCTAAGATTATTTGATTAATAGAAAGGGGTCACGACCCTCAGTAATGAGGAATACGACGCAGAAAGAGAGAGATTTTGTGGTTAGGGAAGCGTGTAAGAGAATCTCAATTACCTACATTACCCAAAACCTATATTAACGCTGTGTGTTTGTCAAGGTATTTTATTTTATACTAGCCGATGCAATGGCCGCGACTTCGTTTGAGTGGGTTGTATTTTAAAAATCCCCTGAGAACTTTTTTTGGGATAAAAATGTAATGCGACTCCATGATGCAAGCTATCTATGTGCCATATTTCATCAAAATTAGTTCAACATGCCGTGAATAAGAACTTAGTAGACAGACAAAATCACATCCATACTACTAATATTATAAATGCGAAAGTGTATGTCTGCTACACTTTCACGGCCCGCCTGTTCAACCGATTGTGATGTAATTTGGTATACAAGCAGGTTACGTCCCGGGAAATTAAAAAGTTCCCGCGGGAATAAAAAACCTTAACCCTTAATCAAATGGAAAACTTTTATATAATAACTGATATTGGTTCTTAGGTATGTAAGTTTTGTGAGTAGATTTCAAATTTTATGGTAAAACTTTGGAAAAGTGGAGGGAAAGGGGGGTTTTGCGGTAGAAAATATTAACCCATTGTTCTTTACGGCGTTGCAAAATATCATCAAGTGGGAACATATTTCCCATTATCCAGTATAGGTTACGTTTTTTTTACCAATTTTTACTACAATTTTTATACTAGTTCATCACCCTGCTTTACCTTAAATTTTAAGGAAGTAAAAAAAATATTAAAATAAAATACAAAAATAATTTTAGGGACATTGTTTTAATAAGAAAAAAAACATGTTAAATCGAATAAGTTCAAAATAATAAATGACTTATCATAAATTATTTCAAAATTTGCTAGAAATACATAATATATAATAATATAAATCAGAAAAAGTAACATTTATTGTAATGAACATACGCACAAATTATTTTATAAAGATATTTATAAATTTTTTTGAAGGCAGCAACGAACAATGGGGAATTATATTTCCCACCAATTCAAGTCAAAAAATCTTCAAGACAAATGTTGCCATTGATCAGTTAAAAAATACATATATATCCAAAATTATATCTCTCAATGGTTGGCATTGATAGGTGTTGCCATTTAAAATTAAAATTGATTTTGTTCATCCGGACCAAGTGGAAAATTATTTCCCAGCATTTGATTAAGGGCGAAAATCCACGCGACTAAAGTCGCGGGCATCATCAAGTGTTACTATAATAACAAATAATTAATGAATAGTTGTACATGTATTATTTATTTAATGTTGTATGCCTATTATTATTGTGAAAAAAATACTTAAGTAGATTTTAAATATTGTGAATTAACTAATAAAAGATTTTTAAGTACAATTTTTTTTTTATTTATGTCGTCGGCGCCTCTTATTATATTTTGTTTTTTAAAATCCCTTAGAATCACACTTCCCCGGGATAACTTATCTGCTAGCACATCTATTCACACATTTAAAAAATCTTTACAGTTTATGGGTAGGTACTCCGTTAAATCCCTACCTCGGTAAAATCCAGAAAATGTAGTTATAATAAGAAAAACAGTCGTTAACACGAACGATTTAAAACCGTAAAAAATTGTTTATTTCGGTTTTAAACCGGCCTTGATATCTTTAGTCCGAAGTATTTCAAAGCTCTCCGTAGGCACTAAGCATGTGGTAGATAGCTTGCCATATTATGGGCGTAAATAAAACGTAAGGTCATCGAATAAAACCTTGCGCTTATATGATCAACATCGTCGACCTGCTGAGTACGGGTTTCCCATCGGAATCAGATTTTCGGCCACAGTCCACCACGCTGGGCAAGTGCAGAACAGCAGACTACACCTTGACAACATTATGGTGCTCAGGCATGCAGTTTCCCTCGCGATGTCTATGTTAGGAAGGATACAATTAAAATTAAATATTGAATAGAAGCAGGCGTTACTTTGCGGAAGTCCATGACAGTGAATGAACTAGAATTTTAATTCGCTATAATCCGCCACAGTAGACAAATCCGTGTGGTACAGTGCGTGTCTTTCACCTGCAACATGCGACACCCACCACCCAGCAATTCGCACAGGCACAACACCACACCACACAAATCCTCCAAATCACTCTCAACGTACGTTTCACTCCGACACCGGAGCATCTTCAGGAGATGTTGACTCGACAATGCACGATTGTGAAGTGACTATCGTATCCAGGGCCTTTGCACATAGAACATTTTTCTGTTGTATGGGGATGTTAGTTCCACAACTCCCTAAAGGATGGCGCTCATGGCGCTTATCTTATACTGAAAGTATGTATACTTAAAAGTCTGTGATGGCGCTGAACTGAGTGTTCGTTCAGAAGCTTATGTTTTAGATAAATTAATGATTTTACCATACCATAAACACAAAGCTAATATATATAAAACTATTTTTTTTGAGCAGAATATGAGTTATCTTAGATAATTTATCTGTTATAAATTAAGTTTAGTGGAATGAGTTATAAGTTTAATGAAACATTTCTGTTTTAATTTCCAAACGTGGATAGCCGCCATTTTAAAGTTTGAAATTCGACATTGACATTGACGTTTTCTGGCATGCCGGATGCCGGGTGGACAAAATTATTATTTTTTTTGATAAATTCGTTACAATGTGAAACTATATTAATAGAGTGTGTATTAAGTGTGTGAAAAACATGAAACTGTGTTATGTATATTTTTTGTAATTGAGAATATAAGAGAAAATAATCAACATGCGTTTGATTTACTAACATCTGAACATCTTTACAGTTTGTGTTTATCGTATAATAATTTATCTTAATTATTACAAGGTCACATAATTCTATAGTTGCAGAATTAGGTGATCTTGTAATAACTAAGATAAATTATTATACAATACACTTTGTAATTTAAAGTACTATAGCATTCTACTATGGTTATATATATACATATTTTAGTTGGACAACTTCCCGATAGATGTCGCTGTACATGGAAAGTCGAGTAGCAACTCTATATCAGTATATTTAATGTACTCTGTGATCGTATCGCAAGTTCCAGCTTATATACCTTTTTGGCATGGTTCATACTGAAGCCCCGCCCCCTCCCCTATTACTGTATAAATTGAGTAAAGGTGAATTTGATACGTTTATTTGTTCATTTAGCAACTCAAATCCTTTATTATTGTGTTTAATTATTTCTAATTGCTCCCAAACGCACATTCGCAACCCTTTATTACATTTATACAGGATTTTATATGAATGGTTATTGCCCACCTCATGTCCACTGTCCAAAAGATGTTTAGCGAAGTGGGACCTTTGTGGTTGATCGTTCCTATAAGCAGACATATGTTCCTTAAAGCGCGTCTCAAAATTTATAATTAAATTTATAAAAAAAAATATAATTATATTATAAATTATAATTATAATTAAAAAACAGCAGTCAGCACAAATTAGAAAAGATCTTTACATGGCTACATCGGATAAAATTAGTAAATATAAAGCCAGTTTGACGTATTTTGGACCTATATCTGAGCGCATTGCAAAGACGCTCAGATCACATGATGTGCATGTCGCGTTCCGGACAAATAATAAATACACTTCGGAGGATTTGCAATGGAAAAGATAAATTAAAGAATCATCAAAAATCGGGTGTTTATAAGCTTGAGTGTCCTGAATGTGGTGCCACATATGTTGGTCAAACTGGACGCAATTTTGAGACGCGCTATAAGGAACATATGTCTGCTTATCGGAACGATCAACCACAAAGGTCCCACTTCGCTAAACATCTTTTGGACAGTGGACATGAGGTGGGCAATAACCATTCATATAAAATCCTGTATAAATGTAATAAAGGGTTGCGAATGTGCGTTTGGGAGCAATTAGAAATAATTAAACACAATAATAAAGGATTTGAGTTGCTAAATGAACAAATAAACGTATCAAATTCACCTTTACTCAATTTATACAGTAATAGGGGAGGGGGCGGGGCTTCAGTATGAGCCATGCCAAGAAGGTATATAAGCTGGAACTTGCGATACGATAGTAACTTCACAATCGTGCATTGTCGAGTCAACATCTCCTGAAGATGCTCCGGTGTCGGAGTGAAACGTACGTTGAGAGTGATTTGGAGGATTTGTGTGGTGTGGTGTTGTGCCTGTGCGAATTGCTGGGTGGTGGGTGTCGCATGTTGCAGGTGAAAGACACGCACTGTACCACACGGATTTGTCTTCTGTGGCGGATTATAGCGAATTAAAATTCTAGTTCATTCACAATTAAGATTAAGAAATTTAAATGAGTAAAACAAAAGAATTTTTATTTTAAAGTTCGCGTAGCAACCACTACTTATGTGCCTATGTTTTGTTACATAATTTCATATTTAGGTATAGAAAAAGAATCATAAAATGTATTTGAACGAAGAAACTAACAAATCTTCCTGCTTAAATAGGTCTTTCTTTGTTTTTTTAATTAGCGAAGTAAATTCTCTAACGAATTCTCAATGTCGATTCACATATTATTAAGATTCTATGAAGAGACACAGCACACACACAGACTTAAGTCAAACACATTAAAGTTTAATTATTAATTTTAATAATTAGCTCTATATACCTAATACAATAGATACAACGAATACACTTGGGCTTATACGACAGGTACGTCGAGTGGTACTATTAACTCAAAACCAGTTCTACGAATACGTATTTTTTTATCCACTATAAGTTAGCCCTTGACTGCGATCTCACCTGATGGTAAGTGATGATGCAGTCTAAGATGGTAACGGGCTAACTTGTTAGGGGCATGGCAGTTATATTAAACCCATACCCCTATCCCCTATTCGGTTTCTACACGGTATCGTACCGGAACGCTGAATCGCTTGGCGGCACGTCTTTGCCGGTAGCGTGGTAACTAGCCACGGCCGAAACCTCACACCAAGCCAGACCAGCGAAAATTCAGAAATTATAAATTCCCAAATTGACCCTGCCGGGGATCGAACCTGGGACCCCCACATGTTAAGACAACGGCGCTCAATACTGCGCCACGGAGGTCGTCAACCAGGTGGTAGAATCGCAAAAAAATATCTGCCCGCTTTTTTCTTTTCCTGCACAATTTTGCTTTACGGGCGGGTATAATAGTTACATTCTAAGGTTACATTGATGTTTAATTTTAGATGGATAGATATCTTTCTAATATTACTTACTATACTTCCTTCGACCAGAACGAGTTCTACGAATGTATTATAAAGGTAGTAGAATAAAAAGCAAAAAAAGATCTGCCCGCTTTTTCCCACATTCCACACAATGCATCCATCTCTTTCGTGGTCTTCCTTTGGGTCGTTTCTGTTTTTATCCATTGTGTCATCACTTTTTTTCTTCTACTTGGCGACATCCTCTCTACATGTTTCGCTCATCGCACATGTTGTCTTAATATTATTTCCCCAACAATCAGACGTTCTAGTTCAAAGCATTCTGTTCCATGCGATAGGTTCCACCGTCTTCTCTGTCCGAAGATTTTGAGAAGTACTTTTCTTTCGAAACTTGCTAACTTGTTTTTTTCTTTCAGTCAGGGTCCAAGTTTCACAATGCATATGTAACCACTGGCCATATGAGTGTTTTGTAGTGATTATGAATATAAGTATGGCTGTGGAGGTTTCGATGCAAGGAGTGTATTTCGCACCCTCAGATTTTCACCTGTTTCGGACTCTTCTGAATTCTTTGGGTAGTGGTGTTAACATCAAGAGAGGACTGTCAAAAGACGAAACTACTTGTCGCATTTTTTTGTTATCCCAAGATTTCTACAGAAACGGGATTATGCCACTACCTACAAGATGGCAATAAGTTATCGAACAAAATGGCACAGACATATTATAATTAAATGTAATTACACTATGAAAAAACGTTTTTGAATTTTTATTTAAAATATGAAGAAATTTTTCCCCGTCCTTATATGATAAAGTATGTTTGGCTGTTTGTCACTTCTTCGCGCGACAGCTGATCCAATTTGGCCGAATGGAGATAGACTACACCCTACACATAGGCTACATTTTATAGGTGCAAAATGAAAATTAAAGACTCCTGCTGGAATCAAAAACCTTAATCGTTGGCTGGCAATAATTATCAATTTATCAAAAAATATAGGTAAGGTATCTATTGGACATTCTTATTTATTTCTTCACATTTTGCTCAGGACTCACACTGGTGAGAAGCCATATTCATGTAAGCTAATGATGCTCACAAAGCAAGCTCCCATATATAGGGTCTCTTCCAGTATGTAGCCCGCTCATAGATTTTTCTTTTTCCAAGGTTTCTTGTTCTTTTCTTGTTTACCAAAACACGACGTACATTACAGTACAATAGTATTACAGTTGCCATTCTGAAGGCTCGGAAACACACTCGGAACACACAATTCTTGCTTAAGAGGCCGGTGATCGCCGCTCGCAATTTCTATTCAACCCGCAAATCTCTATTTGGCTGATGACACATGATCGCGTGCAAACGCGATAGCAATATGAGCGTACAGAATTTGTTATACGTTTAGTCTTGTTCCGTAAATACCAAAAATGATGAATGATAACTTGTGTTTTTCACTCTGTGTTGTTATTCCGGAACTTGACAATATAGGCTATGGTCCTGGTCAATTAGTTCCTACGTAACATATCGTCGGTTTTAATATGATACAAATAAGGAGAAAACATGTCATTCATGTCGTAAAAACAAGCAAATCGCTATGCGCTTAAATTTAATTTTGGGAAAATATTTTGAAAATATAATTATCCAGGGGCCTAGTTAGATAAATACACTGGTGGAAATATTCTCGAATTACGAATCATTTTGGTATTACGTTTGTATGGGTAATTCACCCTCCGCTGGCACCATATGGGTAAACAATACAAAACACATAAAAAACAAATATTAATAGAGTCATATAGAAAATAAATACGTAAATCACGCAGCAATTAAAAAAACACAAAATCTTTCTTAACTCTGCATGAGGTATTGATTCTTTATATTGGGTATTTGACTACTAGTCAAATAAATTATTTATAGAGATTATTAAATTCAGGATCTCCTTTAAGCCGTAATATCCACGACCCCTGTTAGTTTTAAGCTAGGAGTGTGAGTTTTAAGTTAGCTAAGCTAAGAGTCTTCGAAGGCAAGCTTGCACGCATAAGGTCTCCCTCTAGGCTGAGCCCGCTTGTCGATTTTTGAACTTCTGAAGGAACATTTATAATCACAACATGCTATTAAAAATTGCGTGGTCGAAATTCTTCTAAATAATCTATATCTATATTAATATTGTAAATGCGAAAGTTTGGATGGATGGATGTTAGTTACTCAATCACGCCAGAACGGCAGAACGGATCTGTATGAAATTTGGCACAGAGATAGATTATAGAAAAATGAAAGTTCCCGCGGGAATGTAAAACTTAACTCTCGGAGACGATGTCGCGGGCATCATCTAGTAAATAATAAATACGTATATATGTAAAGCTCGTGTAAGTAAGTTTATGATATCATTTTTATTATTTGAGTACTTATTATGTTTATTTTATTTTTGGATTCATATTGTCATTTATAAGTAAACAAGTCATAATTAACAAAATTAAAAAATTCGACTGCCCTGCCAAACAAAAAATTTATCTAAATAATAATCTTATTCACATTTTTATTAAACGATTTTTTTTGTGAATCACTGGATATTGAACTATAGTGTATAGTGTGTATAGTGGTATATTTGGAATCTACTCATCATTTTCTATATGATGATTATATAGTTAATCTTATTTTCGATTTTTTTTTTCAACTTTAGTCTTTAATGCGGGACCATGGTCACCCCATCAGTTTTTTTTTAAATTTTACTAGCCTTTGTCACCCGGAATAAGCTGGGATTCTAACGATATCTCATTTATCAAAATCGGTTCAGGCGTATAGAAGTTATGGTGGAATACAAACTCACATACATACATGAACCCTGAAAACAATATACTCCTTTTTTCAGGCAGTCGTATAAATAGTAAGTAATTAAAGTATGTACCGTTATGTAAGTTTATTATATTGTAATAGTTAGTTGTAATAATAGGTTATTATAATTTTTCTTTTGGAAAACACGTGCGCACCGCCCTGTCATCATGCAACCAATCTCGTTTCATAGAAAGGCTGCCTGAAATAGATAGTGATAAGACTAAGCCGCCGGTACACCGTAACAAGTTGTACATTCTGTCACGATTCGTTTTACCTCTGTTTTGTTATTTTTTTGTGTGTAATAAAGTGTTTTACTTACTTACTTAATAATAATTTACAATGTTTTCCTTTTAATACTATTTATTTTATTTCATCCGTATAGACTTCAAATATGACTTTCTAATTAATATGAGAAATTTTAAATCCCACTTATATTATAAATGAAAAAGTGTTTCTTTTTATTGGTTTGTCCGTCAATCACGCCGTAACAGTGACGTGATAAGGACTTATGGACAAACCAATAAACAAACCCAATTCAATTCCCAGATGTTGGCTTTTAGGTATACCACAGGGGTACAGGTTGTTTCGCCAGTGTCGTGTATATGGATAAGACACGAAAGAGATTGTTCGGTGAGCTGAGTTAAAGTTGATTTTGAGACAGTAAAATAGGTATCACTGTTTCTTATATGTACACATGTTGTTAGTACCTGTAAAGAAACACAAGGTAGTTAAACATCAAGGCACGCGGAAGCGTGTCCAGCCAAAGTTCAAAAAAACTGGCGAGCAGCACCGTGTGTAATATTACACGAACCATTTGGAGCCACTTTTGACCCCCTCATAACTCAAAAACTATTTCACATAGTACATGTAAAATTTGGCGCATATATTGAGACCCGTGAGATACATATGTGCTCCAAATTTCAGCACACCTCAAATGGTTATTTAGATATAAACGTACAAAAATCGACATTTTTATGCTCTACCTAGGTATAGATCAAAACTCTGACACGGGGCATACTACCATTGCTTAAAGCCGTATTATTTTAATATTGTTGACGTTCATGTTGTAGTGTTATAATCATTATTTTAAGGACGTCAAAGTACGTGACATTCAACCGTTATTTTGAAACAATACTGCTTTAAGCGGTGGCAGTAACTCCGACGTCCACTTCCTGCGGCAACTTGCATTACATTCTACGCATAGTGCATGCACAACTAAATAAAACAAGAGTTGTTAAGTAAAAAAAAAACTCCAATTACATAAATCATACTGCAGGTCTTTGTTTAAATTCGTTATTTTGTGTCGTTAACTATTGAAAATTACACATAATTATTATTTTAATGTAAATAATAATGAATAATAATATAGTTGCATTAAAACCTTACCTTCGTATTCATGCATTTTGTGCAACGAAACGTCATTGACAGAAAAGAAGAAGAAACGTATTTGAAGTCGTCAGTTCAAGCTGTCAGTCGTTGTGATTTGTATTCATTGTTTATAGTGGTTTTAGTGATATCGACTGTTTACCGTGCTTGTTTTCAATGTTTCACTAAAAACTTTTGATTTTGAACTTTTGCAATCAAAATTGATGAGATGTAGAAATGTGCTGTAGAGGTAGTCTGACCATAGATGTAATCTGTCAATGTCAGTGTAACTCTAGGTACACTATATATTTTTCTTGAGAATTCTCGTCTATAATTATCTTGTACAATGAGTCGTACAATAGAATTACTGGTGGGTGACACACTGACCTTACACCGAATAATAAGTACCTACTAATGTAAAACGTAAACTAAACTAATAGAAAAGTCCTATTACAGTGTAAAGGATTATTTGAATGATAGCAAGGCATGGGTATGAATTGTTACAGCGGCTGATTATGTAATGTTATATTATAAGTACATATAAATAATTCCAAATATTTGTGAGATGGTGATAATAAAAAAAACACAGCTGAGTTTATTGCGGGCTCTTCTCAGACCAGGGCACGTTTGGAACCCTCGTAGCTTTAGTTTTAAGATACCGTAGTTAATTATCACCATCACGTCTTATGCTCTGTAAGCATGACGTTCAGAAGGTGTACTTTGTAGGTACATATTTTGAATAAATATGTTTTGAGTTTGAGATTGAGTTCAACAATTTCTGTACAAAAAGTAATGATATCCCATCAAAAACATAAATGTAAAATGAAAGCCAAGTTCAAAATTTGATATATATGCCTTGGTTGTTGACTTCAGCGACAAAAGAAGTGAGATCTAAATGGGTGCCAAGTTCAATGGTCAGTCCTGAAATTTATTTATAACAACATATAATATTTTATAACAACTTAAAATATCATTTCTTCTTATAACTTAGTATAAAATGTTGAAGACTAAGGCTTTGGCTTGGCTAGTTTCCATATACGAATTATTATTAAGTAGGTACCTAAAAGTACAGTTTCTACCAGCAAGCCAAATTTTCGAAAGAATAAAATAAGAACTTACAGCTTTACAACTTGTGAAGGCTATAATTCGTATATGAAAACTAGCCAAGCCAAAGCCTTAGTCTTCAACATTTTATACTAAGTTATAAGAAGAAATGATATTTTACGTTGTTATAAAATATTATATGTTGTTATAAATAAATTTCAGGACTGACCATTGAACTTGGCACCCATTTAGATCTCACTTCTTTTGTCGCTGAAGTCAACAACCAAGGCATATATATCACAATTTTGAACTTGGCTCTCATTTTACATTTATGTTTTTGATGGGATATAAATATTTACATGGATTACATAGAACCAGCACAATATACAGTGTAAACTCCATTTAACATACAAATCTACAAAATGGACTGAACACGAACAATAATAGGGATTCAACATTTATAGGACGAGTGACTGTAGAGATGTGTAGAAGTTTGGGGCAGTTGAAGAGGTCATTGACATGGGCAGTGATAAGTAGTCCGCCTACTGAATGCTGAGTGCAAGAACAACAAAAAATGGTGGGAAATTAAAAAAAATATTAGGTGAGGTTTACAGGTATACCCAAAGTTACTAGGTTTTCTGTTTAGCCTTGAGTTTTGTATCAGTTTTCACTAGAAAGACTCTATTCGTAAATAAATCACAATACTACATGGAAGGGAACCAAAGGGGATTGAAACTTTCTGGCATAGCGACCTGCCGCCATTTTGATTTTTTTTCAAAATCGCGGCGCACGATGAAAGTGGTATGTATGGATAGAGGACACATAGACGAACAAATAATGTCAAGTAACATAGTACCCCAAAGTGTCACGTTCCCAAGATAATTGGAGGTAAAGATAGACATATGAGGACAACGACAATCATTAAAAATAGACTTATTACGTGTCTACAGGCGTCAAATTGTATCCAAATAATCGTTCCCAGGTTGATAATTATTATTACTGTTTATTAGAAGAGAGTAGGTACATTACTTACTACTAGGAGTACGAGAAAACTACTACTATAATAAATTATTTATCTGCTAAAGCGCATCATAATGAAACGCAGTCGACATGTCGCGTTGGTCGCATGTCACATAACTTGAAAACATTTTTTAAGTGGGTAAGTATTGCAGCTAGTAAGATATGTAGTACCTACTTGTACCAAAAAATAACAACTATAGTAAAAATAATTGTACTGCCTAACTACTGGTTAAAAATAAAACAAAAGGCATGTGATTGATGTTAAGAATCATTTATTTATTGCTGTAAGTGCAATCACGGAATAAGGAATAATACTAACGTACAGAAACTGCACTAAAAAGAATTATAATATCTCTGCAACGAGCAATTAAATAATCTAAGTCTGCAACGACATTATTTTATTGTTCATTTCATAATGCAGCGGGATGAGACATTAAGACAAGCCAACACGCGCGCGCGAGATACTTTGACATAATATAGCGATTCATTGCGATGCGATGCGATTTAGTAGGCAAATAATTAATTGTAGTAGTAGTTTTCTCGTGCTCCGAGTAGTATGTAATTTACCTACTCTCTTCTAATAAACAGTAATAATAATAATCAATCTGGGAGCGATTATTTGGATACAACCTAACACCAGCTGTAGACACGTAATAAGTCTATTTTTAATGATTGTCGTTGTCCTCATATGTCTATCTTTACCTCCAAATATCTCCGTAACGTGACACTTTGGGGTACTATGTTACTTGACATTATTTGTTCGTCTATGTGTCCTCTATCCAAACATACCACTTTCATCGTGCGCCGCGATTTTGAAAAAAAATCAAAATGGCGGCAGGTCGCTATGCCAGCTTCCATACAAAAAGGTTCAAACCCCTTTTTCACACAATCATACCTTGGGATAAAACTGTCACAGTCGCACAGGCCTTATACCGGTGAGAAGCCTTATTATTGTTAGCTGATGACGCTTAAAGCAAACTAGCAAGTAGGTATAAGGTCTCCCTCCAGTATGAGTCCTGTCGTCTCGTCTTTATCATAATTACCAAGATGGGCTCTCCAATGCCAGACTACCTGAAAAGTTATTAAATACACATAATCTTAGAATTGGGTATTTGACAACTAGTCAAATCAGTAACTTTTTTTCTAACTTCAAAACGCGTGTTTAGTATGGGATTTTGTATGAAATACTGAATTGCGACGTCATCAAAGTTCGACGCACTCTTTTACTCTAATCGTTAGTTTAAAATTATTAATCAACATAAAACTAACAGGGGACGTGGATATTACGTCTTTTGGGAGATCCTCTATTTAATACTCACTAAAAAGTAGTTTATTTGAATAGTAGTCAAATACCCAATTGTATGTAAAATAATAAAAAACAAATCATATACATTCATAGTGGCATGCATTTTGCTAAAGCTTTCTTAATACTTCCAGAGGTAATCTTTTTTAGAGCACAAATTATTTAGTAAAAAATATCAGAGCACTTCTTAATTGTATATCCCAAAGGTAAGGAGAGTGGTATTTTGAAGCGAAATACCTCTCTAGAATTCTCCATCCTTCACTTTAATATGGAGCTGCATATACTAAGACAACAGAAAACATTGGTTACGTCACTAGTCAAGTTTGATTTTGCTCCACTGTCAAGTTAATAAGTTTATCCAAGTTTCTAGACAGGCATCAGACCACAGTACATCAGCGTAGTAATTAACTTACACAAGTGAAAAGCCCTTTGCTTGTAAGCATTTATAGACGCATATGAAGCACGCTTGCAAGCGAAGGGTTTCCCTCTTGTATGAGTTCTCTTTTTGCAAAATTTATTTTCACAAACAGAAAATTTTCAAAATGGAAAACATTGTTCACAACACTGGTCAAGTTTTTTTTGCTCCACTGTCAATAAGTTTATCCAAGTTTCTAGACAGGTATCAGACCACAGTGCATCAGCGCAGTTATTGACTCACACAAGTGAAAAGCCCTTTGCTTGTAAGCATTTATAGACGCTTATGAAGCACGCTTGCAAGCAACGGGTCTCCCTATTGTATGAGTTCTCTTTTTGTAAACTTTTCACAAAAATGCCATTTTCTCCCTTGTGTCCAGTCCATTGTGTGGTTTAGGCCTTTTATGGAATTTATAATCACTTATATTGATGAGACCTTTTCAAGCCAGTTTTCTTTTATTGTGGAGAACTTCTCATCAAGTCTTTAAGGTCAAAGGTTGTCTTGGTGAGATTGCTTTAGGAATAAGCCTTTGCACTCTTCTATGTAATCTTCTTACCCTTTTAAATGTATTATTTCTATAATTTTAAATTTTAAGTAAGAATTTATTTATTAAAATGCTGATGGGTATCAATTTTCATAGTCGCTTAAATGCAGAGTCCCAGCTATAATATAATAACTTCTGAAGTTGGCCGCAAGATGCAATAGCATATTTTGGCTATACTCTGAGCCAATGGCATCCAATCACATTAAATCCTGAATGAGGCAGCTACTTTGTACACCAGTCATTCCTAAAGGGTAAATGCCTCAACACAAAATTTTATAGAACATTTTTTTTTTTTTCATATAGAACTCACAGAAGAGAGAAACCTCATTCTTGTAAGCATTATATACGCTCAGAAAGCAATCTCCCAAGAATAAGGTTCCTCTAGTCTGGGAGTCCAATATTTTACTTCTAATGCATAATCTGTAATAAACAACCATTGATATCAAATTACAATCTTATCCATACTAATATCTTAAATACATAAATATGTTTTTTAAATAAGAGCCCTTTAAATGGGTAGAGTAAACAGGAAGTAGCATACTATGCTATTAACAAGAGGCGACCTTAGGGGGTGCCAAGCAGGGCCACCCAGGCCTTGCTCTTGCAGGGGCCTTGCGCTACAGCCCTAGTAGAAAAAGTCATTAGGTACTCATGTGTTTTTGAATCACCCACACGTTGAAAATGCATTGTATCACAATAAATGATAATATGAAATCTTCCATTACTAAAAAGTAATTATAGTTAAGAGTGAATTAGTAATGTATAAAACGATGCAAGGTGTCTGAGTCTACTCGAGTTAATTTGCACTTGCACTGTCTGTCCAACTGTCTGGCAGAGCCCTATAACTTCTAAATTAATGAACACAATTACTTCAAATTTGAACATAATATGTACACCAAAGCTCTAATTCCCTCTCCCATGAGAGTGGAGACCTGTGCCCAGCAGTGGGTCATAGTAGATGTACATCAAAGGCCTTCTACTGAATATTGCTTACAAAAATCTTTATTTCAGGGGTCCTCACAGAAGCTAATGCGAAGTTAAATATTTCTTTACGGTGTTACATAGGTCATCTTTTGCAAGAGGATTCTGAACAGAGTACAATAAAATATATTTTTTAAAAATTTTCTTCTAAAATTGAAAAAAAAATTAAAGTGGAGATGTTTTGTCCAGACACTATCTCAAAAACAGCTATACATTAAAACTTCTGTATAATTTCAGTTATATATCCTATAGTTGAACAACAAATACTAAAATTAAAATATTACATAAACACAAAATTATTTCCTTTCATTAAGCATAATTTTTTAAAACTTCACAATAATGTTAATAGATGGCACCCACAAAAACAGTTCTGCATCAACCATTCTTGTATGACAAGAATAAATTTGTTCATGTGATTGATTTTGCAAAAATGAATTCTTTTCAAATTTCAAAGAATAACCTTACCGCTCCATCCTATGTAGAACCGTTGTACGTTTATGTCATGTAATATTTTTCCTATAATTTTTAATTACTTCTTTAAAAGTTTCATACAATATTATTCCAGTACTAGCTGATGCCCACGACTTTGCTTGGAATAAGTTCTTTTGATTCCCACGAAAAGAGACATCTTTTTTGTAGACTATAAGTCAGCCCCCGACAACGATCTCACCTTAAGGTAAGCGATGATGCTGTCTAACAAGGTAGCGGGCTATTAGGGGCATGGCTACAAACACGAGGCGATTTCGCGGGTGTTGGTCAGTATTTTTTTTAAAGTAACGCTACAAAACTACAATGTAGTAATCATTCGATTACTCGAGCAACTATCGTCGCCTATGCTATTCAAATTTACTTTGCTATAGTTGACGGCTATAGCTAAGATCACACGAGGGCGTCGTGTCCACAAGTAAAGTCTATATCTGAACTTCACGAGTAGGAATAGATTATTAACGACAAAAATGCGTCACTAACGGCGTTACTATGCGGATAATACACGAACGTGATACGAATTCAGGGAATTTAAAATTGTACAATTTCTAAATTAATACGAAAACCTTAAATATCAGTTTTTATGGCGTTTTTCAATGTGCTTACATAAAGCACGAAACACTAGCTTCTAGCTAACTGTCTAGAAATAAAATTATATTAAAATTATCATTTGAGAACCGCGCACAAGTGAAATGAGGTTCGGTAATATGTGAAAGTTACTGATGATTACCATTTACCACTGATTTTGCACCCTTTGATCGAGCCGACCTGGAGCCGACGTGGAGACTGGACCCGACCACCCGACCAAGCCGAACGTGACGCGTGAAATGGGTCAGAGACAAGTTAAAAATGGATACTTTGGAGACTTTAGCAGAGACAAGTAACATAAGACTTTGGAGTTTGCTGTTTGGCTAAGTCTGGGGATACCATACACAAAAAGAAAAAGTACCGCATTTCACAAAAATAATTACTTAGCCTGAGGCCGGGCACGTAGCTTCTATCGGGTTATTATACCAGATTACAATTTACCGGAAACTAATGCGTCAGTTAGATTATAATCTAACTGTTTTTGCAATCTTACGGTGACATATATAAGAGCGGTTAAGCTGCATTTTACTCAAGTATAGTTAAACGATGCATTTTGTTAATAAAACATATACAACTGTGTTTTGACTTTTTTTACTTATTGAAAGCTACGTTATTCGTACGGGGTGTATTATATTATTGCGTGAACGTGTCGCGCAATTGTCATATGACGTCATCTTTAGCTATTGAGTGATTGAAGCCAATATTTGTTACCAATAAATGGCGTCTGTTGAGCTTCCGGTGTTCCAGTTGTGACTAATTACCTGTTTTGTGAATATTTTCAGGAATTTTGTTGTAGTTTTATGTAATCAACTATAGTGAAGAGCTCAGTTGTGGGATGTCATAATAATAATAATGTAAAGAAATTTCATTTCATAGGTGAGTAACAAAGTCGTCTAGTTTTTCTTTTTTGGCCAATTTTTTAAGTTATTTCGTCTAATTATAGCTTAGTCTCTTCTTTACTGAATCCAAAACACGTCAATTTTTGCGCTGTCCCCAAAAATTTTGATTATTTCATAACTTTTTGTTTGGAGTGTATACATAGTGCGGGGATTTTATTGTTTACAAATAAATTGAATATCGATAAAATTAAAACTTCAAATCACTTTTTCTCACTTTGAGGGGTTTAATTAAACAGTCAGCTGCTACTTATAATATTGCCAAACTCATTTTAGGCTGTAGCGATGATAACCTTGTAGCGGAGGATTACGAGCTGGTTATATTAAAACTCACAATTATTGATGATTGGAGAAAGTAAAGGAATACTAATTTTATTTGTAAAACTTATCGATATATATACAGAAAAAACCTTAAGAACTAACAACCTATAGAAAATAATTAAATATTTACAACTCAACAACCAATGACAGACCATACATTTCAACCAATGAAATCGGCAAACAGAGCCGCGCAAAATGCTAGTTTCAGGTAACGCGCAATTTCCCCGAAATATTAGGCTATTACACTGCACTTTCCACAGGGCCCTGTGGAAAGGGTGGGCGTGGCCGCTAGCTTGAGCGTCGCTTATTAGACAGCATTAAGGATCAAATTAGGGATCCATTCTCCCTATATTTTATTACACTACACTGATCAAATGTAAGGGTCCCTGAGAAAAGTGCAGTGTAATAAGCCTACATCGTTAATGTAATAATAATAATGGAGGCGCGGCTTGCGTGCGCATGCGCGGTGTGGCGCGAGCCGCGGCGAGAGCACAGTAGCTCAAACGCCCGCGTCGCATACCACACTCAGCAGCACAGAGTACATTATATATACAGCGTCGATACCGCAATGATGTGCGCTTCAGTGCCGGTCCGCGGATCTGTGGTGTTTCGGACTATCTTGTGGTGTTTCGACGGCGTCGCAAAATCAGTGCAGTTAAAACGGTTTTTTTCAGAACTAATATTTCCATTTCAATACCTGCCCGATCATTTCTTCAGTCTCCAGCCATCGGTGAGTATAAACTTAGGAACGAGACGTTGCTTGACCATTCCATTGAATATCCAGCGAGGTTCTGTCTTTTTCGAGATTTAACTCGCACTTTCCTGTTATCTGGAATTCGCTGGAATCGTGCCAGCTAGGCAATAAAGAGTATAACAGCAAATCCGTGTCTTATTTTCCTCTGTGATAATAAAGTGATTTCCCGTGTACGTTATCTCTCTCGCTTCTTCCATCTTCCTTTTCCTTCCTTCATTTCCTGGTAAAAGGTAGCGCCTCGTAGCGCCGGTAAGGTATGTTTGGTACCTACTCTGTTGGTAAAGGTATATAGGTATATATATTATGGTAAAGGTACAGGGCGGTTACTATCAACATTTAGAAAACCAGAAACGGGAACATCTTGTTTCAATGTGTAAGTAATCTTACTGAGAAAGCTACCATGACCGCACAAAAGTATTATGGTTCTACTCTTGCTTACATGATGGACAGAACGAATGAAACTCTAAAATTGTCTATTCCTTGCTTTCAGAGTAAGCGAGATGTAGCTATATAAATTTTTGTAGCGCTATCTCGTCTGCATCACGTTTTATTTCATGCATAAAATAACAGTGTTGATACATTTTTTACTAAATATTATACCTTTAAATAATAGTTTTATAACTTTTTTGAATTATATGTCGGGCCTCGAGTAAGTATAATTATTGTGGCGCTACGCGCGATGATCGAACAGGATTTGTGATGCAGCAGTGCACTTAATGCAGTGCATTTCAAGTGGTTGCTGTTGGTTTGCAGCAGATGTCGAAGAAAAATAAACAAAAATATTATGTTCAAAATATAAATGATTTTATTGAGATAAACTTTTACAAGTGCTTTTGAATCGTTGATTGAATCTAACACTGGCTTGTTATGCTATTTCTTCTAAGAAGAACCAGCAAGAAACTCGGCGATTGCTCTTATGAAAAAATAATAAATTTTAATTTAGTAACTGCAAAACTAAGCATAGCTGAAGCAAGTCAAACCCAAGTGCTTTTATCATTTAAATAACCTTCAACAGTATTAATAATGATAAAAAATAATAAGCTTTTATGATTTTCTTACTTTTATTTATATGGAAACAAGTTTGATATGAATTAAACAATCTATAATACCTAAATGTTTGTTATGAAATAGAATTAAGTATTATGTTTATTTTCAGAACAATAAATGCATGCCATCTTGCCCGGAGTTGTTGAATAAGGGCATTCCGATAGGGGCATATTTCGCGTGCAAACATGCAAATTCGTATAATGTGCCTCAGGCCAGTCTAGCGCTGCATCCAATATTGGAATCATTGCTTTTTCTCAATGGATATCCTTAGTCACCTGAAATTTTAAATTATAGTTTAAATCAGTTTATGTTATGCCAAATATGACTGAATTAATTATTGTGAATTTAAAGATAACTGTTATATAATAAATATATTTATTTTTACATACATTACTTTGCCATTTGAATTATTTTAATTCTTCAATACTTTTATACTAATATTATAAATGCGAAAGTTTAGATGGATGGATGGCTGGATGTTTGTTACTCAATCGCGTCAGAACGGCTGAACGGATCTTGATGAAATTTGGAACAGAGATAGATAATAGTCTGGAATAACACAAAGGCTACTTTTTATCCTGGAAAATTAAAGAGTTCCTGCGAGAACCAAAAAACCTTCATCCACGCGGACGAAGTCGCGGGCATGAGCTAGTTACTAATAACGGTTGTAACCCTACTATCTTAGACTGCATCATCGCTTATCATTAGGTGAGATCGCATACATCGCAAACCTTTCGTATTCGTCGTCGTCGTCTCAACCGAAAAACGTCCACTGCTGAACTGCTGTCTCCTGCATGGATCTCCACAAGGCACGGTGTTGTGCCGCTTGCTTCCAGCTACACACTTGAGATCGTCTGTCCACTTAGTGGGGTGCTTTCCATTGTGAGGCCGCCATTCAAGCACCTTGCGAACCAAACGTCCGTCGGTTCTTCGAAATTGGTATTAAATTAGGTATCTGCAGGCTCCTCATTTCTGATTTGAGCATGTAGGAATACTCCAAGTATACTGCCCTTCACCCAGGGGTGCCTGATTTTTCAATTTAATACCATTTGGAAAATTATATAACTCACTTTCATAAAGTTATATCTCATTAACTTAGTTTAATCCATTAGAATATTCACTTGGAAAACCTCACAATTTCTTATTTATTTGTTTATAAAGTCAATCCGTTGTTGATCCGTCGCAAGAAAGTAACTTTTTTATGATTGCTAAATTTGACGTAAATCCTACGTAAAACAATAATGCTAGCTCTCAAAAAACACTTGATGGTACGAATTGAGTGAATGATTTGCTTAATGACGTCACAAAATTGCTTAGGAAACAATGTTCTAATAAGCTTACTTTTGGGCACGTCATGGTAGGTTTTGGCGAAACAATATCAAAATAATAGTGCTATAAACAGTGGCAGTAACCCCCCAGGTATATCTAAGGAGGTAAAGGTATAGGTATATATATGGAGGTAAAATGCTGTGAGCGTGGGAACGAGTGACGTAAGTATATCCATACTTTTATGTGCGAGGTACGCACAACCTAGTGATTAAGACACCCGATCTTCGGTATGGTGTCTCGTATACGAAAATTACAGTGTCTATTTAAGTGGTTTTTGGTCTCTTCATTGCAGTTATGGTGTATCATTTTAACTAATGTTTTACAATTGTTTCAGATTCCTAAAATAGCATGAATTAAGTCTTTTTTTTTTTTTTTTTCGGATTGAGTATGCTGCATAGGCCCTACTGGCCGCTACAGCGTCACCGGGGGGATGGGCGAGCGCTAAGCGTCGCCGAGAAAAGAGCCCTAGGGCTCGATGACATCGGGGGAGGCAACGTCTTCCTAAGGGCGCCTCCTATGAGGCTCGGACCACGGCTTAGGATGACGTTGGGACGAATGGGAGGTCGGTTGGACTAGGTTAGTCCACACGCCCCCGAGGCCGTGGGTTAAGACCACGTCCGGGTGACGTAAGATATCGGGGTCCTCGTCTTCGCCGGCGAAGACGCTGTGTTTGAGATGTGTTGGTGTGTAGCCCTAAGTAGGGTGCATTGTCGGTGGTGATTTGGTCGTCGGGGTCGTTAAGGACGTGTTTGGGACGTCTTTTGTCTGGTGGGTCATTTCGGTCGGGGGTGTAAGATGCAGTCTGAACTACAAGAGGGTTGGGATGTCTAACTGCCTTCTCAAAATAATTTTTGGAGAGCTGCTTGAAATATTGGGCTATGGTAGGGAGTTCGAGATCTCTATGGAGATCGACGTTGCGTACGAACCACGGGGATCCCGTGGCCATACGCATGAACTTGTTTTGGAGGACCTGGAGACTGTTAAATCGAGAGTGAGGGAGGTGTGCGAATAACACGCATGCGTAGGACATAATAGGGCGGATGCACGTTTTATAAAGCGTGACTTTGTGTCGCAGGGACATTTTGCTTTTGCAGCATATCATGGGATATAGGCGGAATAAAACATAGCTAGCCTTGTTACGGACTCGGCGTATGTGGGCGTTAAAGCTGAGTTTACTATCAAAGGTTACACCTAAGTATTTGGCATTCTTTTGCCAGGGAATGGGGCGACCGTATAAGGTGATTTCGGGGAGGTCTAACCTCTTCCTACGCGCGGAGGGACAGAAGAGCATAGCGGCGCTCTTTTCGGGGTTGACTTCGATTCTCCATCGGCGGAACCAGTCACCTAAACTACTAACTGCCGCTTGAAGACGAGATCTAATAAAAAGGCGGTTTGGAGAAGAGCTATATAGGGCGGTATCGTCCGCGTACTGGGCCGTGCTGACATGAGGGAACGTGGGGATATCGCTGGTGAATAGTGAGTAAAGAAGGGGGGAAAGTACTGAGCCCTGTGGGACGCCAGCACGGATCGGTCTGGGGGAAGAGAGGGTTCCGTCTATCCGATAGCGGAAGGTGCGATTTGAGAGGAATTCTCGTAGCAGACGTACGAGTCTTAACGGTAAGCCTAGATGGTGAAGCTTGTAGATTAAGCCGGCGTGCCAAACCCTATCGAACGCTTTTGCTACGTCAAAGAAGAGGACTCCGGTTGGGATGCCTCTGGAGAGGCGATTGAAACCTGTGTAGATATGTTCCGTGAGGCGGTGCGCTTGATGAACGCAAGAGTGTCTGGCTCGAAAGCCGAATTGCTCGTCGTTTAGGAGCTTCTTCTCTTCGACGACGGACTTAAGCCGGTTGAGGATTATTCTCTCATACACCTTTCCGAGCGTGTTGAGTAGACTTATAGGACGGTAGCTAGTTGGTAGGTTACGGGGTTTTCCCGGTTTAGGGATGCCTATCACTGTTGCTTCCTTCCACCTATCGGGGAAGGAGCATCCGGCCATAAGGGCATTAAATATGACAACTAGGAGATTTATGATCTGATCGGGGAGCAATTTTAATGTTTTGTTATTAATTGAATCGGGACCTGGAGCTTTCTTAGCGTGTAACTCTTTGATAATTCCTCGGACTTCGCCGCAAGTTGTGGGAGGGAGAGGTTCCTCTTCAGGAGAGGGGGAGGAGGAGAAGAGAATAGCTAGTTCGTTATCGACTAACTCTACGTGGGACCTATCAAGGGAGGTTGTGCTTGGAGAGCATTGGGCTTCTAGGCTATCAGCTAATAGCTCGGCCTTATCGACATCTTCAAAGGCGGGCGGGTGGTTGGGACGTATAAGCGGAGGGGTAGCTGAGACAGGGTCGGCTTTGAGAGCCCTAGCCAACCTGTAGTACGCTACATGCGATGGCGAGAGCTCGCTCAGCTTCCTGTCCCATTGTTCGTCGCGGAGTTCGGCAAGGCGAGCCTTTACCTCCCTCTGAGCTCTCCAGAGTTCTCTCCGGTTGTCAGCGGTCGGACATGCGTCATGGGCTCTACGTTTGGCGTTTTTATTTGTAATTAATTCTCTAGCGTCGTCCGGTAGTTGCTGGCGGATAAAACCGTTAGGCATTTCCCGGGAACAGGCGCTAAGAGCATCGCGGATGTGATTGGTTAGGTGCAGTGAGGCTGCATGCGCTTCGTCTAAGCTTTCTATGTTGTCAGGAATTTGAGAGAGGTGCACTGATTCTATGGACTTAAGATACTCAGAGAGTTTCTTGAAGTCAATGACTGTTTTGGTCGGGGGGGCTGCGTTGGGCGGGGGTCCTAGCCGGAGTAGGACGGGGCGATGGTCTGAACATAGTTCGGATAACACTTCCAAAGGACTCACCTGTAAGGTGATGTTCTTTAGCAGTGCTATGTCTAGTATGTCCGGTCGGTCAGTAGTCCGTTCTGTATTTGGATAACGAGTCGGTATGTCAGGGGCCAAAAGTATAAAATTAAGGTCCTGTCGGTTTGTCAGTCTTTCGAGTATAACTCCTCGTTGGTTTGTGGTGTTACAGTTCCAGCGGCGGTGTTTGGCGTTAAAATCTCCTGCCAGAATGACGGGGTCTCCGAGGGAGAAGAGTGAGCTGATGTCACTCTCTAGGAGTTGTTTTGTTGGTGAGAGATAGACAGATGCTAGTATGACCGTCGGATGGCCGGACATACTAACCTGACAAATAGATGCTTCCATGTTGGTTAGGGGAGGAGTGTCGAGAGGAGTGCAGTGAAGAGCCCTTCTATAGTAAATCGCGGTACCGCCGAGGGCGGTTGCTCTGTCGTTTCGTATTAAATTATAATTGGCAATTCGCGGATTGCTTCTACTAGGTTTTAAGAAGGTCTCTTGCACTAGGAGAATATCGATTTGATGTGCGCAGACAAATTCACGTACTTCATCTATTTGGTCGATAAGGCCGGCAGCATTGTAAAACGCGACCGTAAGGGAGTGTGGTTTGATTCTGCTATTATTTGTGTTGGCCATTTAGAGAGTCAAATAATTGTTTTACCGGAACGAAAAAGTCCATATGTTTTTGGAGGACTGTAACTATATCTGGGTTTGTCCTAACATCCCAGATGAATCTGTGCAATTTAATAAGGTCTATCGTCAGGAGAAGTTTGCTGAGGACATCGATGTTAGTGCTTGCATATGCATAAGCAGAGGCATCAGAATACTCATCTGAGTTGGCCTGATTGGCCGAATTGGGCGTTGTTGGTGAGGCCTGGGACGGTGTTGGTTGGGCGGGCTTAGCCGCGGAAGCTGGGCGATTGGCCCTGGGAAGAGGTTTGTCCCAAGCGTTGGTGGCCGGAGCCGGCGCCGGGACGAATGTTGGAGTCGGTTTGGAAGGGGTGGCAGGTTTGCGGCCGGCCGATTTGACCCTTCGCTTGGGTTCCTTGGGGGCTCTAGGGCATCCGCGATAGTTCGCAGGGTGCCCTTGAGACCTGCAAAGAACACAGCTTGGGGGCTCCTCGGTCGGTTGTGTCCTAGCGCAATCTGCCGTGCCGTGGTCTCCTAGGCACTTGACGCACCTAGGGCGGGCGAAGCAATTCCTAGCGGAATGGCCGTATAACTGGCAGCGATGACACTGCCCTAATCTACCGCGCTGACGAGGGGATTCGACCTTAAGGCCTGAAAGACGACATATTGCCGTGAGATTATAGATTTTCTTACCTTCTGGGGTAAGGTCTAGGATGACAAGAATCATCTCATAAGGAGATTTCGATTGAGCGTGGTACATACGATGTACCTCCTGAACTGGGAACCCTTGGGATACGAGATCGTCTTTAATTGCGTCGGTGTTTAATTCTTTTGGAATGTTGCGTACTACGACGCGGAGGACGCGCTCTTCGGGCAGAGCGTACGTGTGGAACCCTACGTTCTCTTGTCTGAGAACAGAGGTAAGACCCCGGTGGTCTTGGGAGGTAGGGCATTCTACTCTAATGCCTATGGCGGTGGAGCGTGCTTCAGAGAAGGTTATGCCTTTCTCTGTTAGGATCGGGAGGATACGCTGCCAGCTCAGCTTCTCTCTAATATAGAGAGGAGGGACTTTTTCCCTTACTGGTTCCTCCATCGGGGAGTCTTCCGACTCCTCTCCGGAGGAGGACTGGGTGGCGGAGGGACCTTGGGATTTGGGAGAATCTGAAGGATTTGTGGGTGGCGTGGCGGCAAGACCAACCTTCTTAGGAGGGTTTGCGCAGGATTTTGAGGCCTTTAGCTTTCGCTTTTGGCTTTTGGACTGGACGGGGGTAAAATCGTCCGATTCGGATGAGGCGGGAGAGGTCTCATTTTGAGGTTCCTCGGATATTGCTGGAAGAGCGATTCGGGCTACGGGACCAGGGATGGTCTTGGGCAGGGATGGTCTAGCGGGGGCGGCTGAAGGTCCAGAGAGGGGCAAGGAGAGAAGCTCCTTGGGTTTGGGGGGCGCGGGGGTGATCTCCATGGCTGTCGCCTGGGAGAGAGCAGTTGGCTGCCTGAAGGGCGGTTCGGTTGGCGGCATGACCGGGGGGACTGATGCAGGAGAGGAGCTATAAAAATAGCTCAAATATTCAGGACTGCGTTTTTGCAGATCCTCTAACAAAGCCTGGATATTAAAATTGTAATGAACTTGCTTCAGCGGGGCCCTAGTGGCCCCGAGAGCGGGTCGGTCAGTGGGTCGGGGGTCCATAGTGGACCCGGGGGCTGGATTTGTCCCCCCTGCCGGGGCAGGGAGGTGGGTACCTAAGGTGAATACCCTAGCTGAGTCCCCGTCCTTTGGAGACGGGGGTGTGGACCTATGCTGCGCTTAGAATAGTGTACTCACGGAATCCTAGACCCTGGAACTACACTACACTATACACAACGCTGGAACAATGTCCATCCACAACACTAGCACAATCACTTTCGGAGTCGGGCGGCACAACTAGCGCGAGAGGAAAGTCGGAGCACTGCAGACCGGGCATGGGAGACGTCCGCTCGGGGCGAACGCTATGCACGGACAACAATTAAGTCTAAGATGGCTGAATGTTATAAACAGACCTGAGTTCAAGCCTACAAAAGGAAACAGAATATGTAGTCATCATTTCAATGGGAATGACATTAAAAATTACACTCTAAACCACCAGCGTCTCAAAAACGATGCCTGCCCATTTCTACGTATACCAGTAAGAATCTTTACTCAATATTCTTGTATAAAAACAATAATGCAAACTTCTCATTAAGGCTGGATGTACTCAAAACATGGTTTTCTTTTACCACTTTTTAGGATAGTAAAAATTAAAATTTCATTACCAAATAAATACCATTCGCTACTCAGTTAAATGGAGTATGACGTAATTAAAAAAAGTGGTCAAAAAGTCGTATAGTAACAGCAGAAAATTATCGGGAAATTCATGGAAATCTCAAAAAAGGCGTTATCGCTTTACGACTATTGTGATTTAATTTGAGACATGATTTAAACAAAAGTTATTTCAAATTAATCGTAAAAGATCAAAGAACACTTTAAATAAATAATATTTTCAATACAACTTAGTTTTTTTACAATCTGGTTCCAAACATTCCTCATTTTTACAGCACGAATTTTTCATACAGATTTAGTACGGGCGCGCATCTCAAAATTTTGTTATATATTCATGAAATTCGGCAGTCAGATTCCATACGCCTCCGGGCTCTCAAAGCGGGAGGTTGCGTTCCCTTGCTTCTGAAATGACGTCTGTCACTGTTAGTATCCGTACACAAACGTTAATGAATCCACTACCATCGAACAAAACTAATCATCGATCAATATACGTATAAAAAAATGTAACTGGACGATTTCTGTATATAAAATATTTATTTTGAAAATATTTAAATTTATTATATTTGTAATTAGTGGTTATTTTATTATTTACTGAACCCAAAACGGTATTTTATTCTCTTGTCTTATTTTGCCTGTTCTGTGCACACACTCCACTACTACAGATTGAACTAACTTTGAATAGGTATTTTGGTTCTGTAGATTTTTTTCTATTAAAACAGTCACCCGAAGGAGGTAACTGGCGAAATATCGATTTTAGGCAGCGAAATAAAGGTCGAGTATAGATGAATTGAATGAAGCGTCGCCCCTTCATTCAATTCATCTATACTCGACCTTTATTGAATGTTTTGCGTAGAGCATCCTTTTACATCCACTTATGGACACTCTACCTACAAATGATATTAATATAATGATAAAACAGGTAAAACCCACTATACAACTTGATCATGAGGAATTAGATTTAGTGGATACAGATGTTTTTCTCGGAAAAACGTAAGAAACTCCAATGGGGCCATCATATAGATGACTTATCGAACAGACTCAGTTCTGCTGCATTTTAGAAAGATTCGCCACTTGACAGATTTAGAAACTGCGAGAGTGGTATATTTTGGTTACTTTCACAGTATTATGTCTGTCATTCTGTTTTCGTCTTGCAGAAAGGACTGTTCGTGCCATATACAAAACTAAATTCAAAGAAGTTGAAATTATGACGGTCCACGATCAATACATAATTTTTCTTTTATTGCCATTTTAATAAAATAATTATTCGGCTAAATTACTAATAAATTAATAATTGTTATAATTTTTTATCGACCAATACATAACTGAAAACTAGATGATGCCCGCGATTTCGTCCGCGTGGATTTTTGATTCCCGCGGAAACTCTTTAATTTTCCAGGATAAAAATTAGTACCTAACCTATGTCCTTGCCCGGGATACAACTTACTCCTGTACTAAATGTCATTAAAATCGGATGAACGGATGAGTCGTGAAAGCATAGCAGACTAACAATCATAATTTCACGTAATATTTTCACGTATTAATTTATAATATTAGTATGGATTACGGATAGTATGGATTTAGTATAGGTATGTGCATAAAAACATCAATAAATTCAAGAAAGAAAAAAATGACCATACAAGAAAATATGAGAATTTAGACCCGCTTCCTGACTTTGTAAAATTAGTTATTCAGTTGTCGGTAACAGTATGCCTTTATAATTATTATATTATTTTATTATTATTATATATAAATATATTATTATTATTATTATATTATATTATTATTATTATAATATATATAGCTAAATTACCACTCACTGACTGACTGACTGACTCATTGACATAATTGTTCTCCTAGAAAGAGACAGAAAACGATATAATGATGTATGGGAGATGTGTTCGAGTGCGGGAGTCGAGTAGGGAAAAATTATGACATTTCGGAAAAACAAGATGGCGGCCGACGTGATTCTTGTAACTCTTTTGTTTTTCAACCGATTTTGTTGCAACTCGCAATGATTGAAGAAATTAGGAAACGGTCAACAGAAAAAGTGGAAAAAATTGGAAAAACAAGATGGCGGCCGAGCTGTAGTGTTTTAAAATTTTTGATTTTTCGACCCCGAACCGCGGCGCCACAGATCCGAAACGGCGGGGTCGAGCATAATATTTTTTTCTACGTCCGCCTACAATTATCCAGTATTTTGACAGAATGGGGGTGGTTTTAAAAAATTCAAGATGGCGGCTGTCGCGGCGGCCGTTCAGCTTGAGTTACGAAAAAACGCCATTTTAAAATTCAAATTTCTCACAGTTGGCAACGTCGGAGCGTTTCAACTTCTACGGGGAGATTGTGTGTACAGACTTGAGGTATGGATTGGGGGAAAAAAATTACCCCATTTCTCGGGAAAATTTCAAGATTTACCCCAAAAATAAAAAAATCGAAATACGATTTTTTTAAAAAATTCGAGTACGAGCAACCACGTGTCCCACTTGTACGAATGACATTTGGGTATTTTCGTCGCCGAGGTCTGGCAACACTGGAATTTATCAAAGAAAAAGTGATTTTCGACATGGTCTTTTTTCAGGGGCTATCATATCGGCTGGGTGCGAGCGAGATGAACAATTGAAACGTCGTCAGGAGCGGTGTATCCTATAGTTCACAGGAAAATTATAAAACTATGTAAAAAGTTTGTGTGAAACGAGGTGGCGGCCATTTTGTATTCTTTTTGTGTTTTTGAAAATTTCAATCACGTCTTAGAGGCGGTTGGCAACATTTGGGAAAGTTGACACGTATGGATCGATTGTGTAACTCGACATGCAGTATCGAGAAATCAAAACAGTGTTGCCACATTCGGGGAAGTTTTCGAGATTTTCCCTAAAAACTTCCTCCTGTAAAATTTTGTATGAAAAGTTTTTTTTTCACTGCTGGCTTCGTATGGAAGTCAGAAAATATAACTTGAAGAAAAATATGGAGATAGCTGATGATTGAGGATTTCGGAGACGGGTAAAGGGCACGGCCAGGGTATTGAAGATAGGTGGGGGGTGCTCGAACAAATGTCACTCGAAACCTCATCCAATTGGCGATGAGTTTAAAAAAAACTTAAAAATGGTGGATTCAAGATGGCTGCCATACAAATTTCGTCCGTGTCTATCTCGGAGAGTTTATGAGATGGAAGTGTGCTTTCTTGGCAAGAGATGACCAGGACGAGGAGTTCTATTTGGCGAAATGAAAAAAAATTCAAGATGGCGGAACTTTTTTTTTCATACCAATTTATATGGCAAATATTGAAGATACTACAAGAGTAGTAGTAGTCTGTAGTAATTGAAATAATTGTTCTCCTAGAAAGAAACAGAAAACGATACAATGGTGTATGGGAGATGTGTTCGGGTGCGGGATGGGAGTAGGGAAAAATTATGAAATTGTTAATTGACTGATTTCGTTCAAAATCGATATTTAGGACTCCCTGGGGATACAAAACAGGAAACTGTTACCAAAATAAAAAAAAACCAGCGCCATTTTGAAATTCTTTGTTAATTTACCGATTTCGTTCAAAATCGATATTTAGGGCTCCCTGTGATTACAGAACAGAAAACTGGTATCAAAATTAAAAAAAAATCAGCGCCATTTTGAAATTCTTTGTTAATTGACCGATTTCGTTCAAAATCGATATTTAGGACTCCCTGGGGATACAAAACTGGAAACTGTTACCAAAATAAAAAAAAAACCAGCGCCATTTTGAAATTCTTTGTTAATTGACCGATTTCGTTCAAAATCGATATTTAGGGCTCCCTGTGATTACAAAACAGGAAACTGGTACCAAAATTTTAAAAAATCGGCGCCAATTTTAAATTCTTTGTTAATTGACCGATTTCGTTCAAAATCGATATTTGGGACTCCCTGGAATCACAAAACACGAAACTGGTACCAAAATTTTAAAAAATCAGCGCCATTTTGAAATTCTTTTTTCTTGTAGCGATTTCGTTCTAAATCAATATTTAGGACTTCCTGGGATTACAAAACAGGAAACTGGTACCAAAATTTTAAAAAATCAGCGCCATTTTGAAATTCTTTGTTAATTGACCGATTTCGTTCAAAATCGATATTTAGGACTCCCTGGGGATACAAAACAGGAAACTGTTATCAAAATAAAGAAATTACAGCGCCATTTTGAAATTCTTTGTTAATTGACCGATTTCGTTCAAAATCGATATTTAGGACTCCCTGGGGATACAAAACAGGAAACTGTTACCAAAATAAAAAAAAACCAGCGCCATTTTGAAATTCTTTGTTAATTGACCGATTCCGTTCAAAATCGATATTTAGGGCTCCCTGGGATCACAAAACAGGAAACTGGTACCAGAATTTAAAAAATCAACGCCATTTTGAAATTCTTTGTTAATTGACAGATTTCGTTCAAAATCGATATCTGAGGATCCCTGGGATTAAAACACAGGAAACTGATACCAAATTTTAAAAAATCAGCGCCATTTTGAAAATCTTTGTTAATTTACAGATTTAGTTCAAAATCGATATCTGAGGATCCCTGGGATTACAAAACAGGAAACCGATACCAAAGTTTTAAAAAATCAGCGCCATTTTGAAAATCTTTGTTAATTTACAGATTTAGTTCAAAATCGATATCTGAGGATCCCTGGGATTACAAAACAGGAAACCGATACCAAAGTTTTAAAAAATCAGCGCCATTTTGAAATTCTTTGTTAATTGATCGATTTCGTTAAAAATCGATATTTAGTACTCCATGGGATTACAAGACAGGAAACTGGTACCAAAATTTTACAAAATCAGCGCCATTTTTAATTCTTTGTTAATTAACAGATTTCGTTCAAAATCGATATCTGAGGATCCCTGGGATTACAAAACAGGAAACCGATACCAAAGTTTTAAAAAATCAGCGCCATTTTGAAATTATTTGTTAATTGATCGATTTCGTTCAAAATCGATATCTGAGGATCCCTGGGATTACAAAACAGGAAACCGATACCAAAGTTTTAAAAAATCAGCGCCATTTTGAAAATCTTTGTTAATTTACAGATTTAGTTCAAAATCGATATCTGAGGATCCCTGGGATTACAAAACAGGAAACCGATACCAAAGTTTTAAAAAATCAGCGCCATTTTGAAATTCTTTGTTAATTAACAGATTTCGTTCAAAATCGATATCTGAGGATCCCTGGGATTACAAAATAGGAAACGGTTACCAAAATTTAAAAAAAACCAGCGCCATTTTGAAATTCTTTGTTAATTGACCGGTTTCACTCATAATTGATATTTAGGACTCCCTGGGATCACAAAACAGGAAACTGATACCAAAGGTTTAAAATAGCAGCGCCATTTTGAAATTCTTTGTTAAGTGACCGATTTCGTTCAAAATCGATGTTTAGTGCTTCCTGGGATTGCAAAACAGGAAACTGGAACCAAATTTTAAAAAATCAGTGCTATTTTGAAATTCTTTGTTAATTGACCGATTCCGTTCAAAATCGATATTTGGGGCTCCTTAGGATTACAAAACAGGAAACTGGTATCAAAATTTTAAAAAATCAGCGCCATTTTGAAATTCTTTGTAAATTGACCGATTTCGTTTAAAATCGATATTTAGGGCTCCCTGGGATTACAAAACAGGAAACTGGTATCAAAATTTTAAAAAATCAGCGCCATTTTGAAATTCTTTGTTACTTGACCGATTTCGTTTAAAATCGATATTTAGTGTTCTCAGGGATTACAAAACAGGAAACTGATACCAAAGTTTTAAAAAATCAGCGCCATTTTAAAATTCTTTTTTAAATTACCGATTTTTTTCCGAATCGATATCTGAGGATCCCTGGGATTACAAAACAGGAAACTGATACCAAAGTTTTAAAAAATCAGCGCCATTTTGTTTTTTTTTTAATCACAACCCGTGAGCTGCTAAAGCAGCTCACGCACAGAGCAAAAAACTAGTTTTATAATAAACTCACAGAAGAAATATAGGAGATGTGTCTCAACAACTTCAAATATTTTGTAAATAGTAAACTAATTGAAAAATCCTAAATAAAATATAAAATAAAATAGAATATACAAAATTGAAAAAATTGAGCCACCCGAAACTAGTCAATTTCAGACGAATACGTCCGTAAATCATCAAAGTGCTGGTTTTGTACCTGCTGAATGACGTAGCAGCCCTTCTTGCAATCCTGTCAGAGTATCTATTGTTTATTTCAAACCTTAATATTTGTCATTTTACCATCAACTAAAGTGACAGATATCATATTTGGAAACAACAACCTGGCCACTAAGAAATACATAAAACTCGCACTCAATGCAGATTATATGAAAAACTAGCTGATGCCTGCGACTTCTGGGCAGACCTTCACTATCGGAGATCGGAGAGATCATCAGTGGAGAGCCCTACACCCACCTAATACTGAATCAGCCTTCCTGGCGATAGTTACCAAAAGTGCAGCTATCTCATAGTCATGATATTATTATATACGTTTTTTTGCTGTCATAAAACTATTTCGTTATATATAAACACCAATTTGGCAAAATGTTACAAGGACAATTTTTATTTATTTTATATCAAAAATATAATTACTTTATAGTTTATACTAATAAATATCGGTTTTATTTCCCATTCCAAAGTGCTATAAAAGTTTCACATCAAAAACTAAATAAAGAATGGAAATAGGTTTTTTTAGGATTAATTGTGTCATTTATGATGAATCAACGGGACTTTACCACCAGCTTGAAAAGAAGATTCTACTGAGAACATATGACAATAACTCGGCAGTTAATAAAAAGAAAAAAAAAATACAATAATGTACCTAGAAAATAATAAAGAGTAGGATATATTATACATAATTATATGAACACACTTATTGTATATTGTATATGTCACCGTAAGATTGTGAAAACCGTTAGATTGTAATCTATCTAGCGAAATTGTAAACTGTCGACAGATTGTGAACCGTTCAATTTACTTTTTCTTGTCTCTTTTCGACCGTTTACAATTTCTGTAATGCTAAGCCGATAGTTTCTATGCAACATTAGGAAAATCATCGATGCTACGTTACGGATATATATGTCACAAAAAACCTACCAGAATCAGTTGATTTTCATAGCTTAGCTTTAGTGGAAAGGAGTTCAACTAAGCAACGAAGTTTTTTTACATAATGAGGATAGGAAATGCAGGGGGTTTAGGGGCGATGAAAAACTGCTACATTATATTTCGCCACCATTTAGAAGGTTATAATAGCTCAGGTGGAAAAGCGGGCTGTACCAAAACCCGAAGACCCCGGTTCGAGTCCAGAGTCTTGAATCTGATTATTTTTCCCCTTTTTTTAAATATAATACAATGTTTTATTTTTAAAATAAAATATAATTTATAATTTAAATTTATTTTCCAAAAAACACGATTAAAAAAAAGAATAATGTCCCTCCCGACTGAATTTCGGCCACGGCGGCCAATCTCCAGAGAGATTAGCCAACTGCGCAGCAGATATTATAGTGCAAAAGTGTGTGCGCATACACAGGTGCACTCTCTGTTCCTTTACTCTCATAGCCCGATGGGACGGAAATCCGACACGACCGGAGAGAGATCAGGCGCAGGACCGACGGCTTTACGTGCTCTCCGAGGCACGGGGGTGAAGCACCGCCAACTTCCTAACTCCGGGCTAGTAGTGAGAATTTCTTGCAAGAAAAACCCAATACCTGTGGCCCGACTCGGGACTCGAACCCGGGACCTCATAGGTCGCAGTCGAATATGCTAACCACTAGACCAACGAGGCAGTAAAAAAAAGAATATACCGAGCAAAGCTCGGTCATCCAGATATTACTAGTTGAAGTATGGAACACAGAAGCCGACTACTTCTAAAACCACTACGTCTACATCGCACATCCCAGATGGAAATGGAATCTCCTAGTGCTGTCTTACACCGTTTTTAAACTATTTATGCAGAACTACTTCTAATACTAAGCGCCATGATTATTTTAATTATTAATTTAATTTACTTTTCTTTCAACCTTTATCATATAAACACCTATAGATAGGTGTTTATATGATAAAGGCCTACCTTCCTACCTACCTATACAGTCTTATAGCTATAAATCAGTTAGCAGGAATTAGTCGGTTGGTAATTGGTATATTATCAAGAAGCACCTCCATTATCCATACTATGATATTATAAATGCGAAAGACCTGTATTTGAACGGCCTATTTTTTCAACCGAGTTGGTATAGAGTAAGATTACATCCCGAGGAAGGACATAAGTTAACTTTATCCCGAAAAATTGAGAAATTCCCGCCGAAATAAAAACGAATGCAGACGAAATCGTACGTATCATCTATCTATCAATCAATAAATAATGATATTATCTCTGCCATAGTGAGATAATTGATCGCATATTGTGTGCACCCGTGGTAGAGGCTGAATCCTTTCTATGTGTGCCTGGGTAGACTGTGGTTGTATGTGTATGAAAACAATTGACAGCGGGTGACAGATATGCGAAGAATTCCTAGAGGGCTTCGATCCTTAATGCTTTTCTCTACTCCAAATAGTAAAATTTTACTATTTCTTTCTTAATATTGCAGAATTTACCACCTGGGCAACAGGAAGGCAACCCTTGCAAGAATTAAACCTCAATTTGTGTCCAGAAACTAATAACGATGTTTCTCAAAACAGAATACTTCATACTTCAACCTATTGCAGTCTCCAATTTAAGCATGAGTCTCCTCTCGGAATGAAAACGGTTTAGTCATAGTCCACCAAGCTGGCCAACACGGGGGCGTTGCAGCATGATTATATTTTTACTCATCATTTCACCCAGCCAGCACCCACTACGGAGTAGGAGCCTCCTTTTGAAATACTAAGAGTTCAGTCATAGTCCACTACGCTGGCCAATGAGAGGCCCTCTGATTGTGATTACCATTTTTTTGAAAAACTACTGCTGTTTTTGGTTTAAGATATGCATACTTCTTCGAAGTTCTAATTAATGTTTCAAAAATGGCACAAAGGAGAGCTGCAATAAATCATTTTTAAAATTAGTCTATATTTATTATTCATATTATCACGTCATTCAGTATTTTTTTTTCCATAATATCTAGATATTCCAACTAATATTATGAAACAGTTTAGTTTGTAAGGTTTACATTGAACTGATTATAATACTAATATTATAAACGCCAAATATTGGATTTATGGATGGATGGAAGGGATAGATTAAAGTCTGGAATAACACATCGGGTAGTATTTTTTTCCGGAAAATTACCGCGGGGACCAAAAAACCTCAATTCACGCGGACGGAGTCGCGGGGAGCTAGTTCATTATAAAATACGAATACTAGTGTTTTTCAAAATATTATGTTTAATTATTTATTAATTTTATTTGTGATAATTTTATATCGATTAAACGAGTAGAGTCTGGCAACGAAAGTAGAGACTCGAAAAGAGCGGCAAAGGACTTGACCGGTGGAACTATGGCAGCTTGCCTAGGTGTCAAAAATCAATGTTCAGCAATGATTTCTTTATTATTGTAATTGTAATATTTCACTGTTTTCAGACAAAAAAATTTCCGGAGTCTGAAGGCTCGGAAAACTGCGAAAATGAACAAAAAAAGTTTCACCAAAAGATTGCTTTCCCACACTAGATGGCGCTATTTATTGTGTTGAGCGAGTCTAAAAAATATTTTCAAGTATTATTTCTTTATTATTGTAATTGTTATATTTTATAGTTTTCAGATAAAAAAGTTTCAGGAGTCTGAAGGCTCTGAAAACTGAGAAAATAATTAAAAAAAGTTTCACCAAAAACTGCTTTCCCACACTAGATGGCGCTATGTATTGTGGTGAGTCTAGAAAATATTTTTAAGTATTGCTCACTACATTTGTTAACAAGTTCAAGTATTCGACCACAGATGGCAGCATATGCAATGTGAAAGGGCGTTCCAGTTCAACTATTCGACCATAGATGGCGGCATATGCAATGTGAAAGGACGTTCCTTTAAACGCAGTATTTCAAAATGCTTTGTTCGATCTATTAGTTTGAGACTTGTCAAAAAATAAAAATAATTATAAACAAAACATACATTTCCTTTTCATTACTATTTAATTTATCAAAAATAAATCATTCATAATATAATGACTAAGGTACTGGTATTCATGTAGGGTTACAAGATTATTAATAGGCATGGATATAATGGAACGTCAAAATGGAGTAGTGCTTAAAGAGGAAAGCGGACGCTCAAGATTTAAACAATAAACGCACTGTTTTTTTTGTCATTTGAACCCTGACCTTATTTGGATTATTAAATCCATAATAATTTCGTTTTGAATTTTTAAACCTTACTGTAAAAACGGAAATCCTGTGCATTGTCTCGAATCGGAGGGCAATTACTGGTCATGTCCTTTAAAATATGTTAGTATGGCAAACTCAAAATTAGTGTGACAGACCTGGAGTAACCTAATTTGATACTTTAGAATTATTTTTCTTATTTTTGTTGAAACCGATTGCATACTAAAAAACCTACCACCTGCCTGAATGAAAAAACAACAATATTCAATAATAATTTATTTTAGTCACTATAGTCAAAATCTGAATCCAAAGCTTCTATCTGCAAAGATTCATCAGAGTCACTGGTGTCACTATTTCCAACGTTGATTATGAAACTTTCTAAATTTTCTTCAGTAATTCTATCTCTTTCTTTGTATTTAATTTCAATATGCATGACATGATCACACATTTTCTTCCAATCCTCTGATGTAATGCTTTCAAACGACTCTTTAATCATTCTTTCTAACTCTACTGTAGTCAAGGCTACATTTTTACTTGCCACTTTACGTTTAGCCAAACTCCATACAAGCTCAATAGGATTTAAATCACAGTGGTAGGGAGGAAGTCTCAAAACCTCATGACCATTCTGCTTTAAAAGTTCATCAGCTTTGTATACTGGGTCTGGTGTGTGCTGCTTTACAAAACATAGCAGCTCTGCCTTTGTGTGGTAATCTTCATACCGGATATCATTGAAAGTAAGCCATTCTCTTATCTCATTTTTCAGATTTTGTGTTGTTGGAGCTTTATTAACAATGACGGAATGATAACTTGCATTATCCATTACTATTACACTCTGCTCATTTAAATTGGGTATGAGCTTTTCTTGTAACCATTTATTGAAATTTGCAGCATTCATGTCATGGTGGTAGTCCGCCATTGTCGATTTTGTGCTAAAAACTAACAATGAGTTTGGCACAGGACCTTTCTCTGATCCAGCATGTACAATTATGTACCTTTTTCCCGTTGAAATATTTTCAATTGCACCACTCGTAGATGGACCTTGCCAAGACTTCTTGGGCTTATAGTTTTTGTGGACATAGGTCTCATCTAAATAAATAATTGGCTTTCCTTCTGAACGTTTCAAAGCTATGGTTCGTAAAAAACGATGTCTCCAGGCAGATATGTCATAACGTTCAATTAATATTGAACGTTCATTCTTGTTTTTCTTAAATTCATAACCATTAGCTAGTAGTATGCGGCGAAGAGTTTCCCGACATCCATTAAATCCTATGCTTTCTTTTAATTCCATTAACAGTGTCCTCAATGTAGGAACTTGTTTTCTGACAATATAAAAATCATTGATTTTGTTGCGAATAGCATCTATGTCGAAACTATCTAAGTTAGACACTGTGGGTTTATGGGGCCGTTTTTTTCCTGGGGTATTCCACACACCATCATTTAGCGCACCTTCCTTTTTTATTCTTTTTAAAGTTGCAACACTTACTCCTGTAAAGAATGATTAAACAACGATTAGGTACAGTATTGACAATAGCAAATTATATTATTATTATACATTATATTTCTTGTGTATAAATCTTGTGCTTAGTAAAAAATTACCAGTAATTGAAGCTATTTCTTCCAAGTACTGATTCTGGGTTCTCATCCTGTCATTCTGCTCTAAATCAGTAAGTTTTTCAATAGTTCTCACTATTTCATCGACTCCTGCTACATCCTCCAGATTTTCTGTCAAAGAAAATAATTTGTGTTACAAATTAATAAATGTAACATTTGTCATTTACTTACCTACCACAACCAATGAAAAATAACCATTTAATTGGAAGTTGCATTTAGTAGGTATTATTAAGGTGTTTAATGAAATGTATAATGAATGTGGATGAAAATAATGCGTCATACTGACTTAAAAAATCTAACACAACACGTAAACAATCTTGTTTTTGTTTGAATTTTGCATCTTTCTCTCGTTGTTTTTCTTCAAATTTGGAAATCATGCAAAACAACATCTTCCGCACTCCACTTTTAATTGTTTTATTCATTCTTAAACGCGTAAATGCTCGTAAATATTTATTAAACAAGATCACAACTAAACTAGCGGCACGCTATGACAGCGTTGTTCCTGACAAATTTAGAGTTGCCGTATTCTAATTCTAAAATTGCCGGATTTTTAGGGAAAACTAAGAAAAATGCCGTATTGTACAAAATATTTATTCAGAACGCTACAATTTAAAAAAAAAAACATGAAATACTGTTGTTTACGTACACATCGTGTGTTAACTATAGTTGTACTAACTTTATTCTTCACCATATAGGTTTTGAATAGTTTCCAGTACATCTGATTGTGTCGCATTTAGATCGTCCTGTTTTTTATCTTTCATTTTACAAATAATTTCGTTTGGCACTTGAAAATTTGTACAATTACCGTGATTACGGATTGCTTGTCTGGCTAGAAGAGTTCCATTAATAGTTGAAGTTATTAATTTATTTCGAAGTCTAGTTCAATTCATAGATCGTACATGAAGCAACACAAAGCATTAAATGACACAACCACGATAGGTACAGCACAGTAGAGTAGTAACAATTAATATGTGGGGAATCCCCGGGATTCCCCACATACCACATTGAAAACTTTATCAGTTTTCAATGTGGTATGTGGGGACTATGTTAATGTTTGACGTTTCTGATCGTGGCGCTTCTACTTTATCCGATGCAAAAGTACTCTGTGATCTATGGTTCACAAGTTGGTGCGTTCCATTGTACGAAATATTTTTTTTTGTGTACTTTAGTTGATTACCGTATATTTTAATACGGTAATCAAATAGCTGCCGTATACCGTATTTTTGTTGCCTAAGATACCTGAATGCCGTACAATACGGCAATTGCCGTATCGAGACCAACGCTGCGCTATGATGGCCGGTTTGACACATTACAATAGTGATGTGGAATGTCAATTTATTCTCGAACAAAAAACAATTAAGTTTTGTTTTTGTACCTGATTAAATAGGTTTAATAAAACAAAAATGTATATGTTTATTTAATTTATTTGAACGAACTGAATATTTGAACGAAAATGAATATACATACTTTATATGCACACAAGAAACATATGAATACAAAAGATACCAAAAAAGGTGCCACAAAAGGCCATAATTAATCAGATTCGTCCATACTACTATTTTCACTGTCGTCACTGCTATCATCACATACATTAATAATTATATGTTCGTTTTCTATAATATTATCTATTTTCACATCTCTTTCATAATCTTCCCTTATTAATTTAACAGTTCTATTCACAACCTTTTCCCAGTCTCCTTTAGTCACATGTTCACAAGCTTCTTCTAATAATTTTAGCATTTTTTTTGTGGTAAATGGGGGTTCTGTATTGTGTCTTGCAGCATATCCCTTAATTTGAGCCCACACCAACTCAATCGCATTATACTCACAATGGTAAGGCGGTAACCGTATAACTCTGTGCCCATGTTCTAATGCTATTTCGTCAATGACGTATCGGATCTTGGTTGGTTTGTTTTCTTTTAAAAGACGTACTAATTCCGCTTTTAACATATTCATGTTTGCATCTACGCCATTTTTACGAAGCCATGCGACGATATCAGCTTTCTTTTGGGATTGGGCAGGTGGCTTGTCAATTTGCATCGAGTGGTATGGGGCGTTGTCCATAATTATAATAGATGGTTCAGGGAGGCTACACAACATTGAGGTAAACCATTCAGTAAACTTTTCTCCATTCATGTCTTCATGATAGTCTCCAGTGGTTTTTGATGCAAAAGCCATGAGAGAACCTTCGACAAACCCGTTGATGGTTCCGGCGTGACAAATTATAAGTCGCGATCCTTTTCCTACAGGAACTTTGGAAGTAGATGCTGCTGTGTCATCGTTCCAAGAACGGCCCTCAGTATGGTTAGCATTAAGCCATGTTTCATCCAAGAACACAACATTTTGCCAATTTTTGATTTCTTTCACTTGCCGTAAAAAAGTATACCTTGCCATCGCTATATCAAATCTTTCCATCAATATTTTGCGTTTGTTACATTTTTTGTATCGAAATCCAATGGTCTTCAAAATCTTCGTTAAAGAACTTTCCCCACCGAAGAATAATCCAGCTTCCTTCAGTGAATGCACCAACTTTTTTCTTGTTGGATACTCCTTCTGTAAATAGTAGCCGTAAACATGTCTTCGGATAGCATCGGCATCAAAGCTATCGATGCCTACGACTGGTTTTGCTCGTTTTCTCTTTTTTGGTGTGTGAAGTTTATTTTCTTCTGTGCCAGTCTCGCCATATTTTTTTTTAGTTATCCGTCTAACAGTTCGTTGTCCAATATTAAGCGCATCAGCTACGCGTTCAACCACTGACGTTATAGGTAAAATTGGCCCTCCATTTTGAGCTTCATGATCGAAATAGTTACGAAGGCGTATTACGAACTCACGTGTCTGACTATTTAGAACAGTTCTCTGCGTACGTTCGGTCATATCGACGAAATCCACAACAAAGGGCTTGAACAGAGTCCAAATTAACGAGCAAGGGTCAACAGTAATGCAGTATCAATATTTGAAATCCAAAGCCAGGTCAAAACTATATCACAATCGCATTGCACTGACAGTTTATACTTTTCGAAGCAACGTCAATTCGAAACTGCTTTGTTTTGCATTGAGCATTGACGCGAGTTTGCCGGAGGTAGTAGTTGTGCTAGCCAGCGATCCTATGTGACGATCGTATTAGATTCCATTTTTAAAAATTTATTGATATTTTTTTGCGATTTCAGAGGTTTGTCCACATAGTGAAAATTGTTCATATTCACAAGTACATTCACCCCTTAAATGGTGCAAACTGATTTTTCTACACTTGTATACATTTAAGAAATCAATTTAATAAATAAATTTTGAGTCCTAAACCTAAAACTACATTCGATAAAATTTATGAATCTCTGCACATCACTATCGTCAATAAAGTAATACAATTATTTCCTTCAAAGTCGTTATCAATTAATACGGAACTTCATGAGCGGACAAACGTCAAACCGGCCATCATAGCGTGCCGCTAGTTTAATCACTGCAAATCACCGACAACCACAGACAACCGCCATCTTGTTAGGGCAAAATGTAGTTGAGTATTGCCATATAAAAAGTTTGCAAATAATTCGAGTCTCTACTTTCGTTAGCCAGACTCTATCGATAATATCAGCCGTAATAGGCCTATTTCAGGGACCCTTCCAATGGAATCAGTGTAGTGTATTAAAATTCAGGAAAAAGAGTCCCTAATTTGACGCTTAGTGCTTTGTAATAAGAGACGCTATAACAAGCGGCCACGCCAACCCTTACCACAGGGCCCTGTGGAAAGTGCAGTGTTTTAGGCCTATTATAAGCGACGTTCTATATAGCGGCCACGCCACGCCCTAATCTTTGTGTAAAGTGCAGTGCAATAGACCTTTAACCCCCATCTTAAGCTCCGCCCATACGCCATTTTTACTTTACGGAAGCTTCAATTTAAATCTGATGTTTCTTTCTCCTCAATATATATTTAATATCAAAGGGCTTGATTGGTTGTCTATTAACTATTAAATATTGGCGGGAAAAGTTTCACAGTTTCGGCGGGAACGGGAAGGTACAACTCATGAACTGTGGCTTGTGACGTGTGAGTGTGGATAAAAAATATTGTTTTTAATATTTTTTACTAGAGCTACAGCAGTTAGGTATGATTTGCATAGTTTTCATCACTTTGTTCGCGTATAATGCAGAAAACAACAAATTAATGTTCAGAATAGGCTTTTAAACTACATATTTCAAAAAGTAGACTATACTTATTGTTCGTTGTTGTTAGAAAAATTGATGAGAAAAGATGCTAGATACTTTTTAAGGATTTATATATATTTAGTGTTTAGTTTTTAATTATTATAATATTTAATGAATTAAAAGCGGTAAATTGTTGCCAGCGATCAGCGGCATGTCTGGTAGACTGCGCAAGCAGCCGCGCGTCAGCTACGTCGAGCTGGAGGAACCCGCCTTGGACGAATATCTGTGTGAGTATCTATACTAAGTATTATAATATACTAGCTGATGCCCGCGACTTTGTCCGCGTGGATTGAGGTTTTGATTGTTCCCGCGGGAACTAAAATTTTCCGGTTTTAAAAGTAGCCCATGTGTTATTCCAGGCTATAATCTATATTTGTGCCAAATTTCATCCAGATTCGTTCTATCGTTCTGTCGTGATTGAGTAACAAAAATCCATTCAGAAAATCTTTATGTATACGGCAGTAAGAGTGACAGTGCGGTAACGCCTTTCCGCGTCTCGCGTGGTAATGCGCATACTTTAACACTTTTTTTTACACCACCTCAAGTTAGCCCTTGACATCTCACCTGATGGTAAGTGATGATACAGTCTAAGATAGTAGCAGGCTAACCTGTTAGGGGTATGACAGTTATATTAAACCCATTACCCCTTAACGGTTTCTATGCTATTTAAGTATCAGCGTTCCAAATTATTGTTCATGTTTGGTAACCAATAGGGATGATGCCTATATCAAAAATAAATTATTTTTAACTGATTATTAAATAGAGGGTCTTCCAAAAGACCTAAAATTCACATCCTAGGTTAGTTTTAAGTTTGATAACCATTTTAAAAGATAGACTAAAGAAAAAAAGTGCGTTGAAATTTTATGACGTGACACCTGTGAATTTCATGCAACTTCCTAGAATAGCGTTTTAAGTTTGATAGAGTTGCTGATTTGAGCGGCGATGAACTAGTCAGATTCCCCAGCGGCATGCGGGCAGATTGTCACCTGGGCAGAGCCCTACACGCACAAATTACTGAATTAGCCTTCCTAGCGATAGTTACCAAAAGTACCTACGGCTATCTCCTTTATTATATCAATATTCGTTTGTTTCAGTCTGCGCGGATTGTCGCGACTTCGTGTTCGAGTATTGCTCCATACACGGGCCCCTGCTCCTAGTGCCCGACGAGAAGGTACCAACACATACACTAATATTTAAGGTAATAGGGCCATGTCATGTCCTAACTGCGCGCGTTTATTCCTTGCTAAAATATGCAGCACGATCCGCGACGATCAGTCCTTCGTTATTTTATTAAAACTGAAAGTTTTTCTATGTATGTCTCTAATCTATACACTGTACACTATACACTAATACATACACTAATATAAATGCGAAAGTTTTGATGTATGAATGGATGTTTGTTACTCAATCACACCCAAACAGCTGAACGGAACTGGATGAAATTTGGCACAGAGATAGATTATCGTATGGAATAACACTTAAGCTACTTTTTATTCCGGGATCTTGGACCAATAGGGTACACAGGCACATGAGCGAAGCCCTTATTCAAATTCCTAACAGTGATTCAGTCGCTGTAGCCGAATTCGGCAAAGGAATTAATAGGGCCAATTGGGTATTTGACAACTGGTCAAATAAATTATTTTTTAGTGATTATTAAATATAGAATCTCCCAAAAAACGTATTATATCCACTGTATCCCCTGTTAGTTTTATGTTGAATAACCATTTTAAACTATCGATCAAAGTAAGAAAGTACGTCTAATATTGATGACGTCACAAATCAGTATTTTATACAAAACCGCATACTGCTTAGTATGCGGTTTTGTATAAAATACTGATTTGACTTTTACGCGCTTTGACTTTTGAAAAAGTTGCTGATTTGGCTAGTTGTCAAATCCTAAAAGCAGATACTCGCATACTTTTTCAAAGTTCGCGCGCCCTACAGTAAAGTTATAGCCCTATTACACTGCACTTAACTCAGGGATCCTTCACTTGAATCAGTGTAGTGTAATAAAATTTAGGGAGGAAGGGTCCCTAATTTGCTTCTTACTGCTGTGTAATAAGCGACGCTCTAACTTAAGGCCACGCCCACCCTTACCACAGAGCCCTGTGGTCAGCGCAGTGTAATAGTTCTATTACCCCTACCACTCGGTGTAGGTGCCAGCTCGGTCGCCCTACCCCGCCAGCGTGCCGCGTGCGGCTCTCACCATCCCGCGCGTATTCCTACACCTCGCGCACTCCATCATCCCAGGTGCCGCGAGTGACCTCCTGATAGATCTATAGCTCCACAAACTTATTTGACCCGGTGACAGCGTCGATAGTGTCCTCCGGGCCGAATTTCGGCCACGGCAGCCCATCTCCGGAGAGATTAGACATCTGCCCGGGAGATATTGTAGTGCACTAGTAAAGTGTATGCGCAAACACAGGTCTACTCTCTGTTCCTTTACTCTCATAGCCCGATGGGACGGAAAATCCGACACGACCGGAAAGAGATCAGGCCTAGGACCGACGGCTTTACGCGCTCTCCGAGGCATGGGGTATGATACACCGCCAACTTAGTAACTCCGGGCTAGTACTGAGAATTTCTTGTCATAAAAACCCAATACTTAATTATGACCCGACCCGGGATTCGAACCCCAGGAATTTGGACCTCTCTTTGGTCAGCCGCTGTCGAACATGCTAACCATAGACCAACGAGGCTGTTAAAAAAAAACTATTTTATTTTTATTTATATATATATATATTAGTCTGTCCGCGTTAAATAACTAGGCATTACTATCGGCAGGCTGCCATTCCAAGCCCGACAAATGAAGTTGCAAGAAAGCAGAAAGCTTTAGATAACTTGCAACTTGATAGAACCGTGGGCGTGGCTCAGAGAGAATGTAATCACACAGAGAGAATGTAACGTGGCTCAACCTGCCGACAGAGTCGAGTCTCTTTTTATTTTATTTTTACTGACTCTGGGTTCTAGCACTTCTGAGCCGATGAGTCACTATTTTCTTAACGCGGACAGGGACAGACTATTGAAATTTTAGGGATATCCGATGTATTTTTTTTAAATTCTGTACCATTTTGCACTCAGCTTTTACCCTGTTCCAAGTAGCTCCTTCCTAAGTATTTCCTAACTACTTAAATTTATTTCCTTACTGCCTATTCGTTTATTTACCCGTATCTTTTATCCGTTTCTTGCCATGCATTAAATAAGTTAGATCTAACATTTTGTTGCGCGTAGTTTCTTTCATCAAATCGTTGGGAAAACCCACAAAATAATACAAGTAACTAAATATATTATCATGGCTTTAAATCTGTAGATTTTAGTAAGTAAATATATAACGTATTAAGTAGATAGTAATTACCTAGGTACTTCGTTAGAACCTACAGTTTATTTGATGAAAAGTTTTGTAAACTATAATTTGATTGTAGGAGCTGGTTTGGGAGTGTTCACTACGCTGACGTTGCCCAGTGGGGTGCGATTCGGACCGTACCGCGGCAAGAGGACCAAGGAAGTTACCTCCTTGTATTGCTGGCAGGTAACTATCATCCATATCAAATACCTACTTACCTATTTTTACTGCAGCGGTTGCGGAATTTATGTATTTTTCATATCTCGTTTTCTTGTAGGATTGAGACATTTTTCAACCGTTCCAAGTCCATGACCGTCTCTAACCTATCTCTTGATGTCGTAAAGATAGTGTTTAAAACACCTGAGTGTCCACTGACCACCTACTTACCAAATTTGAAAATAAAAAAGTTCCTTAAAAACCCACAGAAAAAAGCAAAGGATCTCTAAAAATGTATGATCCTGATAAGAAAATGTTTGTGTAGATGTACGACCGTAACGGAAAACGCTCGCACGTAATAGACGCCGGTGACGCGAACAATTCGAACTGGATGCGCTATGTGAACTGCTCACGACACTGGTGCGAGCAGAACCTGGTCGCGTATCAGTATAGAGGAGAGTTATACTACAGGTTTAGTATATCACTCTAAACATATACAAATACGTTACATCGAATGCACTCCTCAATAAGACATGTAAAAAAATCCCTATAAGTACCCACATTTGCTTCATGTTATCGTGGTCAAATATAATCTACCTATCTGTCACCGTATGATTGTAAAAACCGTTACATTATAATCTAACTCGCGAAATCGCAAAGTGTCGCAAGATTACGATTTAACGCATTATTTTTGGATAGATTGTAATCTGTTAGGTTTATTAACCTGATAGAACCTAACTGATTATTTATGTCGAACCCTAACCTCACCTACATGAAACAGACAAGAAAACGTAAATACAATGAATATTTCAAAAATTGACACTCAGAACATTGAACGGTTCACAATCTTTCGACAGTTAAAGACTACAATTTCGTGATTTAGATTATAATCTAACGGTTTTTACAATCTTACGGTGACATATAATATCTATAATTATATTCACTGGCGATTCCTCTAAGATTGCGCAGCTTGCGCCGCAATACCAATAATTATGAATAATTTAGCAATTAAACTAGATCTAATTAAGTAATATTCTATTATTTTATGACATGAAATAGGTAAAATTCACAAAACATGCAAGTTTATCAATTAAATAATTGCGTTAATTGATTGTAAGGGACAATCCAGAAGTAGGTATTAATAAACACTTTAATATATTTGTCCTCTCATTTGAAACGGCCACGATTGCTATCGTTAAGCTCTAAACCAAATTGTGATCTAAACACAAAAGTATTCAATAATCGCTGAGTCTGCCGTCAGGAGACTGAATTACCATCGTCAAAACACTCGTATTTATACTATTTTCAATATGGCGACGATCCGCAGATTAAATCGAATACTTTCATATTTTTCCAGTAATTTTTTGATGATTTCGGGTAAGCCAGAGTCGATGGAGCGTATGGACGGCATATTTACTTTTATTGAACTCGCAGGTGTAGTTATATCCGTTGTTCGTCGATTGTTTGTCTACCAATAAACGGTAGTGTTCTAGAAAATCAGCTCCTAATATAGGCATCTTGACATCGGCAATGATGAAAGTCGAGATGATAGGTCGGCGTAAACCCAAATTCAGTGTTAAATTTTTTTCACCGTATGTATAAATCACGATTTCGTTAGCAGCGTATAGTTAAAAATCGCTTGTGCTTCCTGTGTGCTGTGTTGCCCTGCGTATAACTGATATATTTGCACCCGTGTCCACCAGAAACCTATAACCACTGTTTGAGTCGGTAATAGTTAGTCGGGTTGAAGGACGGATAGCACAGAGTTCCGCCGTACTCTGCGCTAAGCTTAGTTTTCTGACGACTGTTGTTTACTTCCCCAGGAACAAGGTTGCTGACATTTGTATGCTTTTCTCGATGATAGTAGGAAAGATTGCCTCCTTGTTTACACGATGCCCGTTGGCGTGATCTTGACCTAGATCGGTAGTAATGCGGTCGACAAACATTAATGCGTCTTGCAATTTGTGACTTCAGGTGAGTGATGAAATTTACGTCAGCGCTTACTGCGGTCGTAGCGGTTGTGCTGTTACGAGTGCTCTCGTAGATACGGTCAGCCATCTCGCTCAGTTTTTCTATTGCCAAATTCTCGGTAACAGCCAACACGGAAGTTACAGAGGAAGGAAGTTGCCACATCCATAACAAACGGAGTGTGTCTTCATTTATTGTTCCGCAACCAGCTTCCTTCTTTCTTCTAAGCTGTGATGGCTTTTGATCCCCTAAGTCCATCTCCGAGAATAATTTGTGGAAACGCCGATGCTCACTCTCTTCGTAGCAATTGATTAGCCTTTCATTAATACAGCTGTACTTGTTCTCTGTAGGTGGGCTGGTCAATATATCGCTGACTTGGTGGACGACCTCTTTTGGTAATTTTGACACATTCAGGCACGTGATTGGCTAACGTGGTCGCGTCATGTTTACGTCACCATGTAGGTGATTGGCTAACGTGGCTGCGTCATGTTTTACGTCATCATGTAGGTATGTGTGCCCCTACAGGCTACTTCTTATTCCTGAAAATTAAAGAGTTCCCGCGGGGACCAAAAACCTCAATCCACGCTGACGAAGTTGCGGGCATCAGCTAGTAAGTAATAAATAGTTATTATTGTTAATAGTTCATAGCAACATGAGTGCAAAATCTATAATAGAAGTTCTCTTAGAGAAATCTTTTTTCTCCGAAAAACTGTTGATTGTACAAAATGAACGTCCGAAAATGTTTGATTTTCCGGGATAATTTAATGTAGCCCATGTCCTATCCCGCCTATGAAAATGTAGCAGATAGATAGACACACTATACTAATTATTACAATAAAACTAAGTATAGTAGGTATGGCTTACAACCATCATAAGAAAGACACACAACAGATTTTTTTTTGCATATCAATGTAATAAAAATGTTATATTTTCTTGTAAAATAAATAAATATTATAATCAACGTAAAGTAAAAACAAGCAAACTACTAAGTAAAAGTTAGCACTTCACAGCAATATCACCGATGATGATAATGTGAGTAGGTACTCGAAGATGGTAGTCGGCAAACCTGTTAGGAATATGGCATTTATATTAAACCTATACCCCTAATCAGTGATATATTTTATTATTTAGATAAATGTATTTTATTGAGAAAAATATCTAACCATTAGCTAGCGCAAACCCAAGATTGACCACTAGGAATGGCCACTGCATATATTATACCTAACGAAAGTTTGGATGGATGGATGGATGGATGTATGAATGAATGGATGTTACTCAATCACGCCAGAACGGCTGAACGGATAAGCACAGAGATAGATTATAGTCTGCAATAACACATAGGCTGCTTTTTATCCCGGAAAGTTAGAGTTCCAGCGGGAACCAAAAACCTCAATGCAAGCGATCGAAGTCGCGGGCATTCACTAGTTGCATGACAAATACATATTGGTACCTACATCATTTTATAGATATTTCTCAGTAATTCAAGTAATTTGCTCTATCATAACATTTTTGGTTTAGAGAGATTTATTTCCCAAATAGGACCAAAAGGTCACTTACATGAAAAAACTTACAATAAACTGCTTAAACATATTAAGTACTGTATAGGTGACATTATAAAAAACTAGGAACTACCTACCAACTATTACAAACCAATCATACCTACTTAATAAGTTAATCTAGAAAATGCTTGATCATTTTTTTTTTAATTTTAGTTAAGATTTCTCAATATCTTAGTTTGGATCCGTACAAGCTATTTAACCCAAACAACTATTTAAGGACGATCAAAATAATTCCCCGTTTCACGGAGCTGATGGTGTTCTATGGCGGCGAGTTTGCGAACATGCTGCGAGTCAACCTGCGCGCTTACAACTCGCCCGCTGGCTACGCGCAGAAATTCGGTGAACTTGCATTTTATTATAGCTTTATTTTACTGTATATTTAACTTTTTTGGCGGCCCGAAAGAATTATATCATATAAGGTAAGGTATAACGTATATATACGTCATAATTTATTTAATACCTTTCTTTGGTTTTACTATAGTCCATCCAGTGGCGTGCCGTAGGGTTCAAACGTAAGCAAGTCAGCCGCTGCCCATCGTAATCTTCCGTCTACTTTTTTACTCATGTCTTGACGAGCTCAATAAAGCGCACAGAAGGCATAAGTTAACTACTAGACAGAATTAAGTCAGCAGTGGTACATTACCTACCAGTGTGATCTAGGTCAATTATATGATTTGAAATTTCATTTGCCAATAATTGGAAGTATCTATGCGTTGTTTTCCGAAATTACATAAAGAAATAACGGAAATCATATGTTTTTGGGAAAGTTGATGCATTTTTATAGCACCAGTTAAATTATTTATATCATAATTTCTAACGAAAAGAAGCTTGGAATACGACTCTACATTGACTTACTGTACGAATAAAAACGTATGCAACACTAACAATTAGCTTATTAGTATGAGAACAACCAAAAATCCATTTAGTTTTATATGCGGATCTGTTAAATTGCCTTTTTCGACTTTTACAAGTTTGTGAAATACACAGGACGTCTGGAGTAGATTTTGGTGAATTTACAAGAATTTTTCTGTTCAAAAGTTACATTTTACTTATTTGCGCCAACCAATATTTGCACACACTTCAAATAGTCACAAGGAACAATATTAATTAAATCTGAACTCATTTTGTACTAAATAAACTATTAATTCACGAATAATATTTTTTCAATAAACACTACGAAGTAAATCGACTAAATTATGAAGGTCCGGATAGTCCGTATCACGATTCCCATAGAGGCAGCGTGGGACTTCTTATATCAGACGTGTTTTTAATCCAAGCATTTATCAGCAATAGACAGCGTTATACTATTCATAGGAATATAATAGCGGATCATACAGACAATATGTATGGAAATCAAAGCCACAGCCCCTCTCACTCACTCAACTAAACTCGCCGGCATATTTAGCGGAACATAAAAAAAAGGTCCATAATTAAAAAAATATGGTTTTATTTTAAAATCTACTTACTACACTTCTTTTGTTATTTATAGTTTCATTTGTTTTACTTAAAAAGAGATCACATTAAGAACAGATTTTGCGAGTAAAGGCTATTTGTGAAAAATGGTACATTTTTGATCTTTTCATGTAACCGGGAAAAGTGAAATTTAATATTAAAATAACAATTAATTAAATTAGAAAAATGGTGATTAATATCGCGTATTTCCTCCACGTGCTCTTATTAAAGTTTCTACCCGTCTAGGCATACTGAGAATGATGTTATCGTTCCTCAACTACGGCGATTCGCAGTTCTCCCACGTTGGCAGGAGCTGGAATTCTGGACTTAACTTTTCTTTTCAGTAAGTCCCAAACGTGCTCTATTGGGTTCATATCCGGTGATCTCGCCGGCCACTCCATAACAGTGATATTCATATCATTAAGATAAGCTTGAGTTACCCGAGCGGTATGCGGCCGAGCATTATTTCTAAATCCTGCATAAAAACAAAATCTTCACCGATATATGGGGCAAACGGTACGACATTTTCTTCTAAAACTTCTCTGATATAGCGGTCTGCAGTCAGACTCCCTCTGTCAATCACTACCAAGTCTGTGCGAACTCCCAAACAAATGCCCGCCCAAACCATTATTGATCCACCACCGTATGCAACTGTAGTTTCAAAATTTGTCTGAATGTATCGTTCTCCTTTGCGTCTGTATATTCTTTGCCTGCCGTCAATTTGATTTAAGAGAATTCTGCACTCACCACTAAACAATACCTTACTCCATTGGTCCGCGTTCCAAAGTCGATGTTCCTGAGCAAAATTTGACCTGTTTCTACGATGATTTACCTCGAGCCTTGGAGCCTTGGTGGGCACAAATGAACCCAAACCAGCTTCTTCGAGCCTTCTTCGTACCGTACGCTCACTTACGGTTACACCCCGCACTGCTTCTAACTCATGTCGGGCTTGGACGGCCGTCAAACGGGGGTTCCTACGTACACGAAGCCGAATGAAACGATCATCCCTACTCGAAGTGCGTCTTTTTCTGCCTTGTCCTGCTCTTCTCACATAAGAACCGGTCTCCCTGAACCGTTGGATACTGCGATGGATCGTTGAAACTGGTCGACGAAGATCTCTGGATATCACTCTGTAGGTTTGACCATTTCTGCGCATTTCGAGTGCCCTGGTAATCTCCGTTGGGGCTAAGTCAGGCATAATTCAGTCATCAACTCCAAAAAAATACGCGATTAAAAAAAACTAACAAAAAACAGTATTTTAATGAAATTTTAAATCAAACTCAGAAGGAAGAAATACTCGAAGTTCGCTCCAGATAAGGTGTATTTGAATAAAATTAAAACAATTGCATAGACGTATAAACCAGCCAGCAACCTTATATGATACTGATATCAAACCTTTTTTTTATGTTCCGCTAAATATGCCGGCGAGTTTAAGTTGTTCGTAAAACGTTCGTAAGCGCTCGGCGCCCACCGGTCGGCTTAGCAATGACGGATTGTAGAACGCGCTAAATTTAAACACGTAATTTAAACGGATCGATTAATTACTGAGTTAATATTGAGTTTGTATGTTTGGGTGTTTGTTTTGGGCAAGCCAGGCTTTTTAACATTTTTAGAGGTTTCGCCACTGAGTCCATCATATCCATAAAACTATTATGTGTTCCGCAGGGCCTTTGCACTTAGAACATTTTTCTGTTGTATGGGGATGTTAGTTCCACAACTCCCTAAAGGATGGCGCTCATGGCGCTTATCTTGTACTGAAAGTATGTATACTTAAAAGTCTGTGATCAGGGTCTGTGATGGCGCTGAACTAAGTGTTCGTTCAGAAGCTTATGTTTTAGATAAATTAATCATTTTGCCATTTATATAAACACTAAGCTAATAATATATAAAACTTTTTTTTTTGAGCAAAATATGAGTTATCTTAGATAATTTATAAAGATTTATCTGTTATAAATTAAGTTTAGTGGAACGAGTCAGAAGTTTAATGAAACATTTGTGTTTTAATTTGCAAACGGTGGACAGCCGCCATTTTAAAGTTTGAAATTCGACATTGACATTGACGTTTTCTGGCATGCCGGATGCCGGTTGGATAAAATTATTATTTTTTTGATAAATTCGTTACAATGTGAAACTATAATATTAATAGAGTGTGTATTAAGTGTGTACGATGTGAAAAACATGAAACTGGAATAATTGTTATACTTTATGTATATATTTTGTAATTGAGAATATAAGAGAAAATAATCAACATGCGTTTCATTTACTAACGTCTGAACATCTTTACAGTTTGTGTTTATCGTTTAAGTAATAATTTATCTTAATTATTACAAGGTCACATAATTCTATAGTTGCAGAATTAGGTGATCTTGTAATAATTAAGATAAATTATTATACAATAGGTACACTTTGTAATATATAGTACTATAGCATTGTGCTACGGTTATATATACATATTTTAGTTGGACAACTTCCCGATAGATGTCGCTGTACATGGAAAGTCGAGTAGCAACTCTATACCAGTATATATAATGTACTCTGTGGTGTTCCGTTTGACGTCCGAAGTCCATTATGAAGAGAGTACATCGCCTTTTTTCCACGCTTTTCCGCTAGATGTCGTTGATTTCCGTCACGTGACCCGCGCCAACAACGCCCCCCGCGGCATTTCTGTGAACTAACTAACATAAACCAAAGCAAGCCGCCATGTTCCGCCATTGTTGCGTCGTTTTTCAACTACGCAAGTCCGTTAGAATTAATTTAAAACTTTTGAGATAGAAGTAGAAAGTTTTATAATTTGAGTAGATTAAAGTAGATTAATTTACTTATTAAATAGATTTTTCGTTACGAAATAATTAAATTTGTGCATAATGGATGAGAATCCCGTGCCATTAGAGCCCGACAAAGTAGTTCGGTCCGAAATTTCGTCGAGTAGGAGTGAAGATTCGTCATCAGAAGAAGCGCCGCCGCCACCGAAAAGGCGACGCCGCAGCCGATCCGGGCGCCGCAAACGCTCACTTTCTGACTCGGCGAGTTGGAACGAAGGTTTGAGTTTCTTTCTCAACAATTGGTGAGTCAACTTAATAATATTTTGAGTGCCCAGTTGCCAACGTCAGAACATAATTTATCAAATTCAAGTACTAGGCCTCACGATTCTCCTGCTAGGCCCCACGTTTCTCCTGCTAGACCTCACATTTCTCCTACTGAGGCAACTACTAGCGTTTTGCAAGATCCCTTTTTACGGCCCCCAGGAAAAATTGATGCTATTTCCGAATTGATTGTATCAATAAAAGAACCGTCCGTTCAAAAGGCTAAACCGGATCGCGTTGAAAAAATTTCTTCTATGCAAAGATTTGATTCCTCGGATTGGAATGCTGTACGTTATAACGAAGTGCAGAAAAAATATGTAGCGTCTCCGGCGTTTACCGAGTTAAAAGTTAATGAGGAGTTAAGGCGTTTCGAAGATCCCTTTAGTTCAGCTCGTTGGTTCCAAATGGAAAGTAGTTTTGCGGCTTTATCAAATGCGTTTCTTGCCCAAAACGAGTTGCTAAATGAGGCTTTACAAACAATGATTGATTGGTCAACTAAATCTGATACGCAGATCACGTCAACTTCTGTGTATGATAAATTAAAGCAGCTATTTGGCAGCGATTCAAACTATAGAGTATTTCACATGACATTCTGCAGATTATATGCGGGAAACGTGCCGAAATAGTAGAATTGCGCCGTAAGCAACTTTTAAAGAGTTTTATAGGAAAGTACATTCGTGAGGATTTAGATAAAATACCATCTTCGGAATATATTTTCAGCCCACCCGATTTGTCACAATATTTACAAAAAATTGGAGGTATTGATAAACTAAAGCAAAGCGTCCCAGTGCCTTCTCATTCACAGGTACTTCCAAAATCCCCATTACCATCCACATCACGGGAAAATACTTTTCGCTCTCAACAAGGCAAGGCCAAGCAGGGTAAGGGTAGGAAAAGAAATTTGGACTCTGATAGAAAAAAAAGGGGGGGGCAAAAGGGAAACAGTTTCAAAAGTAGAAATTCGAGAAAATGACTCGAAAAGGTTTTCGGGCGGCTGTCTCAAACATTATTGAGACAAGTGGGTGCGTTTCAGTCCACCCAAAACTATTTTAAAACTTATATCGGACGCCCGAATTCCTTTCAATCAATCTCCTCCATTGGTTCTTCCAACGATGGATGTTCTGACGGAGTATCAAACTCCGACCTCCCACAGAATGAGCGCAGAAATTTTAGGGATGATCCAAAATCAGGTATCACAACCATAATACCCAAAGCAATGGAAAAAAGTTATTTTCAATCTAAAGGCTCTGAACCGATACATGATACCGAAACATTTTCGTCTTTTTCATCATCATCAAATGCCAAGGTTCCTACAAGCGGGCGACTGGATGGTCAAGCTCTACCTGAGTCAGGCTTACTATCATATCCCAATAAAGGAAGAGCATCGACGTTATTTGCGTGTCAGTTACAAAGGTCGGTTGCTGCAAATGACATGCCTACCATTCGGTCTGGCGGCCGCACCGAGAATGTTCGCCTCTGTGACAAATTGGACTGCCCAAGTATTACGCGACAAAGGCCTTCGCCTAGTGGTGTACTTGGACGATTTTCTCATAGTCCATCAATCCAAGAAAATTCTGAAAGCTCACGTCCTACTGGCTATCAAATTCTTAACCGACCTAGGTTGGTGTCTCAATTTGGAGAAATCGATCACAAAACCGACAAGATCGCTCGAGTACTTACTTGGGAGTAAATTGGGACACACACCACAACATCAAGTCCCTACCCCCAGACAAGATAACAAAAGTTCGTCAAGAGTCTGGTGTCTCTTCTAGCAACCGGTAGTTGGACCCTCAAGCAGGCTCAACGCCTCTTAGGGTTTCTCAACTTTGCAACCTTCATCACCCACCGGGGAAGGTTGCATTGCCGAACCATTCAACGACACAGCAATTGTCTGCGCAAACATCCTCGAAAACCCCAAAGCTTTCCGGAAGAGGTGCGTGTCGAACTGAAATGGTGGCTAGAAAATCTGATGCAGAAGACTAATTCACCCAGAGAGGAATCCCACGAATTACGTCATCACGGATGCATCAGATATACAATGGGGAGCTCTTGTGAACAACAGCAGAATTACAGGCTCGTGGAGCCGACGACAGAGCAAATTCCATTGCAACTTGAAAGAAATGCACGCGGTGATTGCTGCTATTTCAACTGAGGCCTCAGTACTCAAGAATTCAACAGTAGTCTTACAGAGCGACAACCAGACAGTGGTGTCATATATAAAGAACGAAGGGGGAACGAGATCACAACGGCTTCTAGACTTAACAAAGGAGCTTTTCACTCTGACGGACAGCCTCAATATTGTACTCCTCCCTCACCACCTTCCGGGAGTGTACAATACCGAAGCTGACAACCTCTCGCGCAATCGCTCAGGCTCAAAAGGCTCACGTAGTTCACAGTTATGCTTCTCTTGACTTATCCGACTCGAACGCCTGCTTTCACGACGCGTTCAGCAGGTATTGGATATACGAGCTAGCGTGGATCTTCCCTCCGCCCGCACTACTTCCACGCGTCCTGCAATACCAACTCCGCAGTAGGCAGGTACATAATAATAGCACCCAAGTGTAAGAAGCCTTTTTGGCGCCCAGACTTAAAAAGCCGTGCAATAGCGCGTCCAGTCAAGATACGAGACCTGAACAAAATGCTCATCGACACGGCGACGGGGCGACCACCAGCTCACATCAAGTGTCTGAATTTAGAAGCTTGTCTCATCTTGGGTGGGACACGTTGACGGAAAGCTGGTCACATGACGAGATGAAGCTTCTGTTGTCATGCTGGAGGGCATCTACACTTAAAACCTATGCCCCCATTTGGAGAAAATGGTCGGAATGGTGTTCATTAAATAACATTGACTTTCGTCGTCCCTTACCAAATGATGTAGCTAGATATTTAGCAAAGCTGTATTTAACAGAAAATTTAGCTTACCGTACCATTCTTGTCCATAAGTCAGCGATAGCTTCTATTTGCGAGACAATTTCTAATGTTAAGATTTCATCAAATCATTTAGTCAAACATATCCTAAAAGCAGTGTCTTTAGCTAGACCGATGCCTCCCAAGCTTCCTATATGGGATGCAAGGATAGTCATTAAGTACTTACAGCAATCAAACCCAAACATAAATAATTTGTATGAGGTATCTAGACGTACAGCGACAATTCTTTTATTATCATCTAGCCGTCGTGTTCATGACCTCACACTTTTACATTGTGATCCTAAACATTTTATAGATGGAGGTAGTTTTATAACCTTACATCCTGGTTTTGGTTCAAAAACAGATTCTGCCACGTTTCAGCAATCAAGCTGGAAATTTACGGCTTCTCCTAATGACAATACTAATCCACTGTTTTGGCTCAGAACTTTATTAGCTGTAACAAAAAATGTTAGAGGTTGTATGACCAATTTATTTATTACCACTCGACAAACCATACAGGTCGGCTAGCCCAACTATTAGTGGTGGTTGGGTAAAGAAGCTTTTATCAGAAGCTGGTATCAAGGCTACACCTGGCAGCTTTAGATCCGCGGTGTCCTGCTTAAATTGGGTCGAAAACTATCCCATAAATGATATTCTGTCTAAAGCAAATTGGCGGCATCAGAATACATTTACAAAATACTATCATAAAGAAATAGATAGAAATTGTAACACAAATAGTGCAGTATCAACAAAATCTCTTTCTCAGTACTTTTCGGTATCGAGTTAAATTTTATGATTGTCTGATTTTTAATTACAGTATATGTACTTTCGATTTATTATTTATCGTAGTCAATGATAATATGTATTTATGTAATTATTATTGATTGATTATTATTGTTGTTTCACCTGGTAATTTTTACTACGATATAGTACCAGTTGTTGTGAAATGATAACAGATTTTTTGTGAATTTAATGTTTCTTATATTTAAATGTCTTCTATATTATCTACTATTACTAATTAACATTTAGTAAAAAATGCATCACATTGTTGCGTTTTTCTTTTACACAAGCCACCAGGAGATAACAAACAGGTATCTTCATAATGGACTTCGGACGTCAAACGGAACACATAATATTAAAATGTTACCTTCAAATAAAATTTCTATTATGTTTCCTAAGACGTCCGAAGTCCAGATGATGTCTTCCTGGTGCTACCATTCTCTATACACGTCATCATTATGAATCGAACAATGGCGGAACATGGCGGCTTGCTTTGGTTTTTGTTAGTTAGTTCACAGAAATGCCGCGAGGGGCGTTGTTGGCGCGGGTCACGTGACGGAAATCAACGACATCTAGCGGAAAAGCGTGGAAAAAAGGCGATGTACTCTCTTCATAATGGACTTCGGACGTCTTAGGAAACATAATAGAAATTTTATTTGAAGGTAAAATTTTAATATTTAGACCCACGACATTACTCACTAGCGCCGCGATACAGCATACAGCTGAGCGTCCGGGGTCAGGGAACTCGCGTGTGCGAACGATGAACAATTTTAATAATATCACTTTTTTTGTTGAGTTCCTGTTTTAATACGAAAAATAAAACTGTAAATGCGTATTGATTGATAGATTAAAAATTAAATAGTAGAAAATAATAAAGTAACGATGCCATTGGCTTTAATAGATACCATTTAATTTTATTTTTTCGTCAATTTTCCAATGTTTTTAATAGTTATTCTGCTATTCGGGACGGAGAAAAATACATCAAATCAAAAACCATGAAAATCGGTTCAGCCGTTCTAGAGTTATAAGTGTTCGAACAAACCCGACTGTGTTTTATATTTCAAAGACTAGCTGATGCCCGCGACTTCGTCCGCGTGGTTCTAGTTTTTTTGATTCCCGCGGGAACTCCTTAATATTCCGGGATAAAAAGTATCCTGTCACTCTCCAGGTCCTCAACTATACCCATGCCAAAAATCACGTAACGAAACTCATGAACATTTTGTATGGGAAAATCAAGGGAAAATGTTTATTCTTTTATTTTATTTTTTCGTCAATTTTCCAATGTTTTTAATAGTTATTCTGCTATTCGGGATGAAGACAAATACAATAAATCAAAAACCATAAAAATCGGTCTAGCCGTTCTAGAGATATAAGTGTTCGAACAAACCCGACTTTGTTAAATATAAGCAAGGCTAAGTGGTTCTTAAATATATTTTTCAATCCATTGGTACAAGTTAGCCGTTGACTGAAAATAGAAAGAAGAAAAAAAATATAAATTCCTAAGTTGACCCTGCTGGGAATCAACCCGGGACTTCCCATTTTAATCTTAAAATGGGAAGCTGAACAACCCCCACAGGGAGGTCTTCAAATTCTTTAATATATGTATCATAAAGTAGATAATATTTCGTTACAGGAGCTCCTCCCAAGAAAACCTCGAAAGCTATAGACAAGAAACCGCATACAGAAATTGCAGATCTTCAAAAGCTAAAACAGTTCACAGAAACGAAAACAAGGAAAACCAACAGAGGCGTGAAGATAAACCTGAAGAACCAAAAGTCGAAAAACCTAAAAAATCTATCAAGAAGTATGTACCACCGATAAAAAAGACTAACGAAATTGTAAATGAACCGAATAACGCTATTAATCGAAATATCGAAGTCTTAAGCGATTCTAATAATATACACAATATTCTACCCGAACCAGTGGCAAAAAAAGCTAAATACACACAACCAACAACAACGAAAACCGAAAATATAGACGCGAATAATAATATAGACGCGAATAATAATTTACAGAACAATACAAAACTGGTCGGTATAAATTTTTTCCAAAACTATCTACTTTGTGATATTTGTAATTATAAACCACAATCAAAAACATCTTTAGAGCTCCACTTGGTTTTACACACACAAGACACAAATATATTGAAGTGTAGCGCTTGTAGATACATGACTAAGAATAAATCTCACTTGGTTACTTTGAAAACTCACACTGGCGATAAACCATTTGTTTGCGAGGTTTGTTATTACAAATGTACACAGAGCGCTCACTTGAATGGTCACATGAGAACTCACACTGGTGAGAAACCATTTAGTTGCAAAGTTTGCAATTACAAATTTGCATAAAGCAGTCACTTAAAAACCCACATGAGAACTCAAACTGGCGAGAAACCATTTAGTTACGAGATTTTTTTTTGCACAGAGCAGTGTTTTAAAAACTCACATGAGAAATCACACTGGCGAAAAGCCGTTTAGCTGCAAGATTTGTAACTACAAATTTGCACAAAACAGTGTCTTATAAACTCACACTGTACTATGAGCACCAGTATTATAAGAACAACACATAAGTTGACGGCTTCTTGGCAAGCGAGTGGTTTTAGTAGTTTCAATCCCCGGTAAGGGCTATTTGCTAATTTGTTTTCTATATTTAATACTCTAGTATGTACGAAGTCATCATAGATGATGCCCGCGAAATCGTACGCGTGGGTTGTAGTTTTTATTCCCGCGGGAACTCTTAAATTTTCCGGGACAAGAAGTAGCCTATGTCCTTCCCCGGGATGTAATTACTAAACTATCTCTTTACTAAATTTCATCAAAATCGGTTGAGTGGTTGGGCCGGGAAAGCGCAGCAGACAGACGGACACACTTTCGCATTTATAATATCAAGTATATATACCGTAAGATTGTATAAACCTTTAGATTATAATCTAACTCGCGAAATTGTAAACTGCCGAAAGATTGTGAATCGTTTAATGATCTGAGGGTCAATTTTTGAAAAATTCATTGTATTTACGTTTTCTTGTCTGTTTCTAGTAGGTTCGGTTAGGGTTCGACATAAACAATCAGGTAGTGCCCGGCTGAAAAATATCACCTACTTATGCTTAGTAATAAGCAGATTCGTAGTTTCATGTACTTATGTAATATGTATATAGCTACTACTGCTATTTAGAGGACTATTGCTATAGTCCACATCGTTATTTGAATATAGTGTGATATAGTGTGGTACTGTGTGGTAACTATCTAAGACTGCATCATAACTTACCGCCAGTTTAGATTCCCACACAGTCAAGGGCTAACTTGAAGTAGGTATACTTAATAAAAAATCTGATGTGTTTTTTATAGAATAACCTATTCTATTCTATAAAAAACAGTATTCTAGTCTATTCTCAATTTGTAAAAGTAAATATATTTCTTAAACATAAACGTGTCTTCATTTCGGTTCACGTCGACAATAATCTGTCAAAATATCATTCCTATTTTTAGAATCTAGAATTTTTAATTGCACAATATTTTTTGACGTTTCCAGTGCTACCATATTTTCATGAACAATTAATAGTTTTGGAGACAAAAAAGATTTCTTTGAGAACTTTTTGAAGTGAAACTTCTTTAGAATCGCTGTGATTTGAAAATTGGATGTAACGAAAAAGCGACACCAAAAAAAGACAAACATATTCATAATAGATTTCAGCCTGCGAGAGAATGAGATAGAATATATGTTGTAGCGTCGCAAGTACTTACCATGTAGGTACTTACCTCGCTTTACCCAGATACCAGTTACTTACCATCAATCAGAATATACCTTTAGAATAACCTATTACCTTACCCGTCAAATAACCAACCACACATTTACCTGGATTACCAGAATAAACCTCGTTACCAAAGAATACCTGGAGGAAGGATCAAGTGGAAAGGAGAAATAAATACACAGGGATCACTTTAATAACAAGAGGAGATAAATAATGAACACTGAAATCAAGATGCAATTCTTTAATGTCAAAATCCGACACCGTTTTCATCGAGCGACGCTTAGTTAACAGGAAGACGCGAGATTGCCTCGAAAAAGGCAAGAGCTCGCAGCGTCGTTTCGAAGGAAGGTGTTTGCTGTACTTACCACGTTCAGGACGTCTGCACCGAACAGTGAAGATTGTAAACAATCGAGTCAGGCAGTTGCATTGGACGTAAAAAGGAAAAGGTTAGCCTTGAAAAAGGCTGTCCGTACAACCATTGCGCCAGGACTGGAGATGCCGCTGATTGCCCCACTGGACACAGGTTGAAGGAGTCACTAAGAGTTCACTGTCCACAAATACACCAGCCAGTTCATATTAACCACTTCGCGCGTGTTATAAATTGCGTCGCGCGCAGGCGCCGTCTGCCGCGGCCGGCAGCAAACGGGCAAATGCGGGCGCGCGGGCGCGATCGTTCTATTTATAGTTGCACGGTTCCAGACGGAAGAAAATCACGCCATTAGCGAATGTGTTACACCTACCTATATGTATGTACATATTATTGTTAGTCGTAATTCTTAATTATTATTATTACTTATTTCTGATTGGTGGATTTCTGTAAGGATTTTATACTATACGGCGTTGTACAGCTCTGTAGGTGGCGGATTGCAGAGTATGTCCGAAATTTGCTCTATATCTTGTTTTTCTAGTTGAGCGATGACCATCTGGGCTAGCTGCTCCTGGCTCTTCTTTAGTTCGCTCGTTGCAGCCTCAAAACTGATAAACCATAGACGGGATTTGTCTCTCCAGAATGGTGGAACACGCAGTGATAGGGCGATGGCGGCAATTTCTTCCTGCCCTGGGAGTCTTGCTTGATCAGAGGTGGATGGCTTCTGATCTTCCATTTTTCAGCTTGTTCAGGCCCGGGGTCACCACTTTAGCGGAGGTTTTGGAGGAAATAAAACTCTGATTAAACGCTGAGTTTAGAATGAATATATTGGGAAAAAATGCCCATATTTATATAAAAATCCTTACAGAAATCCACCAATCAGAAATAAGTAATAATAATAATTAAGAATTACGACTAACAATAATATGTACATACATATAGGTAGGTGTAACACATTCGCTAATTGCGTGATTTTCTTCCGTCTGGAACCGTGCAACTATAAATAGAACGATCGCGCCCGCGCGCCCGCATTTGCCCGTTTGCTGCCGGCCGCGGCAGACGGCGCCTGCGCGCGACGCAATTTATAACACGCGCGAAGTGGTTAATATGAACTGGCTGGTGTAATGACCTTTTAAACGAAAAAAAATTACTTTGCTATAATAAAATTGATGTTCCTTACACCAGCTACGTAATAAACTGCCAAAAAGAGACATTTTGATGATCCTACATAAACAGATTCCTAGTTCCATGATGCTACTACATACTACCTCTATGGCTGTCACTTGTCGATCGTCGACCGTCGTCTTTGGTACATATCTTTGTTTATGTTTGTTTTCATTTCGATTTTCGAGTTACGAGTTTTCAAAATCTTTGAATGAATCCCCAAGCCCGTAAAAGATCGAAGAAAAAGCAAATGTAACTTCTAGTAGAGAAATTCCACCCTAAAAATTAAGTTATAACCGAGGCATAGAACAACAAGTCCCATGGGCGTCCCCGGCCACCCTCGTGAATTACGTGGTGGCAAGCGGATGAAAGTAAAAGGCTACTAAAAGAAGCAATTGGTAGTACTGCATCGAAAGCTATGGCTGCTGCAACGACAAACATCCAGGGAGTTGGATCACCGGCTTTCGTCTATCTTCCGTTCTGATTCCGAAATACAAAGTGAAGTCCTGTGTTTGTGACCGTATAATATCCTAACTGGCGCCTGAATTTCTTCAGGTCTAGGCCAGTCAGATTAATTGTCGTGAACATAAAAGTAGATTTACCGAAATAGTTGGGTACCTTCCTACCTATCTGCGCGAATCTGTGTCGTTTAGATTAAGATCCTTTTATCAACGTAAGTGGCACGTAAGGCTAACGTAATAAACTTTCTGTGCGGCTTAGAATCATTCGTATTATTTGAAACACCCCTGCATAGACTAGGACCTGTTAAGTAGGTAAATCCTGTGTTCACACAGGAATGTGCAACAAAGTGCTTGAAGTCTAGTAGTTGTAGCTTAGTTTTAAGATAGCATAACTAATTATCACCATCATGTTTTGTTATGTAAGTAATGGACGTCAATATGTGTACCTACAGTGTACCTAAATTGAATAAATGAATTTCAATTAGTCAACCTAGACCCGGGCACTCTGTTACAATAATTATAAATAACTAGCTGACGCCCGTGACTATGTGCGCATGGATTGAGGTTTTTTGGTTCCTGCGGGAACTCGCTTAATTTTCCAGGATAAAAAGTAGCCTAAGTGTTATTCCAGACTACAAGTAATCTATATCTGTGCCAAATTTCATATAGATCCGTTCAGCTGTCCGACCATGATTGAGCTACAAACATCCATCCATACAAACTTTCGCATTTATAATATTATAGAATAGATATAGATTTGTAACATTATATTACATGTGAGATCTATAGAGTGAACTTTGACTTTCCTTAGACTTAAGACATGGTTAAAACAAGATATGACTATAAACAAGATGTTACTCACATAAATCCACCTCGTTTTAACTCTAAGTAAAGTCTGAGCCTAGTCAAAGTACGCTCTTTAGATCTCAGCATAAGTATGTCTGTATGATAGGACCTTCGAATTAAACAATTTTGATCAAATTTAGTACATAGGTAGGTAGGCTTACATCCTGGAAATGTAATATTACTACTATTTATCTTGGAGCATCAGTTTCCAAGGGTTCACAAGCATGATCTTATTATACAAATATGTTGATTTGAAATAAAAGATCTATGTATATATAACATTGTTAAGTATCTAATGTTAATTATATTATATTGATATTTATTCATTTTTATTTAGGTACCTATTAGATTGTTATAAAAGAATAAAACAAAAATAAAAAGTTTTAATTAATTTTCTTTTTATTAATTAAAGTATCTAATAAATAATCCGTCTTATTATTCTTGCTCATGCTAGGAAATCCACATATTTTTCTCTTCTTCTTGGAGAGACAGCTATGCAAGGCCTTTGATACAATACCACTTGCAGCCAAGAACAGTAACAACTTCTATTATTATTATTATTATTAAACTTTATTTGTACCACACATAACAAAAGTAAATTACAGAAAACATAAAATAAAACAAAGAAGTACAAAGGGTGGCCTTATTGCTAAGTAGCAATTTCTTCCAGACAACCTTATTAGGAGAACAAGGAAACCAGGCTGCAGGTGGCGCTCAATTATACTAATACTACATACAAAAAACTACATAACAATACATAGACAACAATACACTTAAATCTTAATACATACAACGCATAAATATATTATAAAATAACATATTATATAATACATACATACCATAATATTATCTTAAATATACAATTACATACATATACTTACAATAAAATTAAATATAAACTAAAGTTGTCTTTAATTTGCAAGGAAGTGCATCTTAAGAGCATTTTTGAATTCTTTCTATGCCGGGATATCCTTATTAGCCTTATCTGGGTAAACTAGGTGAAGGCTGTTTATGCATTAGCGCAGGGCACTAGTAACAGATGATGTGAAAATTTGTTTCTGCCGCCTCAGCAGAGCCTCTGCAGCTGTGTTCTGGAGCTTGAGATTGACAACATGTCTGTTCAACCGATACTTGCTCAGTCTTGGGCCCGCTGCTATTCTGGTCGACGTTCTAAACGTCAAAAATAAGAAACGTCAAACTAAAATTATTTATGTTTCTCTAATTTTAGACAGGACCTCGGAGGGTGGTCGCTAAGTTTAGAAAAGCGGAATAAAGCAAAATACCTACATGGTAAGTACTTGCGACGCTACAATGTTGTATTTATCTCACTCTCTCGTAGGCTACTTTTCTGAAGTTTCACTTCTGCCGTGCGTGAATTGCACGCACGGAAAATAAAAGACAAAGTATAAAAATATTTACATAATGTTTATTTCAATTTCAAATAGTTCTTTATTTTAAAAGTTGCAGATTAAAACCACGGACACTTGCTGAAAAATTACTTATTACCAAAAATATTTTCAATTTTGAGGTTATTTCAGCTTTCACGACCAATCTGCTTGAACAAATAAATATCATCTTAATCTATTTGTAATAGAGCTGTAAACAGTGGTGCCAATTCTCTGTGCGTTTCTCTAAATTTAAAATCTCATATAATAGACTTAGAGACGTCTGCTATTCTGACAACACACATATTTGACAGATCTAACCTAAAATTATGCCTGACAGTTCTAATTATTTAATCGAAATGCTATTCTGGTCGACGTTCTAAACGTCAAAAATAAGAAACGTCAAACTAAAATTATTTATGTTTCTCTAATTTTAGACAGGACCTCGGAGGGTGGTCGCTAAGTTTAGAAAAGCGGAATAAAGCAAAATAAATACGAATTTTCACAAAAAGTTATTTGCGTTAATAGTTCAAGTGTAATTTCTATGCATTATTAGGTGCATTTGTGTTCGAATTTAGTGTTAAATGTTAAAACAACTAGAAAAATAGAGTGCTGTGGTAGGTCTAACTAGAATACATAAGAGAAACTAAATTGATGACAAAAGGAGACCAAATTACATAAAAGTTAATAACAAACCAATAGATTAAGTGTACTTGAGGCAAGTTATCTCTCCTCACAATCAAATAACTAAAAAAGTTAACCAAAGAATAATTCGCATGGAAACGAGTTGTCTGTAAAGGAAATTATGAAAAGTGAAGAATTTCCAGTAAGTGCAAAGCAAAAAGTATTTGATGCTTACGGATGCCAAACTTGGTCACTTACGAAAGCATACGCACTGAAACTAGAAGCTTGTCAATATAGTATTGAGAGAAGTATGATAAACATAAAAAAGAAAGACAGAAAAAAACTATAAGAAAACGCAGCAAAGTGAAGGATGTAACAGAGCATATAAGAAGGTTAAAATGGCATTGGACGGGACTCATGATGAGAGACAGTGGTGGAAAATGGACTAAGGAAGTGACCGAGTGGCATCCTAGGGGTGGCAAAAGGTGTAAAGGAAGGCAAAGGAAAAGATGGGAGGATGATTTAAGTGGTGGTGGCTCGTGCTACATGGCACAGAACAACACGGGAAAGGAAGATCTGGAAGGCTCTGGAGGAGGCCTATGTCGCAGGACAAGCTTGTGTTCACTAAAAAATTTTGTAAAAAGATAAACAACATCTTGTAAAAATATTTATTCAGCAATGAAGGCTATGATTATGATTGTGTTTAAAATTATAACAGCTATTAAAATGGAACAATACATAGTTGCAGCTCTGGTTATTATCGAGAGAAAGGTAAATTTTGTAATCTTAGGTAGTATTCATAGGGAAAATAAGTAAAATATGCAAATTGTGACCAGACGGACATAGTTGCACCAGATGGGTTGCTTTCCTACCCTTTAGGTACGCACACCCAATGGTCTGTAGCTCTGGAGTTTCCTTAGAAAACCGAAATAAACTAACGCCATACAGAGAATCAGCTCATGCTGTTTGCCTTTTCTGTGGTAGGTACTAGGTATTTAGAACCCATACAATAGAAAAGAATACAGTCATATGCTAATTCCTTTGTATTAGGTACTTAGCTATACCTATATTTACTCAAACCTATACCAAAGTGGTAGATGTATCTAACTAGTTTAGGAACATCTATTTTAGTAAAGATTAGGCAGAAGGTCAATTTTTAAAATTATTCAGATTGCCTATACCACTGCAACATAATAATAAAGAACAAGTGCAAATTCACTCAAGTAGACTTGGAGACTTGCTTTGCTCTGTCAAATATGTTTTCACTAAACTGTCAAAATTTACAAGTTGCAGTTTTTTCATGTAACCTTTACCTTCCTTAAAATATCAAATACAAAATTTCAGTGCATTTTGCAGATAGTGCTGATGAACACTTTAATTCACCAAGCAAATTAACCCAAGACTGAGCAAGTATCGGTTGAACAGACATGTTGTCAATCTCAAGCTCCAGAACACAGCTGCAGAGGCTCTGCTGAGGCGGCAGAAACAAATTTTCACATCATCTGTTACTAGTGCCCTGCGCTAATGCATAAACAGCCTTCACCTAGTTTACCCAGATAAGGCTAATAAGGATATCCCGGCATAGAAAGAATTCAAAAATGCTCTTAAGATGCACTTCCTTGCAAATTAAAGACAACTTTAGTTTATATTTAATTTTATTGTAAGTATATGTATGTAATTGTATATTTAAGATAATATTATGGTATGTATGTATTATATAATATGTTATTTTATAATATATTTATGCGTTGTATGTATTAAGATTTAAGTGTATTGTTGTCTATGTATTGTTATGTAGTTTTTTGTATGTAGTATTAGTATAATTGAGCGCCACCTGCAGCCTGGTTTCCTTGTTCTCCTAATAAGGTTGTCTGGAAGAAATTGCTACTTAGCAATAAGGCCACCCTTTGTACTTCTTTGTTTTATTTTATGTTTTCTGTAATTTACTTTTGTTATGTGTGGTACAAATAAAGTTTAATAATAATAATAATAATAGAAGTTGTTACTGTTCTTGGCTGCAAGTGGTATTGTATCAAAGGCCTTGCATAGCTGTCTCTCCAAGAAGAAGAGAAAAATATGTGGATTTCCTAGCATGAGCAAGAATAATAAGACGGATTATTTATTAGATACTTTAATTAATAAAAAGAAAATTAATTAAAACTTTTTATTTTTGTTTTATTCTTTTATAACAATCTAATAGGTACCTAAATAAAAATGAATAAATATCAATATAATATAATTAACATTAGATACTTAACAATGTTATATATACATAGATCTTTTATTTCAAATCAACATATTTGTATAATAAGATCATGCTTGTGAACCCTTGGAAACTGATGCTCCAAGATAAATAGTAGTAATATTACATTTCCAGGATGTAAGCCTACCTACCTATGTACTAAATTTGATCAAAATTGTTTAATTCGAAGGTCCTATCATACAGACATACTTATGCTGAGATCTAAAGAGCGTACTTTGACTAGGCTCAGACTTTACTCAGAGTTAAAACGAGGTGGATTTATGTGAGTAACATCTTGTTTATAGTCATATCTTGTTTTAACCATGTCTTAAGTCTAAGGAAAGTCAAAGTTCACTCTATAGATCTCACATGTAATATAATGTTATAAATCTATATCTATTCTATAATATTATAAATGCGAAAGTTTGTATGGATGGATGTTTGTAGCTCAATCATGGTCGGACAGCTGAACGGATCTATATGAAATTTGGCACAGATATAGATTACTTGTAGTCTGGAATAACACTTAGGCTACTTTTTATCCTGGAAAATTAAGCGAGTTCCCGCAGGAACCAAAAAACCTCAATCCATGCGCACATAGTCACGGGCGTCAGCTAGTTATTTATAATTATTGTAACAGAGTGCCCGGGTCTAGGTTGACTAATTGAAATTCATTTATTCAATTTAGGTACACTGTAGGTACACATATTGACGTCCATTACTTACATAACAAAACATGATGGTGATAATTAGTTATGCTATCTTAAAACTAAGCTACAACTACTAGACTTCAAGCACTTTGTTGCACATTCCTGTGTGAACACAGGATTTACCTACTTAACAGGTCCTAGTCTATGCAGGGGTGTTTCAAATAATACGAATGATTCTAAGCCGCACAGAAAGTTTATTACGTTAGCCTTACGTGCCACTTACGTTGATAAAAGGATCTTAATCTAAACGACACAGATTCGCGCAGATAGGTAGGAAGGTACCCAACTATTTCGGTAAATCTACTTTTATGTTCACGACAATTAATCTGACTGGCCTAGACCTGAAGAAATTCAGGCGCCAGTTAGGATATTATACGGTCACAAACACAGGACTTCACTTTGTATTTCGGAATCAGAACGGAAGATAGACGAAAGCCGGTGATCCAACTCCCTGGATGTTTGTCGTTGCAGCAGCCATAGCTTTCGATGCAGTACTACCAATTGCTTCTTTTAGTAGCCTTTTACTTTCATCCGCTTGCCACCACGTAATTCACGAGGGTGGCCGGGGACGCCCATGGGACTTGTTGTTCTATGCCTCGGTTATAACTTAATTTTTAGGGTGGAATTTCTCTACTAGAAGTTACATTTGCTTTTTCTTCGATCTTTTACGGGCTTGGGGATTCATTCAAAGATTTTGAAAACTCGTAACTCGAAAATCGAAATGAAAACAAACATAAACAAAGATATGTACCAAAGACGACGGTCCACGATCGACAAGTGACAGCCATAGAGGTAGTATGTAGTAGCATCATGGAACTAGGAATCTGTTTATGTAGGATCATCAAAATGTCTCTTTTTGGCAGTTTATTACGTAGCTGGTGTAAGGAACATCAATTTTATTATAGCAAAGTAATTTTTTTTCGTTTAAAAGGTCATTTAATGCGATTTTAGTCACAAAAAGTTTTGTGACGATTATTGTGCAAAAAACAAAGACAAATTCGTGCAATTTTTGATTCTGTATATGGTAACACTCGCAATTCAAATTAGACTTCAGCTTAGAGAGAATTTTAGACATTTTAAATTTAGTTGAAGGCATTTACAGAATAGCTTAGGGAAATAGAAAAACTAAATTAGCGATTTTAAAATTTAGTTTAGTTTAGAGATTTTGAATTACAGAATTGGCACCAGTATTATATAAGACAAGATTCGCCGTAGTTCATCAAAAACATTACAGATGGCGTTATAGTTATTTATGCAACAGTTGTGTAATAAGGGGTATTAAAACACGAATGTGGGTTTATCATATGAGTGTTTTAATACCTAATTATCAACAGTTGCATACAAGACTTTATCTACACTCATAATATGAATCCTCTATAACAGATTCTGATATAGTTAGCTTACTGCTAACATTAAAACATCCAGTCCTAGTAACCTAATATCATCCATTATACTGAGTATATACAAATAAACTAAGTATTAATGAAAGAATTATTTATTGTAGTAGTAATTAACATTTTGTATAGTGCAATTATTAAAATTCACTTGATGTTCTTTAATGTTGGAAGGTCCTGATCCCGATGTACTCGGCGGAATATTTATATTTACCACTTCTCTTTTTTGCTTTTTATTTTTCCGGTAGTAGTTTGTTGGACATGTCTCTTGCAGCGTTTAAAATATCTGGCGGTGTGCTATCAAAACTTGAATCGCTCATTTTTTTGATAACAAAACAATAAAAAAACGAATAAAAATGGCGGGGACTATTCTAATAACCTACTTTTTTTTTTACAGCGCGCGGCGTTCTGGTAGTGAAACGCGCGTGTATGACAATGTTCTTTTTTTGAAATTCGGATAGATGTTCTTTTTTTTAAATTCATACAGATACCACGCATGGAGCAGCTGATGTGGCTGTCTGTTGAGTAAACCCTTTGCGCAGAGGGAATCGAAAAAAAAAACAAAGTGTTGTTATGAAATAGGCATGATGACAGTAACCATGAATCAATGAAATTATGAATTTTTCTAATGAAATAGTCATGGATTATAAAAAACGTATTTATTTTTCTATTTCGAGTGAGATTGCTATTTATTTTGATAAAATAAAACTATAAAATACATCAATCCGCCATATTGGATTAAACGCCAAGCGAATGACGTCACAATTGTTTGTTTCGAGCTTTGTCAATCACACTATTCTTTACTGCACACTGCACGGAGTACATTAGTAAAAACAATAGTGATGTCACAAACACGCCATGACACCGGCTAGCGTTTTGGCGTGAATTTTAAAATATAAATGCCAATTTTATCTACCAAACCTTATTTTTCTGCTGAAATAAGATATTTTTTCAAAATAGTGGATACTTCCGAACATAATCTGACCATTTTTCAAAATCAGTCATCATGCCTATTCAGTAGGTACAACATTACATCACCCGTTTGGATGATGTTATGGTTATTAGGACATCGGGTGTTTTAATGTTGGCAATAAGCTAACTGTTTCAGAACCTGTTACAGAGGATTTATAACATGGGAGTAGATAAAAAATATTAAACTATTGTACTTTCAATAGATGGCGTTGCGAGATTCATAACACTAGCGCACTTAGCACTTTAAGCAGCTTTTATTTTGTTTCTTACGATACGGATCTAGCGCTCAAGCGGTGGTATTGTTATTTTAACCTGTAAATTATTGATCTATGGTTCATAATCCAGAGACGGAAACGTATAGTAATCAATTTAATACCCATTTAATTATTTTTTAATTAATGTGAAGTGTCCGTTAAATTCTAATATTTGGAATAAAGGCTATAAAATAAGCTAAGAATTACTTCAAACGTATATTGATTCTCAGGCGAATTTGGTCAATGTCCTTTATTGCTACAGTGTAACAATCGCAAACACCTCTCTCATTAGCATTTTTTATTTTTCACCGATTAGATCAAGTGTACCATAAATTCAGCCAACAATTATTGATATAGTCACAATGATTGTTACAGGTTTTTACATAATAGGGCTATAAACAGCGTTAACTTATATAAGTGAGTCTTAAATCCCCAAAAATCATTTTTAAAAATTTTATCGTCCGAAATATTGAATTTAGTGTGAAGTCATTTTATTTTTCTTATATTTTATTGATACCGATAACATGTGGGTGCTTAAAAAGTAATCCGCCATCTTTGGGAGTCCGCCATATTGGATTTGGAATGACGTCACTTACCTAAATATGTACTGTCATCCAAACTAAACGTGTTTACAAAATTTCAGCTCAAATCGGTAGGGAATGTTTTAAAACTCAGTTGCAAGAGTTGACCTAAACAAACCCACAAATATCGCAAGTTAAATAAAAGTAATTAGAACATATTAATATTATGTTTTAGGATATTAATTTTGGCAGATGCCGTTTGCATAGTATTGCTTCAGTCTGTCTCACTCTTGTCCTTTACTATTACTTTACACCTCTCATCTGTCAAAATTATCATAGAATTTAAGTATAGATACCAGTCACGAGTGTTGAAACTACATTGAGAGATTTCAAGAATTGATTCAGTCTGGAAAATCTGCGACTACGCCTGGGGTAGCTTGCTCGACCGCCTGTAAGGGAACAACTGACATTATCTGTCTGCACTTTAAGTTTACTAACAAGGGAACATAAATAAAACAAGTCACAAAAACACCACTGCTGTGCCATAATTTTTTCTCACTTTTTTATCTATCTTGGACTCAAATGACTTATCGTTATTGCCGAGCTTGAGAGTTTAATTTTAAAAACTTTGAACCCAGGGAACCCTAAAAACACGAATGCATGAACGAATTACTACCTCAGGCCATATGATGCCACAAACAACCTCCTTGGTATGCCTCGCGCGGCTCGCCCGCAGCCTGGGGCCACGGATTTTTGAGATGCGATGACGCAATCACACTCATGATATTCCAATCACACTCATGATAACCCAGTCTCACCCATATATGCTTGTTGCAGTGCGCTAACAAATTTCTGGTATTGGGGGCACTCATACCGGCTGCTGGTCCTCGTTTTCGGGGTGAGGAGGTGTTATGGTATTTTTTTATCTATCTTGGACTCAAGTCCAATGACTTATCTTCAAAAGCGAGCATGAGTGTTTTATTTTGATATTATGTGTTATGTTTTGTTTTGGTATACAACCCTAAAAACCAGCATGAACGAGTTACTACCTTAGGCCATATGGTGCCACAAACGGCCTCCTTGGTATGCCTCGCGCGGCTCGCCCGCAGCCTGGGGCCGCGGCTTTTCTTAGGGTACGGCTTCTTGAGGTGAGCGTGCTCCACGTGCGAGCGCAGCGAGGACGCGTTCACAAACGATTTGTCGCACGCCTGGCACTTATAGGGCTTCAGATCCTTGTGGGTCTGTAAAAGGTTGCATACCTTTTACCTTCGTTATTCAACTCTGTATGACTTACGTACATAAATTAATGTCATATTCATGAACTTTGTATGAATTAATGCCTAGGATGAAAGTTTTTACAACCCCGACTTCAAAAATTTAGTTTTCATGACATAGCCTGTGAATGCTATGTTCATTTTAAATTAATTGGCATACTCGTATCAAAAATTGTAATAATATGTTAGTTTTTGTATTAATGCCAAATATGTAAATTGTAAGTGTGCTTCATAAATAAAGAATAAAAATATTATGATATCATAGTCACGTCACAGTCACACTCATGATAATATCGCAGTTACACTTATGACATCACAATCACACTCATGATAACCTAGTCACACTCACCCATACATGCCTGTTGTAGTTAGCCTTGTTAACGAATTTCTTCTGGCACACGGGGCACTCTTATACCGGCTGGTCTTCGCTATGGGTCTTGACATGAGTCAGGAGATTACTTTTGAAGATGAAAGCCATTTGCAATCACGCTCACGATATCTTAGTCACGTCACATTTACACTCATGATATGGCAGTCAAACTCATGACATCGCAGTCACACTCATGATATCACAATCACAATCACGATAACCTAGTCACACTCACCCATATATGCCTGTTGCAATTGGCCTTGTTGACGAATTTCTTCTGGCACACGGGGCACTCGTATACCGGCTGGTCCTCGCTGTGGGTCTTGATATGCGTGAGGAGATTACTTTTGACGAAGAAAGACTTCTTGCATATGTCACACTGGAACTCTTTCTTGCCTGTGTGTTGCAACATGTGGTCCTTCAGAACGTAGCAGTTCTGGAAATTAAATAAAATCTAAATCAAGGAACATGGAGCTATAAGTATAGTCGTCGCATACGTCGGTGGGTGCTGACTGCGAGTCGTGCCTGGGTGATTGTGACGGAAGTGACGATTGTATGATCTTAGTATGTCTCACCCTAACCGATTTCCCGACTGTTAGCACAGACACGGCGCATACGTCGGTGGGTGCTGACCTTGACTCTTGCCCGGTGATTGTGACGGAAGTGACAATTGTATAATCTTGTTATGTCTCACCCTAAACAATTTCCCGCACTGTTCGCACAGACACTGCGCATACGTCGGTGGGTGCTGACCGCGACTCTTGTCCGGGTGATAGTGACGGAAGTGACGATTGTTTGATCTTATTATGTCTCACCCTAAACGATTTCCCGCACTGTTCACACAGACACGGCGCATACGTCGGTGGGTGCTGACTGCGAGTCTTGCCCGGGTGATTGTGACGGAAGTGACGATTGTACGACCGGAAGCCTTCCACCTGCATGCCGCACTGGAAAATAAAAACAATAAATTGTAGTTCTAATTCAATTACTAGCGGTCCGCCGCGGCTTCGCACGGGTAGCACTAATCGTCATATTAGTCCATACCCAATAATAGCTAGTTGGCACTGGGCCGCACAAGCTCCATTTCTGCTGCTCTTTACTTTATTTCCATGATATCTTCCCAGATATTCATCTAAATTAAATGGTGTAAGGGGCGATTTAGACATACATAGATTAAATTTGGTCTATTAAGGTGTTTGAGCCTTTGCTTGAACCACATTTGAGATTACCCTTCCAATATTCGTCATCAACATCTTCTATCTCTTTCTCGTACTAGCTAAACCTGTAATGTCACGACTATACCTGTCCTTGTCTGGCACATATCCCGGTAGCGCGCGGCGGCCATTTTCTTCAGTACGCTTTCAATATTCGTGGAGTCAATACGTCAGTTACGTAAGTACTTTTGCTCTGCACTATCCAGTCGGCATTATGGAGATTAGCGTTGATAATTCTTTACCGCTCGGCGCATTGAGGGCCAGCGACGAACGAGTCACATAGCTCGTAGCTGCCGGCAAAATCGAGACGACGAGTGCCGCCTGAACTGAGACGAAAGTCACCTCGGCTCCGGGGCGACTCGTTACGCCAGGCGTAGTCTCGACGACGGTGTCGTCTTAGGTGACGTTCAAAAACAATTCCAAGCATCTCCATCTCCATCTAAAGCCTAATAATCTTCTGGCAGAAATAACCCCGAATTAGAAATCAGTGGATGTTCTAGAGAAATCCGACTTGACTCTAGGGGCTATCACAAACGGACTTATTCAGCAGAGGATGATTTTCCAAAAGCTTTTGGACAGCCATTAAAGACATAACATAAAAGATGTCGTTGGTAGGGATTTCGTAGCAGCAAATTCAGAATTTAAAAAGAGCTCTGACGCGCTCCTGCAATATGTGTGCGGTCGACGGGCAGAAGTAATTAAACAAAGAAGAGAGGTCTAAAAACCTCCTAATAAAGCTTTTAAGGCTGCCCTACACGATATTCGGCCATCGGGAACCCATCTATTTGAGGATAAATCCCTAGCAGAGGTGGTAAAGGAGTTAGGGGGTATAGGCAAAATGTTTCCTAACGGAAGAAAGCCTTACACGAACAAATAGATGTTACCACAGGCGGCGAAACCTAAAAGTTCTCAACTTACACACCACCGATTTCGTGATTCACGTAACAACACCACAAAAAGAGATCCGCCATATAACAGAGGGGTAGAAGCAAAGGGGCGCCGTCAAAAATCTTTAAAACACACCAAGGAAAAAGGACGGGGCGGTCGAAAATGACTTCTTCACCGCGGGATGCCTAGCTGATTTCGTGAATCAGTGGAAAGAGGCGCCGACAAATCTTTTAAAAATATTAAAGGGCTACAGAGTTCCATTCAAGAATACTCCCCCAATAACGAAATAAATTATACAACGGAATAGCGGACAGGCTGTCGGGGGGAAGGCTTAGCCAGAATGGCACCTCAACAAAAGGATGCTCTCATGGATATTCAAGGAATACGGGGTACCAGAGATAGATCCATTTGCCTCGAGAATGTCAGCAGTTGTTCCGATGTATGTCAGCGAAGATTCGACCGACACAAAGAGCCAATTTTGCGATGCTTTCAGCAGGAAATGGAAATACAACCTGGGATGGATATTTCCGCCACAAGCATTAATTCCACAGATACTACACCACTTACAAAAGTCGGAGGGACAGTATGTTTTAATAGCGCCCGACTGGAACAGAGTCTTCTGGAAACCAGACCTGGACCTAATAAAAGTGAGACCACCCCTCTTGATTTCGAATCTTCGCGACAACCTAACGGATCTTCGCACGGATTGCGCTCCTCAAGGAGTAGAACACATGGATTTGGGGGCCTGGTTGGTACGGGCTGGTCCAAACAAATAGCAAACTGGTCCGAGGAGGAAGTGAAGTTGCTGGAATCATCTTGGAGGCTATCGTCTCTAAAAACCTATAAACCAATCTGGCTAAGATGGCGTAGGTGGGCTCAAACAAACGTCGTTGCCGAAGATGACCCTAGTGTTCAAGATTTGGCTAGGTACCTGATCTTACTTTATAAAGAAGTAAAGCTTTTGCCCAGGACCATAGCGGTTCCCAAGTCAGTGGTGGCAAACTTTGGAAACCCGTTAAGATCCGCCGAGCTTGGATCTCATCCTCTTGTTAAACAAGTACTAAAAGGTATCTTTGCAGAGAATCCTCTAGTAAAAAAATCTATATCGTGGATGATAGAGGGCTTACTGACCTTTTTACAGTCATACCAATTTGATTACAACAGCCTTTTCGCAATATCAAGACACACTTGCGTGCTCCTTCTGTTAGCTACGGGAAGAAGAGTCCATGATTTAACTCTTCTATCAATAAGGGGAGTGAATTCAAAGATAAAGGAGATGAAATAATATTCTGGACTAAATTCGGCTCTAAAACTGATTCGGCAACATATAGACAATCAGGTTGCTTGTTAAAGGAGGGAGAAATCAATTCAGATAATCGATTAAACCTAGTCTTTTGGGTTAAGAAAACCATCTCCTTTTCAAAGATTCGCCGTAATATATCCTGTAAGGATAGCTTATTATTTACTACAAGGGGAAGAGTCAAGAATGCCTCTCGAACTGTGATCGCAAGATGGATTATTTAAAGAAGCGGGCCTATCAGCAAGTGCAGAAAGCTTTAGGGCAGCAGTTGCGACTAATAACTGGATTGCTAATCATTGTAATATCGATGAAGTTCTAAAGAGGGGAAATTGGCGATCCAAAAACACTTTCTTTCGGCATTATTTCAGAGAGATAAAGCCAAGCCATAGTTGCAATACAAATATTCTAAATACTTTTCACCAATACTGTAGCTGGATTATAAATCACGTTAATTTTGTGATAGTTTATTTTGTTTCTTGATGTTATTTTTCATAAGTTTACGTTGTTTTTTTTTTTAGAATTTTGTGAATTAAACTAGCGGCACGCTATGATGGCCGTTTTGACACATTACAATAGTGATGTGGAATGTCAATTTATTCTCGAACAAAAAACAATTAAGTTTTGTTTTTGTACCTGATTAAATAGGTTTAATAAAACAAAAATGTATATGTTTATTTAATTTATTTGAACGAACTGAATATTTGAACGAAAATGAATATACATACTTTATATGCACACAAGAAACATATGAATACAAAAGATACCAAAAAAGGTGCCACAAAAGGCCATAATTAATCAGATTCGTCCATACTACTATTTTCACTGTCGTCACTGCTATCATCACATACATTAATAATTATATGTTCGTTTTCTATAATATTATCTATTTTCACATCTCTTTCATAATCTTCCCTTATTAATTTAACAGTTCTATTCACAACCTTTTCCCAGTCTCCTTTAGTCACATGTTCACAAGCTTCTTCTAATAATTTTAGCATTTTTTTTGTGGTAAATGGGGGTTCTGTATTGTGTCTTGCAGCATATCCCTTAATTTGAGCCCACACCAACTCAATCGCATTATACTCACAATGGTAAGGCGGTAACCGTATAACTCTGTGCCCATGTTCTAATGCTATTTCGTCAATGACGTATCGGATCTTGGTTGGTTTGTTTTCTTTTAAAAGACGTACTAATTCCGCTTTTAACATATTCATGTTTGCATCTACGCCATTTTTACGAAGCCATGCGACGATATCAGCTTTCTTTTGGGATTGGGCAGGTGGCTTGTCAATTTGCATCGAGTGGTATGGGGCGTTGTCCATAATTATAATAGATGGTTCAGGGAGGCTACACAACATTGAGGTAAACCATTCAGTAAACTTTTCTCCATTCATGTCTTCATGATAGTCTCCAGTGGTTTTTGACGCAAAAGCCATGAGAGAACCTTCGACAAACCCGTTGATGGTTCCGGCGTGACAAATTATAAGTCGCGATCCTTTTCCTACAGGAACTTTGGAAGTAGATGCTGCTGTGTCATCGTTCCAAGAACGGCCTACAGTATGGTTAGCATTAAGCCATGTTTCATCCAAGAACACAACATTTTGCCAATTTTTGATTTCTTTCACTTGCCGTAAAAAAGTATACCTTGCCATCGCTATATCAAATCTTTCCATCAATATTTTGCGTTTGTTACATTTTTTGTATCGAAATCCAATGGTCTTCAAAATCTTCGTTAAAGAACTTTCCCCACCGAAGAATAATCCAGCTTCCTTCAGTGAATGCACCAACTTTTTTCTTGTTGGATACTCCTTCTGTAAATAGTAGCCGTAAACATGTCTTCGGATAGCATCGGCATCAAAGCTATCGATGCCTACGACTGGTTTTGCTCGTTTTCTCTTTTTTGGTGTGTGAAGTTTATTTTCTTCTGTGCCAGTCTCGCCATATTTTTTTTTAGTTATCCGTCTAACAGTTCGTTGTCCAATATTAAGCGCATCAGCTACGCGTTCAACCACTGACGTTATAGGTAAAATTGGCCCTCCATTTTGAGCTTCATGATCGAAATAGTTACGAAGGCGTATTACGAACTCACGTGTCTGACTATTTAGAACAGTTCTCTGCGTACGTTCGGTCATATCGACGAAATCCACAACAAAGGGCTTGAACAGAGTCCAAATTAACGAGCAAGGGTCAACAGTAATGCAGTATCAATATTTGAAATCCAAAGCCAGGTCAAAACTATATCACAATCGCATTGCACTGACAGTTTATACTTTTCGAAGCAACGTCAATTCGAAACTGCTTTGTTTTGCATTGAGCATTGACGCGAGTTTGCCGGAGGTAGTAGTTGTGCTAGCCAGCGATCCTATGTGACGATCGTATTAGATTCCATTTTTAAAAATTTATTGATATTTTTTTGCGATTTCAGAGGTTTGTCCACATAGTGAAAATTGTTCATATTCACAAGTACATTCACCCCTTAAATGGTGCAAACTGATTTTTCTACACTTGTATACATTTAAGAAATCAATTTAATAAATAAATTTTGAGTCCTAAACCTAAAACTACATTCGATAAAATTTATGAATCTCTGCACATCACTATCGTCAATAAAGTAATACAATTATTTCCTTCAAAGTCGTTATCAATTAATACGGAACTTCATGAGCGGACAAACGTCAAACCGGCCATCATAGCGTGCCGCTAGTTTAATCACTGCAAATCACCGACAACCACAGACAACCGCCATCTTGTTAGGGCAAAATGTAGTTGAGTATTGCCATATAAAAAGTTTGCAAATAATTCGAGTCTCTACTTTCGTTAGCCAGACTCTATCGATAATATCAGCCGTAATAGGCCTATTACAGGGACCCTTCCAATGGAATCAGTGTAGTGTATTAAAATTCAGGAAAAAGAGTCCCTAATTTGACGCTTAGTGCTTTGTAATAAGAGACGCTATAACAAGCGGCCACGCCAACCCTTACCACAGGGCCCTGTGGAAAGTGCAGTGTTTTAGGCCTATTATAAGCGACGTTCTATATAGCGGCCACGCCACGCCCTAATCTTTGTGTAAAGTGCAGTGCAATAGACCTTTAACCCCCATCTTAAGCTCCGCCCATACGCCATTTTTACTTTACGGAAGCTTCAATTTAAATCTGATGTTTCTTTCTCCTCAATATATATTTAATAACAAAGGGCTTGATTGGTTGTCTATTAACTATTAAATATTGGCGGGAAAAGTTTCACAGTTTCGGCGGGAACGGGAAGGTACAACTCATGAACTGTGGCTTGTGACGTGTGAGTGTGGATAAAAAATATTGTTTTTAATATTTTTTACTAGAGCTACAGCAGTTAGGTATGATTTGCATAGTTTTCATCACTTTGTTCGCGTATAATGCAGAAAACAACAAATTAATGTTCAGAATAGGCTTTTAAACTACATATTTCAAAAAGTAGACTATACTTATTGTTCGTTGTTGTTAGAAAAATTGATGAGAAAAGATGCTAGATACTTTTTAAGGATTTATATATATTTAGTGTTTAGTTTTTAATTATTATAATATTTAATGAATTAAAAGCGGTAAATTGTTGCCAGCGATCAGCGGCATGTCTGGTAGACTGCGCAAGCAGCCGCGCGTCAGCTACGTCGAGCTGGAGGAACCCGCCTTGGACGAATATCTGTGTGAGTATCTATACTAAGTATTATAATATACTAGCTGATGCCCGCGACTTTGTCCGCGTGGATTGAGGTTTTGATTGTTCCCGCGGGAACTAAAATTTTCCGGTTTTAAAAGTAGCCCATGTGTTATTCCAGGCTATAATCTATATTTGTGCCAAATTTCATCCAGATTCGTTCTATCGTTCTGTCGTGATTGAGTAACAAAAATCCATTCAGAAAATCTTTATGTATACGGCAGTAAGAGTGACAGTGCGGTAACGCCTTTCCGCGTCTCGCGTGGTAATGCGCATACTTTAACACTTTTTTTTACACCACCTCAAGTTAGCCCTTGACATCTCACCTGATGGTAAGTGATGATACAGTCTAAGATAGTAGCAGGCTAACCTGTTAGGGGTATGACAGTTATATTAAACCCATTACCCCTTAACGGTTTCTATGCTATTTAAGTATCAGCGTTCCAAATTATTGTTCATGTTTGGTAACCAATAGGGATGATGCCTATATCAAAAATAAATTATTTTTAACTGATTATTAAATAGAGGGTCTTCCAAAAGACCTAAAATTCACATCCTAGGTTAGTTTTAAGTTTGATAACCATTTTAAAAGATAGACTAAAGAAAAAAAGTGCGTTGAAATTTTATGACGTGACACCTGTGAATTTCATGCAACTTCCTAGAATAGCGTTTTAAGTTTGATAGAGTTGCTGATTTGAGCGGCGATGAACTAGTCAGATTCCCCAGCGGCATGCGGGCAGATTGTCACCTGGGCAGAGCCCTACACGCACAAATTACTGAATTAGCCTTCCTAGCGATAGTTACCAAAAGTACCTACGGCTATCTCCTTTATTATATCGATATTCGTTTGTTTCAGTCTGCGCGGATTGTCGCGACTTCGTGTTCGAGTATTGCTCCATACACGGGCCCCTGCTCCTAGTGCCCGACGAGAAGGTACCAACACATACACTAATATTTAAGGTAATAGGGCCATGTCATGTCCTAACTGCGCGCGTTTATTCCTTGCTAAAATATGCAGCACGATCCGCGACGATCAGTCCTTCGTTATTTTATTAAAACTGAAAGTTTTTCTATGTATGTCTCTAATCTATACACTGTACACTATACACTAATACATACACTAATATAAATGCGAAAGTTTTGATGTATGAATGGATGTTTGTTACTCAATCACACCCAAACAGCTGAACGGAACTGGATGAAATTTGGCACAGAGATAGATTATCGTATGGAATAACACTTAAGCTACTTTTTATTCCGGGATCTTGGACCAATAGGGTACACAGGCACATGAGCGAAGCCCTTATTCAAATTCCTAACAGTGATTCAGTCGCTGTAGCCGAATTCGGCAAAGGAATTAATAGGGCCAATTGGGTATTTGACAACTGGTCAAATAAATTATTTTTTAGTGATTATTAAATATAGAATCTCCCAAAAAACGTATTATATCCACTGTATCCCCTGTTAGTTTTATGTTGAATAACCATTTTAAACTATCGATCAAAGTAAGAAAGTACGTCTAATATTGATGACGTCACAAATCAGTATTTTATACAAAACCGCATACTGCTTAGTATGCGGTTTTGTATAAAATACTGATTTGACTTTTACGCGCTTTGACTTTTGAAAAAGTTGCTGATTTGGCTAGTTGTCAAATCCTAAAAGCAGATACTCGCATACTTTTTCAAAGTTCGCGCGCCCTACAGTAAAGTTATAGCCCTATTACACTGCACTTAACTCAGGGATCCTTCACTTGAATCAGTGTAGTGTAATAAAATTTAGGGAGGAAGGGTCCCTAATTTGCTTCTTATTGCTGTGTAATAAGCGACGCTCTAACTTAAGGCCACGCCCACCCTTACCACAGAGCCCTGTGGTCAGCGCAGTGTAATAGTTCTATTACCCCTACCACTCGGTGTAGGTGCCAGCTCGGTCGCCCTACCCCGCCAGCGTGCCGCGTGCGGCTCTCACCATCCCGCGCGTATTCCTACACCTCGCGCACTCCATCATCCCAGGTGCCGCGAGTGACCTCCTGATAGATCTATAGCTCCACAAACTTATTTGACCCGGTGACAGCGTCGATAGTGTCCTCCGGGCCGAATTTCGGCCACGGCAGCCCATCTCCGGAGAGATTAGACATCTGCCCGGGAGATATTGTAGTGCACTAGTAAAGTGTATGCGCAAACACAGGTCTACTCTCTGTTCCTTTACTCTCATAGCCCGATGGGACGGAAAATCCGACACGACCGGAAAGAGATCAGGCCTAGGACCGACGGCTTTACGCGCTCTCCGAGGCATGGGGTATGATACACCGCCAACTTAGTAACTCCGGGCTAGTACTGAGAATTTCTTGTCATAAAAACCCAATACTTAATTATGACCCGACCCGGGATTCGAACCCCAGGAATTTGGACCTCTCTTTGGTCAGCCGCTGTCGAACATGCTAACCATAGACCAACGAGGCTGTTAAAAAAAAACTATTTTATTTTTATTTATATATATATATATTAGTCTGTCCGCGTTAAATAACTAGGCATTACTATCGGCAGGCTGCCATTCCAAGCCCGACAAATGAAGTTGCAAGAAAGCAGAAAGCTTTAGATAACTTGCAACTTGATAGAACCGTGGGCGTGGCTCAGAGAGAATGTAATCACACAGAGAGAATGTAACGTGGCTCAACCTGCCGACAGAGTCGAGTCTCTTTTTATTTTATTTTTACTGACTCTGGGTTCTAGCACTTCTGAGCCGATGAGTCACTATTTTCTTAACGCGGACAGGGACAGACTATTGAAATTTTAGGGATATCCGATGTATTTTTTTTAAATTCTGTACCATTTTGCACTCAGCTTTTACCCTGTTCCAAGTAGCTCCTTCCTAAGTATTTCCTAACTACTTAAATTTATTTCCTTACTGCCTATTCGTTTATTTACCCGTATCTTTTATCCGTTTCTTGCCATGCATTAAATAAGTTAGATCTAACATTTTGTTGCGCGTAGTTTCTTTCATCAAATCGTTGGGAAAACCCACAAAATAATACAAGTAACTAAATATATTATCATGGCTTTAAATCTGTAGATTTTAGTAAGTAAATATATAACGTATTAAGTAGATAGTAATTACCTAGGTACTTCGTTAGAACCTACAGTTTATTTGATGAAAAGTTTTGTAAACTATAATTTGATTGTAGGAGCTGGTTTGGGAGTGTTCACTACGCTGACGTTGCCCAGTGGGGTGCGATTCGGACCGTACCGCGGCAAGAGGACCAAGGAAGTTACCTCCTTGTATTGCTGGCAGGTAACTATCATCCATATCAAATACCTACTTACCTATTTTTACTGCAGCGGTTGCGGAATTTATGTATTTTTCATATCTCGTTTTCTTGTAGGATTGAGACATTTTTCAACCGTTCCAAGTCCATGACCGTCTCTAACCTATCTCTTGATGTCGTAAAGATAGTGTTTAAAACACCTGAGTGTCCACTGACCACCTACTTACCAAATTTGAAAATAAAAAAGTTCCTTAAAAACCCACAGAAAAAAGCAAAGGATCTCTAAAAATGTATGATCCTGATAAGAAAATGTTTGTGTAGATGTACGACCGTAACAGAAAACGCTCGCACGTAATAGACGCCGGTGACGCGAACAATTCGAACTGGATGCGCTATGTGAACTGCTCACGACACTGGTGCGAGCAGAACCTGGTCGCGTATCAGTATAGAGGAGAGTTATACTACAGGTTTAGTATATCACTCTAAACATATACAAATACGTTACATCGAATGCACTCCTCAATAAGACATGTAAAAAAATCCCTATAAGTACCCACATTTGCTTCATGTTATCGTGGTCAAATATAATCTACCTATCTGTCACCGTATGATTGTAAAAACCGTTACATTATAATCTAACTCGCGAAATCGCAAAGTGTCGCAAGATTACGATTTAACGCATTATTTTTGGATAGATTGTAATCTGTTAGGTTTATTAACCTGATAGAACCTAACTGATTATTTATGTCGAACCCTAACCTCACCTACATGAAACAGACAAGAAAACGTAAATACAATGAATATTTCAAAAATTGACACTCAGAACATTGAACGGTTCACAATCTTTCGACAGTTAAAGACTACAATTTCGTGATTTAGATTATAATCTAACGGTTTTTACAATCTTACGGTGACATATAATATCTATAATTATATTCACTGGCGATTCCTCTAAGATTGCGCAGCTTGCGCCGCAATACCAATAATTATGAATAATTTAGCAATTAAACTAGATCTAATTAAGTAATATTCTATTATTTTATGACATGAAATAGGTAAAATTCACAAAACATGCAAGTTTATCAATTAAATAATTGCGTTAATTGATTGTAAGGGACAATCCAGAAGTAGGTATTAATAAACACTTTAATATATTTGTCCTCTCATTTGAAACGGCCACGATTGCTATCGTTAAGCTCTAAACCAAATTGTGATCTAAACACAAAAGTATTCAATAATCGCTGAGTCTGCCGTCAGGAGACTGAATTACCATCGTCAAAACACTCGTATTTATACTATTTTCAATATGGCGACGATCCGCAGATTAAATCGAATACTTTCATATTTTTCCAGTAATTTTTTGATGATTTCGGGTAAGCCAGAGTCGATGGAGCGTATGGACGGCATATTTACTTTTATTGAACTCGCAGGTGTAGTTATATCCGTTGTTCGTCGATTGTTTGTCTACCAATAAACGGTAGTGTTCTAGAAAATCAGCTCCTAATATAGGCATCTTGACATCGGCAATGATGAAAGTCGAGATGATAGGTCGGCGTAAACCCAAATTCAGTGTTAAATTTTTTTCACCGTATGTATAAATCACGATTTCGTTAGCAGCGTATAGTTAAAAATCGCTTGTGCTTCCTGTGTGCTGTGTTGCCCTGCGTATAACTGATATATTTGCACCCGTGTCCACCAGAAACCTATAACCACTGTTTGAGTCGGTAATAGTTAGTCGGGTTGAAGGACGGATAGCACAGAGTTCCGCCGTACTCTGCGCTAAGCTTAGTTTTCTGACGACTGTTGTTTACTTCCCCAGGAACAAGGTTGCTGACATTTGTATGCTTTTCTCGATGATAGTAGGAAAGATTGCCTCCTTGTTTACACGATGCCCGTTGGCGTGATCTTGACCTAGATCGGTAGTAATGCGGTCGACAAACATTAATGCGTCTTGCAATTTGTGACTTCAGGTGAGTGATGAAATTTACGTCAGCGCTTACTGCGGTCGTAGCGGTTGTGCTGTTACGAGTGCTCTCGTAGATACGGTCAGCCATCTCGCTCAGTTTTTCTATTGCCAAATTCTCGGTAACAGCCAACACGGAAGTTACAGAGGAAGGAAGTTGCCACATCCATAACAAACGGAGTGTGTCTTCATTTATTGTTCCGCAACCAGCTTCCTTCTTTCTTCTAAGCTGTGATGGCTTTTGATCCCCCAAGTCCATCTCCGAGAATAATTTGTGGAAACGCCGATGCTCACTCTCTTCGTAGCAATTGATTAGCCTTTCATTAATACAGCTGTACTTGTTCTCTGTAGGTGGGCTGGTCAATATATCGCTGACTTGGTGGACGACCTCTTTTGGTAATTTTGACACATTCAGGCACGTGATTGGCTAACGTGGTCGCGTCATGTTTACGTCACCATGTAGGTGATTGGCTAACGTGGCTGCGTCATGTTTTACGTCATCATGTAGGTATGTGTGCCCCTACAGGCTACTTCTTATTCCTGAAAATTAAAGAGTTCCCGCGGGGACCAAAAACCTCAATCCACGCTGACGAAGTTGCGGGCATCAGCTAGTAAGTAATAAATAGTTATTATTGTTAATAGTTCATAGCAACATGAGTGCAAAATCTATAATAGAAGTTCTCTTAGAGAAATCTTTTTTCTCCGAAAAACTGTTGATTGTACAAAATGAACGTCCGAAAATGTTTGATTTTCCGGGATAATTTAATGTAGCCCATGTCCTATCCCGCCTATGAAAATGTAGCAGATAGATAGACACACTATACTAATTATTACAATAAAACTAAGTATAGTAGGTATGGCTTACAACCATCATAAGAAAGACACACAACAGATTTTTTTTTGCATATCAATGTAATAAAAATGTTATATTTTCTTGTAAAATAAATAAATATTATAATCAACGTAAAGTAAAAACAAGCAAACTACTAAGTAAAAGTTAGCACTTCACAGCAATATCACCGATGATGATAATGTGAGTAGGTACTCGAAGATGGTAGTCGGCAAACCTGTTAGGAATATGGCATTTATATTAAACCTATACCCCTAATCAGTGATATATTTTATTATTTAGATAAATGTATTTTATTGAGAAAAATATCTAACCATTAGCTAGCGCAAACCCAAGATTGACCACTAGGAATGGCCACTGCATATATTATACCTAACGAAAGTTTGGATGGATGGATGGATGGATGTATGAATGAATGGATGTTACTCAATCACGCCAGAACGGCTGAACGGATAAGCACAGAGATAGATTATAGTCTGCAATAACACATAGGCTGCTTTTTATCCCGGAAAGTTAGAGTTCCAGCGGGAACCAAAAACCTCAATGCAAGCGATCGAAGTCGCGGGCATTCACTAGTTGCATGACAAATACATATTGGTACCTACATCATTTTATAGATATTTCTCAGTAATTCAAGTAATTTGCTCTATCATAACATTTTTGGTTTAGAGAGATTTATACCAGAGAAATAGGACCAAAAGGTCACTTACATGAAAAAACTTACAATAAACTGCTTAAACATATTAAGTACTGTATAGGTGACATTATAAAAAACTAGGAACTACCTACCAACTATTACAAACCAATCATACCTACTTAATAAGTTAATCTAGAAAATGCTTGATCATTTTTTTTTAAATTTTAGTTAAGATTTCTCAATATCTTAGTTTGGATCCGTACAAGCTATTTAACCCAAACAACTATTTAAGGACGATCAAAATAATTCCCCGTTTCACGGAGCTGATGGTGTTCTATGGCGGCGAGTTTGCGAACATGCTGCGAGTCAACCTGCGCGCTTACAACTCGCCCGCTGGCTACGCGCAGAAATTCGGTGAACTTGCATTTTATTATAGCTTTATTTTACTGTATATTTAACTTTTTTGGCGGCCCGAAAGAATTATATCATATAAGGTAAGGTATAACGTATATATACGTCATAATTTATTTAATACCTTTCTTTGGTTTTACTATAGTCCATCCAGTGGCGTGCCGTAGGGTTCAAACGTAAGCAAGTCAGCCGCTGCCCATCGTAATCTTCCGTCTACTTTTTTACTCATGTCTTGACGAGCTCAATAAAGCGCACAGAAGGCATAAGTTAACTACTAGACAGAATTAAGTCAGCAGTGGTACATTACCTACCAGTGTGATCTAGGTCAATTATATGATTTGAAATTTCATTTGCCAATAATTGGAAGTATCTATGCGTTGTTTTCCGAAATTACATAAAGAAATAACGGAAATCATATGTTTTTGGGAAAGTTGATGCATTTTTATAGCACCAGTTAAATTATTTATATCATAATTTCTAACGAAAAGAAGCTTGGAATACGACTCTACATTGACTTACTGTACGAATAAAAACGTATGCAACACTAACAATTAGCTTATTAGTATGAGAACAACCAAAAATCCATTTAGTTTTATATGCGGATCTGTTAAATTGCCTTTTTCGACTTTTACAAGTTTGTGAAATACACAGGACGTCTGGAGTAGATTTTGGTGAATTTACAAGAATTTTTCTGTTCAAAAGTTACATTTTACTTATTTGCGCCAACCAATATTTGCACACACTTCAAATAGTCACAAGGAACAATATTAATTAAATCTGAACTCATTTTGTACTAAATAAACTATTAATTCACGAATAATATTTTTTCAATAAACACTACGAAGTAAATCGACTAAATTATGAAGGTCCGGATAGTCCGTATCACGATTCCCATAGAGGCAGCGTGGGACTTCTTATATCAGACGTGTTTTTAATCCAAGCATTTATCAGCAATAGACAGCGTTATACTATTCATAGGAATATAATAGCGGATCATACAGACAATATGTATGGAAATCAAAGCCACAGCCCCTCTCACTCACTCAACTAAACTCGCCGGCATATTTAGCGGAACATAAAAAAAAGGTCCATAATTAAAAAAATATGGTTTTATTTTAAAATCTACTTACTACACTTCTTTTGTTATTTATAGTTTCATTTGTTTTACTTAAAAAGAGATCACATTAAGAACAGATTTTGCGAGTAAAGGCTATTTGTGAAAAATGGTACATTTTTGATCTTTTCATGTAACCGGGAAAAGTGAAATTTAATATTAAAATAACAATTAATTAAATTAGAAAAATGGTGATTAATATCGCGTATTTCCTCCACGTGCTCTTATTAAAGTTTCTACCCGTCTAGGCATACTGAGAATGATGTTATCGTTCCTCAACTACGGCGATTCGCAGTTCTCCCACGTTGGCAGGAGCTGGAATTCTGGACTTAACTTTTCTTTTCAGTAAGTCCCAAACGTGCTCTATTGGGTTCATATCCGGTGATCTCGCCGGCCACTCCATAACAGTGATATTCATATCATTAAGATAAGCTTGAGTTACCCGAGCGGTATGCGGCCGAGCATTATTTCTAAATCCTGCATAAAAACAAAATCTTCACCGATATATGGGGCAAACGGTACGACATTTTCTTCTAAAACTTCTCTGATATAGCGGTCTGCAGTCAGACTCCCTCTGTCAATCACTACCAAGTCTGTGCGAACTCCCAAACAAATGCCCGCCCAAACCATTATTGATCCACCACCGTATGCAACTGTAGTTTCAAAATTTGTCTGAATGTATCGTTCTCCTTTGCGTCTGTATATTCTTTGCCTGCCGTCAATTTGATTTAAGAGAATTCTGCACTCACCACTAAACAATACCTTACTCCATTGGTCCGCGTTCCAAAGTCGATGTTCCTGAGCAAAATTTGACCTGTTTCTACGATGATTTACCTCGAGCCTTGGAGCCTTGGTGGGCACAAATGAACCCAAACCAGCTTCTTCGAGCCTTCTTCGTACCGTACGCTCACTTACGGTTACACCC